>JACEVL010000388.1:0-160000 GCA_020284085.1 Aporrectodea caliginosa | reverse complement strand
TGATGGCAACGCAAGCAAAATCGAGCAAACTAGCCAGCACAGTAAAACCCTCACGAATCAAACCAGGCACGAGCCCAACCCAATCGCCAACAAGACAGTTCCTTCGGAACCTACTGGAAGTCCAAAAATTGCACAGGCGGCGAACGTACCACTTACCATATTCACAGCTTTGCGGTACTTTTTACACAGGCAGCTAGATAGGCTCTCCACTTCCAATCAAAGGCTGCTCGGCTGGCCCCAAACAGTGGTTTTCCGGTGGAAAGTTCACTGGGGCCGTTGATGGGGATCGTAGGATTTCTTGAGTAAGAGATAAACTCTATAGCGACGGGTTGGCCTCAGACTCTTCCTTTACTGTTACTGCATGAGTCAACGACAAAGTGACAAAGTTAGGCAGAAACGGAGAAATAAAGAGTATCAAAGTATTTTGTTTAAGTTTAATTTATTATCTTTTCTAAAAACTGTGTGTAATACATGCGGAGTTTTGCGGACTTACTTAATTTTGTCAATTTCTTTGGGAGGGATATTAAGGATAACACTCTTGCCTGAAGTGCTAGCGGACCCGGTTCGATTCCCGTAAGGTCCCTGGGTTTAGCCCGTGAGTTCATTCCCTAGGTGGCAGCAAAAGTACAATGAGCTTGCGCCTTGCATGGCTGCAACTTTGTTGATTTATGTCTCCTGTAATTTGTGTTCTTGTGAATTTTTACTTGTCATAATATGTACATGTACAGCGCAGTGCTTTTATCAGGCGCTTCATTCAAGAATAAATATTATTATTACTTAACTGGAAGCGTTTTGCCTCAACTAGAACATCAGTATTAGGATTCATATCCTGAGATTGAAGCAATCTAAGAGACGCTTGTAAGTGTTCATCAGTAGCCCAAGTCTTGACCTTAACACGGATTTATTAACCTTCATAATGGAGAAAAACTTCTGACAGTTGTAAGTGCATCGAAACATTGCCATAATCTTTGCAGAATAAGCAAGTAACTGGGGGAAAAATTCTTGCCTTGAAAGAAATTTATAGAATTCTGGAATTGCAACATCCTTATACTGTTGGTTCAAAATTTTAGTACTTTGATGTTCCACTAGCTCCATATGCAATTATTCTTACACACAGTCAATTCCCACAGCGAATGGTGTGGAAAAGAGTTCCAATTGTGGTTCTAATGCTTTGAAGCCTTTAAACCGTACATCATACTGTTGAAGTAAGTTTGAAATAATATGGGCATATTCTCTCAAAAGATTGGGTACTACTATCTTTTTCTAAGGAACTAAGTGTCGAAAAATGAGACAACTTGCCAGCAGCCAGTAGTTTCCCCCACAAAGTAAATATGACTTTGAATTACTGTACATGTCGTCCCCAGGTACATCTGTCTGGCTCGCTGGCCGCGTGTTTGAGACCTCTGATTTAGCTCAACCGTTTCAACGTGTAAGTGCCAAATGTGGACAATTATAACGCTGTGCATGGACGCTTTTAATTGCTTCTGAATGTTTTTGCATTAAATTTTGAAACTTACGAGCTCCTTCTTAGCGCAAATGAAACACTAATGAGAATTAGCCTACATATCCGTATTTAATGTGACTCTGCGTTTTATATGGAGGACGGGGGCCCGATAGCGCATTGGATAACACGCTGGCATGGAAGCGAGAGGTACCGAGTTCGAGCCCCGTAGCGCGGATATGCTTTGTAGGCTGCTATTAGCGCCGTGTATTGCTGTCTGTTCAGTTAGTAGTTAAGATTTAAATTCCATAACATGTAAATATACAGCGCAGTGCGTTTGTCAGGCGCTTCAATAAAGAAAAGATTATTATTATTATTATTATATGCAGACCTACGTATATATGTAAATATCTAGATGCTAAATATAGCGCCCGCTACCTTAAGTGGTGCTGAAGTTTATTACGGGTTAACAAGTTCTCCTATTAGTAAATAATGCCCAGATAACTGGAAATGTCACCATAGGCAGAACTCGCAAACAACATAGAACTCAACTAACTGATTCTTATACATGTACGGGGCAATTATTTGACGTCGTGTTCAGTTTTTTTTTCTGCACTGACTCACTGAGGATGAAGAATGACGATAAACTGCTATGCATGCTGTTGTATTATCAGCAATATGGTTTTTTGCAGTTATCTATTCTGGATAGATCTTGACATCGATCCAAAGATCGAAAGGTTTGATCTGGTTAACGAAATTCGTGAAGTACTCGTCTCAAATGACACCATCTTACGACCAACGAAACTAGCCATCGATTTCGAATCTGAACGACTTTATTGGTTGGATTCTGACAAGGAAACAATTGGTTCATGCAACTTTGATGGATCGGATGTTTCATTATGGCAGCTCGGCCTATTTTCACAAATTTCGGCATTTACTTTCTACAGGGTAAAACACGGAACCTTACAATAATGTTATGTTGAATTGAAGTTTCTTTATGGCAGCTCAGCCTATTTTCGCAATTTCAGCAATTATAATCTGAGAAGTAAAAGAGGATCTTTCCACTCACCTTATTCTTGAATTGTAATTTATTCAGACATGTTAAAGCAGAATAATTTTATGGTCAAGTAAACAAATTTTGGAAAATCTTTCACAGCTAACTAATAACAATGCTGTAGACTTACAGTTTCTCATTGTGGAGGGGGCTGGATACTGGATAGGTGTAGAGGTATTTAGTTCTGTTGATACGATGCTGACAGACGCAACATTAGGTCAGGTTAGTACTTGGCATACCATGCTGCTCAGCCCTCTTTACTCTAGTGGAAGTACGGAAGTATACATACGGTGATAGAGTAAAAACACAAGTTGGAAGGTTAAAGTGTTGTCGTCTCGTTAGAGTTAGACTGTTCGCGTCCTTTATCCCCGACCTTATGACGTGTTTCTTTGAAGGCGCGTAAATAATATGTAGCGAGCTATTTCTTCTGGACTAAACTTAAATGAGCTTATGCCCTTCCATACATCAGGAGCGCGGCTGATTGCTGAGCGGCGCTATATAAATGTTCTATTACAATTACAATTACAACTTTCCAGTTAGTTAGTTGTTCCTTAGTTAGTTAGTAGGTAAGTCGGTTATCTGGACAGTTAAAATGGGGTTTTGTGCCTCATTAGATCGCTGCCTACGCTTTCCTAAATGATGCTAAAGTAATTTTAAACAAAAAGGCATAATTGAGCAACAGTGTACAAATAATCAGGAAAGCCGCCAGTGGTGGATCACCAGTATGATTTCTGGCAACTCACTGCTTGGCAGACATTGTTTTGGTTTTAACTGTGTGTTACAGCAATATCTATTTCTTGGCGATCTCACTAGAAGCTTAATTCATGCTTTCAATGCATCAAAACATCAAGTTCTGAGTGACTTTGAGCTCTATTCTTCTCAGCAAGGGATCATTGATTTCGCAACCTACGATCAATCAAAACAAATGCCTCTTAAAAGTGAGTTATTTCTGATGTAGGCCTATGTAGCATCAGACGTAATTAGTATATTTGATATAAAGGTTAATCACCTTCATTTACAACTACTTAATGTTTTATCAATAATACTTACTTGAACTTGATTCTTAAATATTATCTTTTTGAAACATGTCCGTGCGATAATGTAGTAATGAATTATGGAAATGTTTGATCACTCCGCTCGGTGCAGAAGCAGTCAGCCAGAACTAATACACGGCGCAACGAGTCTCGATTGTCGGTGTAGGAGGCTGAATACACTCCCAGAACAAAAAGATTCAGGAAGTATTTTTATCCTAGTATATAATGGCTGCAGAGTTAATCGATACTAGGAAAAAACCATCTGCGCTGCGAATAAGCACTACGGGAGTGTTTTCGTTTGATATCGGCCCAAATCACTGGTGGAGTTTTTTCTTCCTGGGACTAAATGACTGGTGGAGTTGATTCTTCCTAGGAATTTGTCCTAGGAAGAATCAACACCACAGGTCATTTAGACCCAGGAAGAATCAACTCCCTATTCAATTCGTCGTCGGAAGAATCAACTGCACTGGAGTTTTTATTCACCAACAGGAGTCTTTTAATTCTAGTAACAATACACTTCAGCCTACTACACCGGCCCCCCAGTGAGATCGAAGAGACCAGTCAGACGACCAAGGCATAAACGGACCTGGACGGTTGAGTTGGATCTTCACCCACTGAATTTTGGGCTACACACAGCCTGGGACTGGAACGATTGACGAAGAGTCGCAGATAAGACCACGCACCGGAGAGGGATAGATCACTGATGATGATGACTACGACGCTGTTGGTGATATTTAGATTAGCTATTTAGGCCTAATTCGTTCTTGAAATAGCTTGAATTTGTCATAAGTTTGATATAAGTATCCAGCAACGAACATACAGACACGAACAATTGTAGGTTTCCCCCAAATTAACGCCTCTAGGGGTTGCTACTGAAACTTTCAAATGATTTCAGATAGTACGAACAAAATCATGGTATGACGTATGTTAGTCTGATTCACATCATGGCGCCCGTCCTTTAAGTTATTTCTATATTGCATTTCTCTGCAATGCCTGAGATTTGTTTCCGCATTTTCAGGTCCGTGCACGGTTTCGAAAGGCGGATGCAGTCATTTTTGTATAAGAATAAATGCCACAGCCAGGAAGTGTCTGTGCGCCATGGGCTTCTTTCTCGATTTAGATGGGAGATCGTGCGTCACGCGTAAGTGTGATCTTGTCTTACGGTAACTTACAGCCTGTCATGCCTGTCATGCCAGAGAAAATCCTTATCCAATTCTGAGTCAAATGTATGTATGTATGAGTGACGATTGTAATTGTAATTGAATTATAATTGAACATTTATATAGCGTCACTCAGAGATTCAGAGGCGCTCCTTACCCAGGTAAGTGCTGTCACTAACAAATAAGATAGTCCAAGCATTTCCTATACAAGGGAAGAGGAAGGCTGAGGAATTGAAGCCGTCGTTTCTGCGGAAGATGGTTCCAGCTTGAGGGGACGACATATTCTGGATTGGGCAGTACACCACGCATGCGGGAAGCAACCAGAAGGCCTCTTTGGCGATAGTCGGACGATTGATTTTCTAGTTATAAGAAGAATTGTTGCAAGTTTGTTCGAGACAGTTATCAGCAAACGAACATTAGACTTCAGAGGAAGTCAATTATCGAACTCCTAACCAAAGGAACATTGTTTCAAAGTAACTGGCGTAAGAACAAGGACAGGAATACGCTACAGTATGTATGTATGTATGCATGTATGTATGTATGTATATGTATGCATGTATGTATGTATGTATGTATGTATGTATGTATGTATGTATGTATGTATGTATGTATGTATGTATGTATGTATGTATGTATGTATGTATGTATGTATGTATGTATGTATGTATGTATGGTTCAAGAGCTATCTTACAAATAGACAACAACTTGTTGTGTGCCAGGGGCGCTTATCTAAACTAAGATTAGTCAAATTCGGTGTTCCTCAGGGATCTATCCTTGGTCCTCTACTCTTTTTGTTATTTATCAATGACCTTCCAAATGCTTCAAATCTTGTAGATTTTATACTTTTTGCCGATGACTCTAATGTATTTATCTCCCACAAAACTTATGAAGGTTTGTTCCAACTAGCGAACCAGGAATTACAGAAAATTGCAGATTGGTTTCAAAGTAACAAGTTATCATTAAATTTAATTAAAACTAGCTACATTCTTTTTTGTTCACATAGGAAAAAACTCCTTCCTTACAGGGCGTAATTCAAGTTGGCAACTTTCTAATTCCCCAAGTAATATCGGTTAAGTTTCTAGGAGTCCACTTGGATGAACACCTAACCTGGAATATTCATATATCTCACATAGCCTCTAAGATCTCAAAAAATGTGGGTATATTATCACGTATCGCGTATATACTACCTATCCGCTTACGGTTAAATCTGTACTATTCACTCGTTCATCCCTACTTTTCATATTGCAATATGGTCTGGGCTTCCAATTATGCCTCTAGACTAAAAAGACTTGTCCTTCTGCAAAACAAAGCTGTTAGAATAATCTCAGGGTCATTTGCTTATGAGTCCACCGCTCAAAGTTTCCATAAATTTAAAATTCCGAAACCTGAACAGATTAAAATTATTAAGATTTGTTCTTTGATAACTCATTCTTTGTTCCCTGTCTTTTAAAACAGAGACTTATAGATATTTCCCGACCACCTTATTACCAGCATTACTTTACTTTAGGGTGACCCTTGTCAGCGGGGCTTAGGCCCCTTTAGGACTCCCCTTTGAACCAACATCATCATTGTTTATCTTGTCTCTTGTGAAATCTTTTGTTTAACTGGTTTCAATAAAAGCGTGGTTATGTATGTATGTATGTATGTATGTATGTATGAATGAATGTATGTATGTATGTATGTATGTATGTATGTATGTATGTATGTTTGTATGTATGTATGTATCAAGATATTTGATATAGCGCGTTTTGAGTACCTCACAATAGCGCTGAAGACACGTGCATTTTAAGAGAATTTGAGAATGTTTGCTGCACAGAGCCGAGTGCAACAGTACGTAAATGCAAAGAAAGATTCTCCAACGAAGATGGTTTTATACATGAGAAGGCATAATCAGCTCGAGTTCAAGTGAGGGAGCGCGGCATCTGCATATCTCCACAGTTCCAGAGCGCAACAATCGTCGACCAGGTTGACTTGAAACTGGAGCACAGAGCTCCCCGATGTATGCCTGGGCAGAGACACCAATTGAAGCACGTGCCAGCAAGATGCTCTTAAAAGAAATCCGCTTGACAACTGGAAGCCAGAGTAGTGTCTCTCGCAAATATATATATATATATATATATATATATATATATCGTATTAATAGCTAAGACTCGGGCTGCACAATTTAGGATGGACTGGAGCAGGCGGAAACGGAATCCTGTGATATCCGCAAGGACTGAATTGCAATAATCCAGGCGCGTTAAGATGCAACTCATGCAAGAGTGCAAATCCGACGACAACATACTTTATGCAATGCATTGGTGTTAATCGTTAACCGATTTATTGGCAGAGGAGGCTTTTGAATAATTGTAAATTATACCTTAATGTACAATTTTTATCAACAGGTATTCTGAATATATTATTATATTATGGTGTTAAATAATTTACTCGAAAAATACTGACAGTTTATGTTCGTAGTCTAATTGTTAACCTATTTCATGCAATTGAGTATCATGGCATCCGACAGTCCAAATAAATTGCTTTGTTATCTAGCTATAGTTTTAGCGAAAGAATTATGGCATTTGTAAATACTGTTGAATCAGGGCCATTTCAAGATCAATTTCTGCTCGTTACCGACACTCGGGCGCACCAGTTGTTTCAAGTGGGTATCGACACCGGAGAAGTCCGAGCAATCATTGATGTCGAATCTTTCCTACCGACAGCCGCTGATTACGACTACGTCTCAAAAAACGTCTTCTGGTTTGACAGCTACAACAAAACCATTAGACGAACAAACCTAAATAGCGGCACAACAGAACTCTTCGTTAATTCCCTGGGTAATAGATGAAACTTCCTTATCAGGCAGAAAATAGGCTGCAGTGCAGTTCACGTGAAAGTAACTTAACAGATTGCTATAGGTGTTTAGGATCTTTTTAGCCGTCTCTTAATTTAAGCTAGTTTTGAGAAGCAATCATTGGTATGAAGTGATTTATTATCATCAGCAACTGAAGGCGGATGGCTTGCCATCTCTCTGGCCACCTGATCTCAACGACGATGCTTGGTCACTGTACAGTACTCATTATTATAGCTGAGTTCGCCAAGGGTAGGAAGCGAAGCCGAAATTATGGAGAAACATTTCTGCTTTGGCGGGGATGTTAACGTCCGACCTATCGCTAGACAGTCCAGCGCGCTAACTAATAGACTATCACACAATCAAATCACGCTATTAAAATTAAAACCCGCAAGTAACTTCGGTACGTATAGATGAATTTAGCAAATTTTAAATTTAATACAAAATATTAGTGTTATTGCTAAAATAAATGTTTTTTCGTTCATTAGTAACGTAAGCATTATATAAATAAAACTAAACGTTATCATTAGTATAAACATTTATATTAATGAGGATTGGCTTAGTCATGGGAATACTGTAATGTTAGAATTTGTCTGGAGATACCATTATTTTATTATGAACTAGTTGGTTGAACGATAAAAAATACTTATTTGCTTAGACGAACCTGAATCGAAACCTAGGAGTTAAATAAATCATTCAGCCTACAGTGCCTATACTTCGAATGAGTATAAATGTTTCTGCTGCTTTTAGCTTCAGAAGTAACCAGCCTGGCTGTGGATCCCGTCGGAAGGAATTTATATTACACTTGCTACTTCGCTGGCACCATTGGAGTGATTTCTCTTACAACGGTGGATATTCAAACGATCCTTGCAGAACCAGGTTCCAGACCGAGAGTAGTAGTTTTAGATATCGAAAGAAGGTAAATAGTACTCGTTACTTAGTACGCGGCATTCCGTCAATCCCTTCAGGACGTGTTTTCTTAAAATTATCAAAGATTTAGAATATATGTGCTTGTACATTGATGATTTTTTCGCTTAATGACCAATAAACCATGCTCATCATTTCAAAGCCATTGATCTGCCTGACTTCCGGAGAATGATCGGTTCTATGAATAAGTTTTGATAATTGGTAGGGACGGTTGGCAAAGCGTTGCCAAAAAAACCTATGTTCATTTAAATCACACCAGTTATATAAATGCCCGATATAACAAATTAAGTTTTAGGGACACACATCTGCTGACATTGTGAGAGGTTCATTGTGGCCAGCTTCAGCATGCCTGTTTTTGCTACTGGTACAGCATGGCCAATGCAATTATATACCTATTTAAGGCAATGCAGTGTATCGCGGTCATCTGTAACAATGAACCGTATTTGAGTTAACCATCCACTGCTACCGGTAACGTAAAACACAGCTGATGTAATAATTGCAGGTCATTGTACTGGTCCGACTGTGGTAAAAGAAGCATCGAGAAAGCGCAAATGAGTAACGCAAGTGTTCATCAGTCAATTGTTTCACAACTTGATTTCTGCGTTTCAGCTCTAGCCATTGACTTTCTGAGTAAGCTGCAAGTAATACTGCTGCATGAATTTGTTTTAACGGATTAGCTAGGAGAAAGCAACTATGAGCCTTGTATCTTTCAATCAGTCAGTTCATGTGTAAGCATTCTTTATCATATGAGCCAACTAAACGCATAGTTCTTGTTCGCCTTACCGTTGTAAGAGAAATCACTCCAATCACTCCTTGCTTGCGGCCAATGCCTCAGCCCTTACCAATCTGCATTCACTAAACACCATTCTAATGTAACTCCGATTCTGTCAAGTCGATTTAATCAGTCTTTGGTATTAGTCATCAGCAAGTGTCCTGCTCTGTCTTCTTGGCACATCTACTGCTTTTGACACCGTCGATATTTACCTACCATGTTCATTGTTCAGCTCGTAAACTCCTTGTTAGGCACTTGTGATACACTGATAATGCCCTACTCTGGTTTACATGTCTTTTCTATAATTACATACAGCTCATTTTCGCGTGTGATATCAAGGTACAAGGCAAACGGTTGGAGGAGGTTGATACATTCCCGTATCTTGGCTGACTTACAACCGAGGACATCGAGTGTAGCAAAGACATTCGGTCAAGATTAGTGAAGGGACAATGTATTGGGGTAGTGCTGAAAAACGTTTGGAATGTCTTGCTTGCAACAAAGATATCACTCATGAAGGCTCTTTCGTGTCCAGTGGCAATGTCTGGGTTTGAGAGCTGGACATTAAGAAGGATGAGGAGTCAAGAATGAAGGCATTTGAAATGAAGTGTCTGCGACAGATCGTCGGGGTTTCGTGGACTGCCAATCCCACTTTTTCCTAAACTCTTCTCAGCGCAATCAATCCGTACAACCTACTCATCCCCTTTAGGCCTACCTCACATTTACTCGCTCCCGGTTACTAGTTGTTTTAGGCTCTCTGATTAATCCACATTGCACATTGCTCCTCAAATCTTGAACGATATCTCACCCTATTTCTGCAACTTATTCGTAACTCCACCATTCTTGGTATTGGCCCTGCATCATCTGCCTTCAAGCCTCTCCCTACCATTTCTCAGGCTTTCCAGTAAAACTAAAGTCCCACCGTATCAAGGACTGCCTGATTCGCTGCATTTGAATTTCTCTCACCTAATCACAACCCATCGTAATACCTTTTCTATATAATTTTTTCTCTGTTCTCGTGGTAACCGCTGTTTGTTCTTTATACGGCAAATCTGGACAACCTCTCGGACTTGGTGCAGCTCTCGTGAATAATATTGGGCATTGCACTTAGGCTACCTTCAAATTAGCGATTTAGACATTTCGAGATTAATCTGTGACTATGTTTAATACAATGATTACGATATCAAATGCTACTGTGCAGACTTCATTTGCGCTATCCTATTTAGCGTAAACTTTCGATTACTATGTCATGCGTATTACTGTTAGTGTTACTGTGTTTCCAACAACAGATGAAGTTATTTACTGGGGTGACCAAGGAGGTCACATTGAGTCATCCAAGTTGGACGGCTCCGCAAAACAACTGATTTACTCTAACTCTTCAGCAAATTACACAGGCATGACAATTGACGACACTTATCTGTATATAGCAGACAATTCGATGAGGTAAGACGTAACAAAGAAAACCTTTTTTGTAAAGATAGGATTGGCATTCATTTTGTGGTTTAATGAGCCACTATAATTTATGCAATTGGCGCTGTTAAATCGATGCGAATTTTTTATCAATATTAGGCTCGTTGGCGTTTTAAGGGAAAACAGAATTTACGCAACCTTGCAAGAACATGACAACTAGAGCTCTATCGATTAGCATTTTTTATTATTCGGCCGAATACGAATAGCCTAGTAGGCCTAGGTGACGACAGAGCGGGGCACAAGTAAAAGCTAGGCGCAAGTAGGCCTACATGGATTTAACAATTGTTTAATATTACTCACTTTTCGTACAGTAGTTGAGCTTCATGTTGCTTTCAATTCTGAATTTCTTTAGAACAAAGTAATTGTCCTTCTAAAATCTAAATGAAAGTTATGGAAGTTTGCTTGCAGAAATACTAAGTTTACGTTCCAAAATATGTTCAGTTGAACTTTCCACTGAAGATGCATCGCGTTTCGAGTGCATAAAATATATTTGTCAGCATGTTTGTGCTTTAAATGATTATTTAATGACGTTTTGAAGCATAATTTGTTGCCTTGCTCAGATCATCGTCTTTTATTGTAGGGCCTAAATATTTTCGCAACAAACTTCGCTGTATGTAAATTTTTCAGAACAATTCATACACATTAAATGTTGAATTTAACGAAAATCGAACACGTTTAAGATTTATTTATCTCACATGCGTGTAACAGTGAAATTAAAAACCTATAAAGAGAGAGTTTAGATCACAAATGAAACTACACAGTGCATCGTTAATTTTAAATACCGCATTTACACATATATAGGGGAGACCGGGGTTGGATGCAACAGGTGTTGGTTGCAACACTATCGCTTGCTAAGCGCCAAATAACAGCAGCGTAAAATCAAATCACCTACCTTTTTTGATTTTTTTGAGTTTTTTGAATTAGCACCAAACAAGGCAACTCGGGGACATAGGTATAAATTATTTAAGAAACCAAAAGGCACATTAGGGCAGAAATTCTTCAGTGCAAGAGTTGTAGATATGTGGAACAGTATTTTCACAAATTTCGGCATTTACTTTCTACAGGGTAAAACACGGAACCTTACAATAATGTTATGTTGAATTGAAGTTTCTTTATGGCAGCTCAGCCTATTTTCGCAATTTCAGCAATTATAATCTGAGAAGTAAAAGAGGATCTTTCCACTCACCTTATTCTTGAATTGTAATTTATTCAGACATGTTAAAGCAGAATAATTTTATGGTCAAGTAAACAAATTTTGGAAAATCTTTCACAGCTAACTAATAACAATGCTGTAGACTTACAGTTTCTCATTGTGGAGGGGGCTGGATACTGGATAGGTGTAGAGGTATTTAGTTCTGTTGATACGATGCTGACAGACGCAACATTAGGTCAGGTTAGTACTTGGCATACCATGCTGCTCAGCCCTCTTTACTCTAGTGGAAGTACGGAAGTATACATACGGTGATAGAGTAAAAACACAAGTTGGAAGGTTAAAGTGTTGTCGTCTCGTTAGAGTTAGACTGTTCGCGTCCTTTATCCCCGACCTTATGACGTGTTTCTTTGAAGGCGCGTAAATAATATGTAGCGAGCTATTTCTTCTGGACTAAACTTAAATGAGCTTATGCCCTTCCATACATCAGGAGCGCGGCTGATTGCTGAGCGGCGCTATATAAATGTTCTATTACAATTACAATTACAATTTTCCATTATTAGTTGTTCCTTAGTTAGTTAGTAGGTAAGTCGGTTATCTGGACAGTTAAAATGGGGTTTTGTGCCTCATTAGATCGCTGCCTACGCTTTCCTAAATGATGCTAAAGTAATTTTAAACAAAAAGGCATAATTGAGCAACAGTGTACAAATAATCAGGAAAGCCGCCAGTGGTGGATCACCAGTATGATTTCTGGCAACTCACTGCTTGGCAGACATTGTTTTGGTTTTAACTGTGTGTTACAGCAATATCTATTTCTTGGCGATCTCACTAGAAGCTTAATTCATGCTTTCAATGCATCAAAACATCAAGTTCTGAGTGACTTTGAGCTCTATTCTTCTCAGCAAGGGATCATTGATTTCGCAACCTACGATCAATCAAAACAAATGCCTCTTAAAAGTGAGTTATTTCTGATGTAGGCCTATGTAGCATCAGACGTAATTAGTATATTTGATATAAAGGTTAATCACCTTCATTTACAACTACTTAATGTTTTATCAATAATACTTACTTGAACTTGATTCTTAAATATTATCTTTTTGAAACATGTCCGTGCGATAATGTAGTAATGAATTATGGAAATGTTTGATCACTCCGCTCGGTGCAGAAGCAGTCAGCCAGAACTAATACACGGCGCAACGAGTCTCGATTGTCGGTGTAGGAGGCTGAATACACTCCCAGAACAAAAAGATTCAGGAAGTATTTTTATCCTAGTATATAATGGCTGCAGAGTTAATCGATACTAGGAAAAAACCATCTGCGCTGCGAATAAGCACTACGGGAGTGTTTTCGTTTGATATCGGCCCAAATCACTGGTGGAGTTTTTTCTTCCTGGGACTAAATGACTGGTGGAGTTGATTCTTCCTGGGAATTTGCCCTAGGAAGAAAAAAACCCAAAAATCTTTTGGGAAGAATCAACCCCCTATTCAATTCGTCGTCGGAAGAATCAACTGCACTGGAGTTTTTATTCACCAACAGGAGTCTTTTAATTCTAGTAACAATACACTTCAGCCTACTACACCGGCCCCCCAGTGAGATCGAAGAGACCAGTCAGACGACCAAGGCATAAACGGACCTGGACGGTTGAGTTGGATCTTCACCCACTGAATTTTGGGCTACACACAGCCTGGGACTGGAACGATTGACGAAGAGTCGCAGATAAGACCACGCACCGGAGAGGGATAGATCACTGATGATGATGACTACGACGCTGTTGGTGATATTTAGATTAGCTATTTAGGCCTAATTCGTTCTTGAAATAGCTTGAATTTGTCATAAGTTTGATATAAGTATCCAGCAACGAACATACAGACACGAACAATTGTAGGTTTCCCCCAAATTAACGCCTCTAGGGGTTGCTACTGAAACTTTCAAATGATTTCAGATAGTACGAACAAAATCATGGTATGACGTATGTTAGTCTGATTCACATCATGGCGCCCGTCCTTTAAGTTATTTCTATATTGCATTTCTCTGCAATGCCTGAGATTTGTTTCCGCATTTTCAGGTCCGTGCACGGTTTCGAAAGGCGGATGCAGTCATTTTTGTATAAGAATAAATGCCACAGCCAGGAAGTGTCTGTGCGCCATGGGCTTCTTTCTCGATTTAGATGGGAGATCGTGCGTCACGCGTAAGTGTGATCTTGTCTTACGGTAACTTACAGCCTGTCATGCCTGTCATGCCAGAGAAAATCCTTATCCAATTCTGAGTCAAATGTATGTATGTATGAGTGACGATTGTAATTGTAATTGAATTATAATTGAACATTTATATAGCGTCACTCAGAGATTCAGAGGCGCTCCTTACCCAGGTAAGTGCTGTCACTAACAAATAAGATAGTCCAAGCATTTCCTATACAAGGGAAGAGGAAGGCTGAGGAATTGAAGCCGTCGTTTCGCGGAAGATGGTTCCAGTTAGAGGGGCCGACATAAGCAGATTAGCCTACACCACGCATGCGGGAAGCAACCAGAAGGCCTCTGGGCGATAGTCGGACGATTGATTTTCTAGTTATAAGAAGAATTGTTGCAAGTTTGTTCGAGACAGTTATCAGCAAACGAACATTAGACTTCAGAGGAAGTCAATTATCGAACTCCTAACCAAAGGAACATTGTTTCAAAGTAACTGGCGTAAGAACAAGGACAGGAATACGCTACAGTATGTATGTATGTATGCATGTATGTATGTATGTATGTATGTATGTATGTATGTATGTATGTATGTATGTATGTATGTATGTAGCTGTATGTATGTATGTATGTATGTATGTATGTATGTGTATGTATGTATGTATGTATGTATGTATGTATGTATGTATGGTTCAAGAGCTATCTTACAAATAGACAACAACTTGTTGTGTGCCAAGGGCGCTTATCTAAACTAAGATTAGTCAAATTCGGTGTTCCTCAGGGATCTATCCTTGGTCCTCTACTCTTTTTGTTATTTATCAATGACCTTCCAAATGCTTCAAATCTTGTAGATTTTATACTTTTTGCCGATGACTCTAATGTATTTATCTCCCACAAAACTTATGAAGGTTTGTTCCAACTAGCGAACCAGGAATTACAAAAAATTGCAGATTGGTTTCAAAGTAACAAGTTATCATTAAATTTAATTAAAACTAGCTACATTCTTTTTTGTTCACATAGGAAAAAAACTCCTTCCTTACAGGGCGTAATTCAAGTTGGCAACTTTCTAATTCCCCAAGTAATATCGGTTAAGTTTCTAGGAGTCCACTTGGATGAACACCTAACCTGGAATATTCATATATCTCACATAGCCTCTAAGATCTCAAAAAACGTGGGCATATTATCACGTATCGCGTATATAATACCTATCCGCTTACGGTTAAATCTGTATTATTCACTCGTTCATCCATACTTGTCATATTGCAATATGGTCTGGGCTTCCAATTATGCCTCTAGACTAAAAAGACTTGTCGTTCTGCAAAACAAAGCTGTTAGAATAATATCAGGGTCATTTACTTATGAGTCCACCGCTCAAAGTTTCCATAAATTTAAAATTCCGAAACCTGAACAGATTAAAATTATTAAGATTTGTTCTTTGATAACTCATTCTTTGTTCCCTGTCTTTTAAAACAGAGACTTATAGATATTTTCCCGACCACCTTATTACCAGCATTACTTTACTTTAGGGTGACCCTTGTCAGCGAGGCTTAGGCCCCTTGAGGACTCCCCTTTGAACCAACATCATCATGTTTATATTCTCTTGTCTCTTGTGAAATCTTTTGTTTAACTGGTTTCATTAAAAAGCGTGGTTATGTGAAATTAGAGTATGTATGCTTGTATGTATGAATGAATGTATATATGTATGTATGTATGGCATGTATGTATGTATGTATGTTTCAATGATTTATGTATGTATCAAGATATTTGATATAGCGCGTTTTGAGTACCTCACAATAGCGCTGAAGACACGTGCATTTTAAGAGAATTTGAGAATGTTTGCTGCACAGAGCCGAGTGCAACAGTACGTAAATGCAAAGAAAGATTCTCCAACGAAGATGGTTTTATACATGAGAAGGCATAATCAGCTCGAGTTCAAGTGAGGGAGCGCGGCATCTGCATATCTCCACAGTTCCAGAGCGCAACAATCGTCGACCAGGTTGACTTGAAACTGGAGCACAGAGCTCCCCGATGTATGCCTGGGCAGAGACACCAATTGAAGCACGTGCCAGCAAGATGCTCTTAAAAGAAATCCGCTTGACAACTGGAAGCCAGAGATCTCTCGCAAATATATATATATATATATATATATATATATATATATCGTATTAATGGCTAAGACTCGGGCTGCACAATTTAGGATGGACTGGAGCAGGCGGAAACGGAATCCTGTGATATCCGCAAGGACTGAATTGCAATAATCCAGGCGCGTTAAGATGCAACTCATGCAAGAGTGCAAATCCGACGACAACATACTTTATGCAATGCATTGGTGTTAATCGTTAACCGATTTATTGGCAGAGGAGGCTTTTGAATAATTGTAAATTATACCTTAATGTACAATTTTTATCAACAGGTATTCTGAATATATTATTATATTATGGTGTTAAATAATTTACTCGAAAAATACTGACAGTTTATGTTCGTAGTCTAATTGTTAACCTATTTCATGCAATTGAGTATCATGGCATCCGACAGTCCAAATAAATTGCTTTGTTATCTAGCTATAGTTTTAGCGAAAGAATTATGGCATTTGTAAATACTGTTGAATCAGGGCCATTTCAAGATCAATTTCTGCTCGTTACCGACACTCGGGCGCACCAGTTGTTTCAAGTGGGTATCGACACCGGAGAAGTCCGAGCAATCATTGATGTCGAATCTTTCCTACCGACAGCCGCTGATTACGACTACGTCTCAAAAAACGTCTTCTGGTTTGACAGCTACAACAAAACCATTAGACGAACAAACCTAAATAGCGGCACAACAGAACTCTTCGTTAATTCCCTGGGTAATAGATGAAACTTCCTTATCAGGCAGAAAATAGGCTGCAGTGCAGTTCACGTGAAAGTAACTTAACAGATTGCTATAGGTGTTTAGGATCTTTTTAGCCGTCTCTTAATTTAAGCTAGTTTTGAGAAGCAATCATTGGTATGAAGTGATTTATTATCATCAGCAACTGAAGGCGGATGGCTTGCCATCTCTCTGGCCACCTGATCTCAACGACGATGCTTGGTCACTGTACAGTACTCATTATAGCTGAGTTCGCCAAGGGTAGGAAGCGAAGCCGAAATTATGGAGAAACATTTCTGCTTTGGCGGGGATGTTAACGTCCGACCTATCGCTAGACAGTCCAGCGCGCTAACTAATAGACTATCACACAATCAAATCACGCTATTAAAATTAAAACCCGCAAGTAACTTCGGTACGTATAGATGAATTTAGCAAATTTTAAATTTAATACAAAATATTAGTGTTATTGCTAAAATAAATGTTTTTTCGTTCATTAGTAACGTAAGCATTATATAAATAAAACTAAACGTTATCATTAGTATAAACATTTATATTAATGAGGATTGGCTTAGTCATGGGAATACTGTAATGTTAGAATTTGTCTGGAGATACCATTATTTTATTATGAACTAGTTGGTTGAACGATAAAAAATACTTATTTGCTTAGACGAACCTGAATCGAAACCTAGGAGTTAAATAAATCATTCAGCCTACAGTGCCTATACTTCGAATGAGTATAAATGTTTCTGCTGCTTTTAGCTTCAGAAGTAACCAGCCTGGCTGTGGATCCCGTCGGAAGGAATTTATATTACACTTGCTACTTCGCTGGCACCATTGGAGTGATTTCTCTTACAACGGTGGATATTCAAACGATCCTTGCAGAACCAGGTTCCAGACCGAGAGTAGTAGTTTTAGATATCGAAAGAAGGTAAATAGTACTCGTTACTTAGTACGCGGCATTCCGTCAATCCCTTCAGGACGTGTTTTCTTAAAATTATCAAAGATTTAGAATATATGTGCTTGTACATTGATGATTTTTTCGCTTAATGACCAATAAACCATGCTCATCATTTCAAAGCCATTGATCTGCCTGACTTCCGGAGAATGATCGGTTCTATGAATAAGTTTTGATAATTGGTAGGGACGGTTGGCAAAGCGTTGCCAAAAAAACCTATGTTCATTTAAATCACACCAGTTATATAAATGCCCGATATAACAAATTAAGTTTTAGGGACACACATCTGCTGACATTGTGAGAGGTTCATTGTGGCCAGCTTCAGCATGCCTGTTTTTGCTACTGGTACAGCATGGCCAATGCAATTATATACCTATTTAAGGCAATGCAGTGTATCGCGGTCATCTGTAACAATGAACCGTATTTGAGTTAACCATCCACTGCTACCGGTAACGTAAAACACAGCTGATGTAATAATTGCAGGTCATTGTACTGGTCCGACTGTGGTAAAAGAAGCATCGAGAAAGCGCAAATGAGTAACGCAAGTGTTCATCAGTCAATTGTTTCACAACTTGATTTCTGCGTTTCAGCTCTAGCCATTGACTTTCTGAGTAAGCTGCAAGTAATACTGCTGCATGAATTTGTTTTAACGGATTAGCTAGGAGAAAGCAACTATGAGCCTTGTATCTTTCAATCAGTCAGTTCATGTGTAAGCATTCTTTATCATATGAGCCAACTAAACGCATAGTTCTTGTTCGCCTTACCGTTGTAAGAGAAATCACTCCAATCACTCCTTGCTTGCGGCCAATGCCTCAGCCCTTACCAATCTGCATTCACTAAACACCATTCTAATGTAACTCCGATTCTGTCAAGTCGATTTAATCAGTCTTTGGTATTAGTCATCAGCAAGTGTCCTGCTCTGTCTTCTTGGCACATCTACTGCTTTTGACACCGTCGATATTTACCTACCATGTTCATTGTTCAGCTCGTAAACTCCTTGTTAGGCACTTGTGATACACTGATAATGCCCTACTCTGGTTTACATGTCTTTTCTATAATTACATACAGCTCATTTTCGCGTGTGATATCAAGGTACAAGGCAAACGGTTGGAGGAGGTTGATACATTCCCGTATCTTGGCTGACTTACAACCGAGGACATCGAGTGTAGCAAAGACATTCGGTCAAGATTAGTGAAGGGACAATGTATTGGGGTAGTGCTGAAAAACGTTTGGAATGTCTTGCTTGCAACAAAGATATCACTCATGAAGGCTCTTTCGTGTCCAGTGGCAATGTCTGGGTTTGAGAGCTGGACATTAAGAAGGATGAGGAGTCAAGAATGAAGGCATTTGAAATGAAGTGTCTGCGACAGATCGTCGGGGTTTCGTGGACTGCCAATCCCACTTTTTCCTAAACTCTTCTCAGCGCAATCAATCCGTACAACCTACTCATCCCCTTTAGGCCTACCTCACATTTACTCGCTCCCGGTTACTAGTTGTTTTAGGCTCTCTGATTAATCCACATTGCACATTGCTCCTCAAATCTTGAACGATATCTCACCCTATTTCTGCAACTTATTCGTAACTCCACCATTCTTGGTATTGGCCCTGCATCATCTGCCTTCAAGCCTCTCCCTACCATTTCTCAGGCTTTCCAGTAAAACTAAAGTCCCACCGTATCAAGGACTGCCTGATTCGCTGCATTTGAATTTCTCTCACCTAATCACAACCCATCGTAATACCTTTTCTATATAATTTTTTCTCTGTTCTCGTGGTAACCGCTGTTTGTTCTTTATACGGCAAATCTGGACAACCTCTCGGACTTGGTGCAGCTCTCGTGAATAATATTGGGCATTGCACTTAGGCTACCTTCAAATTAGCGATTTAGACATTTCGAGATTAATCTGTGACTATGTTTAATACAATGATTACGATATCAAATGCTACTGTGCAGACTTCATTTGCGCTATCCTATTTAGCGTAAACTTTCGATTACTATGTCATGCGTATTACTGTTAGTGTTACTGTGTTTCCAACAACAGATGAAGTTATTTACTGGGGTGACCAAGGAGGTCACATTGAGTCATCCAAGTTGGACGGCTCCGCAAAACAACTGATTTACTCTAACTCTTCAGCAAATTACACAGGCATGACAATTGACGACACTTATCTGTATATAGCAGACAATTCGATGAGGTAAGACGTAACAAAGAAAACCTTTTTTGTAAAGATAGGATTGGCATTCATTTTGTGGTTTAATGAGCCACTATAATTTATGCAATTGGCGCTGTTAAATCGATGCGAATTTTTTATCAATATTAGGCTCGTTGGCGTTTTAAGGGAAAACAGAATTTACGCAACCTTGCAAGAACATGACAACTAGAGCTCTATCGATTAGCATTTTTTATTATTCGGCCGAATACGAATAGCCTAGTAGGCCTAGGTGACGACAGAGCGGGGCACAAGTAAAAGCTAGGCGCAAGTAGGCCTACATGGATTTAACAATTGTTTAATATTACTCACTTTTCGTACAGTAGTTGAGCTTCATGTTGCTTTCAATTCTGAATTTCTTTAGAACAAAGTAATTGTCCTTCTAAAATCTAAATGAAAGTTATGGAAGTTTGCTTGCAGAAATACTAAGTTTACGTTCCAAAATATGTTCAGTTGAACTTTCCACTGAAGATGCATCGCGTTTCGAGTGCATAAAATATATTTGTCAGCATGTTTGTGCTTTAAATGATTATTTAATGACGTTTTGAAGCATAATTTGTTGCCTTGCTCAGATCATCGTCTTTTATTGTAGGGCCTAAATATTTTCGCAACAAACTTCGCTGTATGTAAATTTTTCAGAACAATTCATACACATTAAATGTTGAATTTAACGAAAATCGAACACGTTTAAGATTTATTTATCTCACATGCGTGTAACAGTGAAATTAAAAACTATAAAGAGAGAGTTTAGATCACAAATGAAACTACACAGTGCATCGTTAATTTTAAATACCGCATTTACACATATATAGGGAGACCGGGGTTGGATGCAACAGGTGTTGGTTGCAACACTATCGCTTGCTAAGCGCCAAATAACAGCAGCGTAAAATCAAATCACCTACCTTTTTTGATTTAGAAGTTTTTTGAATTAGCACCAAACAAGGCAACTCGGGGACATAGGTATAAATTATTTAAGAAACCAAAAGGCACATTAGGGCAGAAATTCTTCAGTGCAAGAGTTGTAGATATGTGGAACAGTTTGGATGATAGTACTGTCTCAGTGGACACTATCACAGCTTTTAAGAAGAAGCTAGGAAAATTGGGCTATTAAGCGTTCCAGGTTAATTGCAGTGGTTCTAACACAGACTAAACGTCTTCTGAACCACTTAAAACCCTTGTTATGTTATGTTATGTTACCTTGTAAGGAATATATTTTAGGTCAACGTGACTTAATTTCTTGGCAGGCAGTTGATTTGAACTACCGAAAAAAGTTAAAATTTATTTTCAGACATCAAAAGTAAATTTTTCGGTTTTGTGTTTTTTCGTAATGTAGCTTAATGTGTTGAAGCAATTTAGTGTTGTTTGGTGCCATAAGTTGAACAAGGAATTGGGCTTGAAAATGCATTTAGTCATTTATTTAAAACCAACGCTGTCGATAAAAATTTTCTATAACAATGTCTATGCATTGCTTCGGGGTTGGTTGCAACATTTTAATCGGGGTTGGTTGCAACATGTTTTATTAGCTGAATTGAATGTTTGTATGGTTTAAAATGCACCATTTAAGATTTGGTTTGGCAAATGTTTTCTTGGGAACGGGTTCACCAAACCCCATCCCACACCTTTAGCCCCGTTTTTCTCAAGCACCTTCGACATCCTGGCCCACCACTTGCTGGAAAATTTTGCCACTGGCCCACCATTAACAAAGGTTTGACACCTCTGGACTTTAGTCCGTTAATAATGGGTGGCAATAAGCGAGTCAGTAGGCAAATAACACTCCCGTTTTCCTTTTTTGGTTACAATTTGAAGGCTTGAAAAAGCTATACAATTTTAATTAAATCTTGAACATTAGGCAATGCAGCCTAAATAGGTAGAAGTAGTTCAAGTAGACTAACCTGCTATGGAGGCTATACACCTATCGAGTATTTATATATCGGACATTTTACATGACGATTATTGCAGCAAAACAATTTAATATCTTGACTGATGCTTTTGATCAGATTTAATTTTGAATTTCTTCAATCTATATTACAATTTTATATGTAGGCAGGCCTCGGTTTGCCCTAGGCAATGCAACCTACGTTGAATAATTATACTACTTTCAATACTGTTGCAACCTTCCCCAGGGTCGTTGCAACCAACCCCGGCCCGGGGTTGGTTGCAACACTTTGAAGCCCTCTGTTCAGTTAGCTATTGTGGTTACATCCTTGATCACTGAGATCGTCACTATAGCTTGTTTTGGTGCTGAGATATAAAGGATATATATGGGCTAAACAATTTTCAGGTTGTTCCAAAACTAAAAAGATGGCACATGAAAATATGAAAATTGTTGCAACCAACCCCGGTCTCCCCTACGTTAAAACTTATGTAACCCTTTTACAATTCGTATACGGTTAAGAAAAACTATTCGGTCGAATACGAATAAAATATTCGGAGCACTATTCGGTCCGAAGCGAATCGAATACGATTATTGAGAACATGATCATTTAAAATTCTTCTTCTTCACGTTCTCTGCCCTCAGGCAGGTTCATATGTCCAACGACGCCATTTTTCTCTGTTCTCTGCTTATTATCTACTTTTCTTAGTTTACCGTAAACATGCCATATCCTCTTCTAGGTCTGTTAGTACATATACCTCTATGTGGTATTGTCTGTAATTCATCGTACAAGTTCATCCGTCTCTTAGCCAACGGTTACTTAACTAATTTAAGGCTTATCTCCAGTTACGATCTTTCCGTTTAAAGTTAAACGTATTCAGCGTGCGAAATCTTCAATACGCAGTTGCACATTGAACAACAGAACAAGCACTGTAATCTGTAACAGTTTTTATGCACTGATAGAGCGCCTCATATAGTTTAATTATAATTATGGATCATGGAATTTTCTCGTTCACACATTCAGTATAATCTAGGTGCTTCAATGTGATAGGTAATCAATAAAGTTTAGGCTATGTTCAATTCTTTGCACCATGGATTCTCTAAAACGACCGAAACTTCATTCGGTTAGGGTCATAACTGCTAATCGTAATTATCACTTTCTATCCATTACCTAGCTCACAAATGAAATTCGTGTATATCCTAAATAGCCACTCCCAGTTTCTGCTCGAAAATGTTTCAATTTTTGGAAATCGCTCGTTGCTCTACGTTAGCTATGCTTCCCTCCAAACATCGCTCTCTTCCACCCCTATCACTTCCTTCCCTTGATCTTTTGTTCTTTTTCTCAAGTTTCTCGCATACCTTCTTCCCTTCTTCCCATCAAACATTCCTTCCCATTGTTCTCTTTCTGCTTGTCTCCCCTATTTCCTGCATTCATCTCTTCCTCCCTATCTTTCTGTCACTTCACAAACACGCACATACACACACATATGCTGGTGCCGTATGGGCAAAATATATAATATTATATATTGCCTCAGACAAACTCTTGACAATTTTTTTTCTTCTGTGTTTCAGACAACTTCTCAAATTGGACAGAGCAGCTAACAAGATCGACAGTCTCACTGGATATTTATTCGTTAGGCCATATGCGCTAACTCGTTATACGTCTTCAGGTGTGGTAGCCTAGTCTTTGTAATTGCAGATCTCACAATTTACTCTTTTGCTTTTTCCTTTGATTCTATGTAACATTTGGACAAGTTTTGGAAAGCAGGAAGCGTTAGTTTTCAGTTTATTAGCACCAACATAAGAAAAGTTTTAAGGAATTATGTCGCTCATGGTTATGACTCATGTGCAATGAAACTTAACGGTAGCGCCTGATCTGTTACCCGTTACAGATTCAGACTGTGTATGTACTTCTGTGTTGCGGACAGATCACAACGCTCAACTGTGGGCTACATTAATAATAGCTATCTTATTTAATTGACTCGTAATAGTTTAATACCTCAGTTCTTTAGTAGTCTGTGGTTTAGTTTTGACTTGTCAGCGTTTTACTTTCTTTATAAACGTTACTACAACACCCCCACCCAGTCCAATAATTAATTGCCGTAATTAGGGTGCCGCTTACATTAAGGGTTACCCTACATCGGGTATGTTATTTCGAACAATAGCGAGGAGGCCAGATTGCCTCTTCCGTGCTAGACTATGGGATGCAGACAGCAAGGAATAATTATTGGAACAAAGACTGCCTCACGATGCTTTGACTTTAATGTTGACATGTGGCGCGTACATTTTGCGCATGGTGATATGGTTGTTTAGCATCGCTTGGTCAGTGAATAATACAATGTGCTGGGCACAGCGTATACAGATCAAAGTCCGGTTCGGATGACTTATAAAACATATAATTTCGGATGAGTGGGCGTCCAGAAAGAGCTAATCAGTCACTATCAGTACGATCCCCAGAAATAGCCACTCCAATCACTCTCAATCCGATGATTCGACAGAGTAAGGGCTCATTCTGTTGTTAGATCGCGAGGCAGTCTGAATCCTAATAGTGGAAGGTTAGTTAATAGGCTGAGCATAACTCTGGGAAAGAACCGATCGGCAATTACTTACGTTGGCTTTTATATTAGCAGTCGGATGCTCACAAATTCTTCATAATATCTATGCTTTTATCATCGCAGTTACAACGAAAACCACCAAGTACAGTTCTGCAACTTCTACTACTACTTCTACAACTTTGACTACAACTCTTACAAATTCTACTGCAGAATGGCTTACCACGTCAGCTTCTAAAGGTCAGTTTAGTTGCTTTAGCACAACGGTTTTTAAAATATTTTGTATGATTTTCTAACGTTGTCGTATGGATTAAAAAATTGGTTAATTAAACTTTACATCCCAACATGAATATGTATTTTACATAGGCGCAAAAATATCAGTTAACAACTCTGCACTAATTTGTCAAAAACATTAAGTTTTAAGTTGTAAATGGTCCAAAGATTGCTCACATACAAAGTTTTAATATAAATACAACACTAAGCGCCTTCGTGAGTTTCTTGTAAGGCGCTATATAAATGGCCATATACATACATATATACATTCTTAGAATTGCTTATAGTACAGCAACGTAAACAGTAGGCCTATACAGACAGATTTAACCAAGCTTCGACCAGTGTTAACTATGATGAACTTGTAGTAAAATTTAAGCACGAGGCTGCATTGATAATCTAATAATAGTGAAACAAACTGAAATTTTGCAAATTCCAACTCTGCTTGTCTCTGTCATTAAATTTACGTCCACCATACGTTTTGATTAAGCCTGGAGGTGTGTAGTTTCGTCAAATTCTGGCTTAATGTTGGCCCTATCAATAACCACTATAAAACCTTTGACTACTTCTGTGATAGGTCTGAAGTAGGCATACATGTATTGGTAAGTTTCTAAGAATTTTCACAAAACGCGTCGCATTTCATACGTAAACTGCAAACTAATAATTATGATCTAATAAAGCCTAGAGCACCGTCATCTACTACTGCACAAGGAAAAAACAGGCCACGTCAGTTGTAATAGAAATCACGTTGTCTGGAAAATTCAATTCAAGTCCAATTATGCCCAGAAAATCAAGTTACGCTACGGTAGAATAGAGAATAATTGAAAATATACGTCCGCCACATGCTTATTCACTATTTGTGAGTAACGCTGTAAACTTTATGAAGGCAATACATTTGGCTTAATGATGTAACGCTTTGTCTTTATCAGATGGACCCTCAAGGACGACTATAATCTTGGCATCAGTCATTTGTGGATCCGTGGTCCTAATTGCTCTTATAGTTGTGGTCGGAATAGTCGTGGCAAAATGGATAAAAAGCAGGTACTGTGTATGATTGCTTAACTTGAAACACACTCAAACAAACAATTACACATAGGCCTACATACATACATAGATAATTACAATATGTCACATACATAGCCTACATGTATACCTGTGAGTGCTTAACTTGAAACACACTCAAGCAAACAATTACACATTGGCCTACACGTGTACATACAATCATACATACATACATACATAATTACAATATGTCACATACATAGCCTACATGTATACATACATAATTAAATGTCTGTACAAATACACAGGCCGTACACAGCCTAAAGTAGACGTGTTTGAATATTGTCTAAGCATTTGTACCGCGCAGTAAGGTTGAATTCGTTGTAGTATACTCCGAAAAGTAAGAAAAGTACTAAGTAATGAAATTATGGCGTCCTGTTGCATATTGTTTCTTCTAGACGTGCAAAGACTCCTCCGGAACCTGATCCCTATGACAACATTATTCCGAGTCCTTATGACCTTCCAGAGTATTCTAATCCTGCAAATGAAGATTACACAGAACTTGATCAGTATCAAAGCCATGATTATGACTTGGTAATCGATGGCCAAGTCCAATCATCTGACATGGACAAGGACGAAGAATTGAAAGAAACTAGGCCGACTGATTCCATTCGACAATCCGCAATCGACAACGATTATATTCGGGCAGACAATTAGCGACAGAATAATGAATAAAATGATGTTTTCTAATGGTAAAAATGTTTCGCCTAACCAGTCGGAACAATTATTATGCGTCTCTTAAAAAGCGGTTTTGTCGTAACTAACTAGCACGAGAACAATATTAACTATACTTAAGCGTTATTTATGTTAATCAGCATGTTTAATTCTTATACACTGTGTCTTAAACGGATGTTTTATTGTAGCCAATTATCATGAGAATTATATTAACTATATTTAGACATCATTAAATGCTAATCACCATAAAATTGCTATATCGACATCTGTCATATTTAAACGTTAAGTTGCTTGAAAGTTTAATATAAAACGAAACGTATTTTTTGCTAGCTTCACACATCTTATAACCCTGTTATATATGTCCTGCGTGAACTTCATGACTATGGCCAAGCTAAGAGTTCTATTATCCTACTGACCAAATCATTTGCTTGGTCGGCATACCACTCATTTCTATTGTCAGTTTTGGGCTACTTGTTGGGCACTGCAGTGCGTCAGCCCGACATCGCGCGCATAAAATATTTAACTATTCCCATTGCCTATTGTTTTTTTTTATATCGGGAGGTAGTTAGATATTTGCTGGCTAAAGCAATAGTTCGAATGCTACAATTTAGACCTTTTGTCATGTGTTACAGTTCAAACTATTTGTCATGAGCGTTTGGGCTCCAGGTAGTGGAACTACAAAGAATGATGAGATTACCATCCTAGGTGGCAGCAAAAAGTATAATGAGCTTGCGCTTTGAATGGCTGTGACTTTGTTGATTTATGTCGTCTGCAATTTGTGCTCTTGTGAATTGTTTAATCGTCATAACTTGTACAGCGCAGTGCGTTTGTCAGGCGCTTCATTAAAGAATAAATATTATTATTATTATTAGGCCTACACTGTGGAGAGTATAAAGCACCCATGGTAGAGAATAATAGGTTGCGCTTCTGAATGTGGACACGACACAGAAGTTCTGTGACAGAACATACCCGTCTTGGTGAAAATTCTTTTTTTGTTTGGTATGCGTTGAATTATTCCAACTGAACATGAAACTATATCCTAGAACAAATTTTTGACGCCATACAAAAACCTGCAAAGTCATACATTTTGTGAACATTTTGGAATAAAATTGAGAAACACTATGAATTTAGTATGACGCGGAATGACGGTATTTCTCTGACTGATGAATTCGTCTGAATAAATTATATCTCTTCCGCTTTTACCGAGCGACCAGAAACATAGACGTTTTGTTATAAGACTGTTTACGAGGCGGACAGGACACAAAGATCAGAAATGATATTGTTCTACGTAATAAAGTTGTCTTATTTTAATAGTAAAAGAATTATATTATAGTTTCAAATTTAAGTTGCCTGTTTTGCTTCAGTCTGTTGTCTATATTTGAATATTTAGTCGTTGTTTATCTGAATCACTGTAAAACTGTTCTACCGACTTCTGTCATATTTAACCGTTAATGTTTTAAGATCATTTATATAATTGAATATAATGAAGTTCTTATTTCATAAGCGTACATCGTTCCAGAGAATGGAACAGTCTCCCAGCTATGCAATCCGTCAATGTTCATCTGCTACTCAATTTAAATCAAAATTAAAAATCATCCATTCTCATTACTCATTACACTATGGCTAAGATTACAGCGCAACGTGCTCTCGTGCAAGACTTTGTCTTGCTAAGCGCGTTATAAATGTCGTATTGTATTGTATTGTATTGTATTGTATTGTATCGAGTAACTGCTGTTTCCGCTGCAGCGCTTGTAATGTGAAGCGGTCAAGCAAAGTTCTACCTTTAGAAACCAGAGGGTTGGATTACTTTCATGTTCTGGCTGGGTGGAGAGTTTAACCGTCAAGAAATCAAAGAGATTATTGGGCGCTTTACGATTAGATCTATGTAATATATACATTTACGTTTACGGTTGTCTCAAGTTGAGACAACCGTTAACAAAAATATATATTGAGTTGAGACTCTCAACTCAATTCTTTGGTAATTTAAAGCTATATAATTATAGGCCTATGTAGAGTTAAAATATTGGAACTGTAAATATAGGTTTAGTCAGCAAAGAGTTGAGACAACTTTAAACATTTCTGATTGAATGCTCTCACACATACACACACACACACACACACATACACACCTATATATATATATAATATATATATATATATAACGCATACATAAATAATTATATATGTATGTGTTAGCATACATACATACTGTTCTTTTGGGTAAGCCATTTAAGAACCCATCAAATACTTACTTACTTGCATGGATAAATACGTAAGCCAACTTGTTGAAATATATACATACATCACATATGCACGAACGAATGGTCGCCTGATGTCTAGGTAGCCGCCTCAAGAGAGTGGAAACGAGTTACCGCTGACTATGATGAATTCTCGGGTATCGAACCTTAGACCGTAGGATTTGTAACTGTTTACTCGAGAAAAGATAAAAGTTTTTGATTTTCTTACGTATTGTCTGATTGATTAAATGTACATTCCAGCACGACAGTTGTCCATTCGCCGATACAGTTTTCTACTCGCTCAAATCTATGAATTGCATTCATAACTATCAACTAAATACACGACTGACCATCACTACAAGACCTTTGTGTGCTCTCCTTAGCCATGCATTTGCGATCGCCTTGTATAGGATTTTCCCTTCCGCATCAGCCGACAAACCTCTAATTTTAGTTATTGCACGCGAACACCGACCGATGAGGCGATGAACTCATACCAAGGACCTCCTGGACATTCACCAGGACCGAGAGATATTCAAATAGTCTCTTTAGACTACATGGAAGTGTCAACCTGACAACCCTCGTTCCTTTGATCACACACACACACACACATATATATGTAGCACATGCAAATAGTAAAACACATTTGCATACAAATTACCTACATGTATGCATGTATGCTAACATCTGAACGCTTCTTTAGCGCCATTAGAATACCTCACTGATATGCGGCTATCGGACACATGGTAAAGATGAGTCTCACGATAACATAAAAACGTTTTTAACCCTATTTGTGGCGTTAAAGTTGAAATTTGGAGCAAAAATGTACCTATTAATGTATATTGTTGCACCCATGCGTACGTATATATAGCCTCTTATATGCATACATACACACATCTATAAATACAAAGATACATAAGTAAACACACACATACAATATCATGTATGCATACATATGTACATAAATATGTAAACACGTACATACAGAAGCACACATATACAGTAGCTGTACTTGAATACGTTCATGTACAGTAGCGTGCAAATTGTATTTGGTTATTCTAACACATAGACGACATTTAACAACTTCTAAATGCCTCTAATCCAACTGGCTTATAGGATATATGTATACAATGCTCAGCAGTGGGCCAAAAAGAAGCTACAAATCAAAGTGGAAAAGTGACCGAAGCAGTAGAATCCGGATTTCTAGTTAGCAGCTTTCAAGTAGTGCGAGTTACTGCATCATTTCAGTATGATGTTAATTCATCGCCTGTTATGAAGTTCCAAGCAGTTACCATCAAAGTTAAGTGAGCAGATTTATTTCTAAATGGTAGGCCTCTAAGCAAGTTACGTGTCAGAGTAGGCCTATCTGTGTTGTCCCAGAAAAAGAACGAAATACAGAGATGGACGCACAAACAGAGAGCTTCAGAAACTATGCTTTTATATCTAGTATGCAATTTGGGGTTGGAATCTTAGCTGCATACATGAGCGCTCTGAGAACCTAAGGGCAATTAAAGAAATTCCAATAAGAAATGTTCTGAACTACGGATAAGAAGTGTCTCATCTTCTCACTATAAATTGCACCCAGCTTATACTGAAAGCAATACCGTTGTCGATTTAACATACTTTCACCTCTTTTTTATTGTGACTGAACCAGTACTTGATCAAAATAAGCTGTTGTTAATACATAAATAGACCAAGTCAATTTTATTTTAAATTTTCACCTATGTTGAAATGATACATATACGACTCAATGTAAACTGTTAACCCATGCTGAAGTCTCATCATCATCACCATCGTCAGTTCATGACGCCAGCCATTTGGCGGCGATGGGTACGAATAAATGGCCTCAATTGTCCTCTGTCATTTGTCAAGTCCATTGCACCCCTTAGAGTCCGTCCAATTGATGTTAATTGTGTCGTCATTTGTATTGTCTATCCAGCTTAACTTTGGTCTGCCTTTGTTTCTCTTTTATTCGAATCTTGCATGTAGTAGGCCTACATTGTGTGGTATTCGGTCAAGTCTCATTCTCACAACATGTCCAAACCATTGGAGTCTTCGTCGAACGACCTTTTCTATAGCAGAGTTCTTTCGATCCTAATGCTTGTCTAATGTCTGCTTTTCTTATCATCTGCAGTCTTGAAGTTCCTGCGATCTTCCGAGCCAACTCGTTCAGCAGCTCTGCTGCAAGAATTCTTTTCTCATCTTGATTTCGCATGTCCAGCATTCCGATCCGTATAGGGAAATCAATTGTATCATCGCCTCGTATATTTTTAACTTGGTTTTCTTGGTTAATTTTCTACTTCTCCATATCCTGTTCATAATTCCATATGCTTGTGAAGCACGTCCAATTCTTCTTTGTTTGTCCTTATCGTTGCTGCCATCTACGCTTATTAGCCCTCCTAAGTAGACGAATTGTTCTACTTGCTCCATAATTTATCCATGGATGTTGATACTCATTGGCGTCTCTTTGGTCTTTTCATCCACCATTGTCTTGGTTTTCTCTGCGTCGATCATTAGGCCGAATCTTCTGGAGGTTTCGTCAATCTATGTCGTATTCTTTGTTTGTCCTTATCTAGTGTTTGTCTAGTGTCTAAGTAAGTCTTGATGTCATTCGATATTGCCTACTTGGACACAGTCTATCATACTTTTAAATGATGTTCTCACGGTAATCTCCTATATAGTAGGCCTATGTCTGATAGTCTTGTAATTGTTCGGTTCGGCAGCTGTTTGCTTATTGACTAACGATTCACTGTTATCATCAATGATTGTAACCTGATGCGGTTTGACATCGGGAGGATCTATTAAACGAATATACAATTATCCTGTAGTTCTGGTCCACTTCTAGTGAGGAGGCTAATATCGTCAGCAAATCGGAGATTATTCACCAGTCCTCAATTTAATTTGATACCTGCATCGGTATTGTTAAGACTGAGTGACATGACTTCTTTTAATACTAGGTTATTTAGGTATTGCGATAAGATAGGCCTACATCCTTGTCGTACACCCGTTTTTGTGTGAAAGTATTCTGTGGTATTTTTTATCTACTTTTAGACTATAGCACTTGATGTAGATAATTTTGAGCTATATGGCTGTTTCTGAAAAATTGTATTTTCATTCTTCTTGACAATCAAGTCTGGCTAGAAATAGCATAATGGACCCGTTTTAATTACGTTTAGTCCTCGCAAGCCAATACCATAACCTTCCGGTTCAGCTGGACTTAGCTGTTAGCCCATTCTAAATTTTTATTGCTCACTCTGCTTTCTTCTGCTCACGGTATTCTTTTCTGCTCCACTCTGCTCTCTTCAGCTTACTGTGCTCTTTTATGGTCACTGGGCATTCTTCTGCTCACTGTGCTCTCTTCTGCTCACTGTGTAGTAATCATTTTACATTAGTACAAGGCATACACAGCACCTTAAACCCAGCTTCTAACAGAAAAAATTACCTCAGACGAACATATTCCGGCTTTGGTTGGGTATTAAAGACAAGCAGTTGAACTAATCTAGTCTAGGTTTTCTTTGAAAAGTCGGTGTTTCAGTCAGGATAGGTCTTACTAATTTGGCGATTCGAGTTTTAATCCTTCAAAGGTCACATGTGTCAGAGGTAAATAGTTAGGGTCTATGGTTCTGAACGCGTTATATCTGAAATCACGTTGCATCGACGCGTGTTATAGCGATGGTGTATTATATTTATACACTTATTAAGTGCCACAATCCAGTGACCAAGCGTCAGTCGATGGTGCTAAGCAATTGTGAGTGAAGGACTTGCTCATGGTCCCTACACAGTAACCGTCTCAGGGGATGCCTCGAACCTATATAGGCTTACTCTTCGCGTTACAAGGCGAACGCTCTAATCAATTAGCTACTGTGTCCCACAAACCTATACGAACATTTGTATGTGGAGTCACTGGAGTACTGCCGATGCATACCGATGGAAAGTACGCGAATGTAGCTAAAATATCTTCAATTGTAAGTTCTTCTGTAGGCAATTTAAAGCGCAGAACTGAGTCGGCATTTCATCCTGGTTTATTCAGTGCCCAAGCAAGCAAGCCATTAATAAATGCACGTCTGCAGGCAACAGCCTGAAAATGCTGATATTATGGCCTAAATATCGCTTGCAATATCACTCAGATGTTGTATGTCTACTATGATTATTTTGAGAAGGCAGTAATATTCCTTGGTCTCAACTGTAAAGAAGGGAGACCTAAGAGTCGCTAGTGCGTGGCTTTTCATTGTGCTTAGGCCTCGCTCTGGGATCAACAGTGCATTATACACGATGCGGAACCATTTGTTTGATTCGCTGTTTATGGTTGCGCATTTGTATTACTCGAGAATAGCATCGTGAATTACGTTTATTTGTTCGATTATTCATCTGTATTTGTTCTCAAGCCGTAGCATACTACCATCTTTGTAGCTTTCTGTTCTTGCTATTCTGCTACCTTTCTCTGTCATTGTCTGAAAGTCTTCGTGTGATGTTTCTCTACGGTGGTTGTACTTCTTCGTTAACCTGTTTGCAACCTCAGAAGCAGCCGCTTGCATGTTGTAACCCAAAATGAAACATAAGTAGAGTCCTCTGGTCTACAGCCAATGAGAGACAAAAGCTTGGTTATTCTTCTAAATGAAAAATTGGTTCTACACAAAGTTCGATCCTATTAGGCCTATCATACATTTGCTTATACATGATGTCGAACTAACCATTCTACACTTGTAATATGCCCTCATTATATTACGAATTATTCTCGTACAATGGCTGCTACTGATCATCTGTTCTACCTATACTTAGAAAATTAAGGAAAATGGGGCTCCCTGGCAGCGGAGCATTAGTGCTCCTTTAGGGATAACCCTTTGACACTAGGAAACCGATTGTTTATGGTAGACAACTTTGCTGCATATTATAATATTATTGATAATTGGACTGAAGTGATTATGTACTGCTAGATTTGTTTTTTTGTGTTGGTACTTGGTGTCAATAAAAAGTGTTGAATTGAAAAAAAGTGTTGAAAATAAGGCAAGAAACAAAGTTACAAGACTTAAATTTACCTTCAGTGTGTCACCTTGTTGTAATTTATCCTTTGTACAACGCGATATGAGAAGGCTGCAATTGAAAAAATGATTGAGAAAATAATTTGACTTTGCTACATCTTTTACTGCATTTTAAAATTAAAAACCTTGTTTACACAATTTAATTTTAATTAGCAAATAACATACCTTTATTAGTAAACACCATAAGTTAACTTAATCTACAACAATTATTTTCTTTTTCATAAGTTTGGTCTAATAAGTAATTGAGAAATTAAAAATATTTAAATTTTAAGACCACATTGGTCCATGATGACATAAAAAAATAAATTTTGTAAGTATAGAGTAATAGTATACTGTAATAAAAAATTTTACTTACAATTCTGACTTATATAAGAACTTGGTATGGAGTAATATCAGTCAGTTTATCAGTTAGTCAGACATTACTGTGTGGTGTGTACAAAGACAACATTTCGCATTTTGGATAACTTAGAAATTAAAATAATTATTATAAATTTTGTTTCCTGTACTTTGCTGTTTATTTCTTAACTGATGACATTAAATAGTGACTTAAACTAGATGAATCCTTGAAGGGAGTGAGACAACGCAAGGGATATCAGACAAAAATAAAATTAAACAAATAATAACAGACAGTAAATAAATAAATAAAGTTACATTATAAAAAAATAAAAAACGGGAAAAAACGTGACGAAAAATAAAAAACGAAAAAACGACGTTTTTTGGACAAAAATAAAAAACGAAAAAGCGTTTTTACAACTATGGTATCAAGAACTGATTTTAACTATATGCTTTCATTCAAACCCAAAGAATCAAACAAATGCCAGCTTGGATGTCATTAATTAATTAATTCATTCGTTTATTCATTCACTAATCATTTGCATGGCGCCGCTCCGAGATACCTTATCAGGGACGTTACTGGCAGAGCCATGGCGAAAGAGAACAGATTTGTTGAGGGTTTATGCGAAAAGTTAGGGCAGTGTGTCAGTTTTAACCCGTTCGCAAACCCAGTCAGAACTCATAGTAAGGGTTACAAGCAGACGCTCATAGGTAGTGAATTGCTTGTAGATAGCCTACACTCTCAGAAATCATCGCACTTCCTTCTTGCATGATTTATAGGTTACTATGAGCCGTGTACCACAACAAACTGCATAGTTTCGTCTTAACTGCTATTCAGGAAGTAGCCTACATTAAAGGCTTTCAATACCCTCGCATGCATGGTACAATATACCAATAAAAACATGTAAAGACACATTTCGAGCTCTGCTGGCTGAGAGCCTCAAAACTTCCTACAGGTAGGCACAGCGCATAGGTTCTCTTAACAAAGACGATGTTGTGCATTGATATAAGTCTTTAACCTGTGGTTTGCCTAATGGCCATATTCAATACTCGAAACTGCGCAGGAGACTGTGAATTCGATCATTAGCTAGCGTTTCCTTAAAAACAGGTAAAATTGAATCGTATTGTCACACGTTGGCATTCGTTTACTGATGATCTCTTGCATTATTACTGTTTCGGATGTTCACTTTTTACAGCATAATCTGGCTCTCTGTAATAGGCCAGTAACATGACATGAGTCTTGTTGTCTCTCTTTGCTTCCATTCCGTTAGTAATTGAAACCAATTCATTCGCTCGAGTTTCTGTGAGGTCAAGGACACTTTTTATGAGTATCTTTAAGAGGCGCTATATCAACCTATGATTACAATCACCATATCAACAAATTCAAATTCTCATCCATCAGCCAGCAACACTTAGCAAGACAATATGCAACGCTTTTTGTAAGATATACATATAGAAGGCGCTATTTTAAGTGTCTGGATTACTAACTTGCTGATGTTTCTTAAATTTCTGGCGATGCTTAATCCCAACTGTTTGGGTGGCAACTCACAAAAGCAACCTACGATACATTACGGGTACTTGAAAAAGTACTTTATTGACTTAAGTAATAATCACGTATAAATTGTATACGCTGAAAGTATATGACCACCGTTTAAATACATCATTCATACTTCAGGTCTAGGAATCATGAATATACGCATGCTGCGAGAAAACACGAAAAGAAACATAAGAAAGCTTACATACACAAAGGGTCTGTTGTTTCAGATGATCGGACAGAAGGCAATGCACAGTAGACGATTTCTGACGACTAGCGTCAAGCTATCACGATGGCGTCTAATCATTATGTTCGTTGCTTCATTACTTGTACGTGATGGAGCATCTCAAGGTTTGGATCATTTTAGAGTAAATAAATAGTGCTACAAACTTAATTTAAAACGTAGACATGTATGTGGTATCCATATAAATCCTAGGCCTACAGTTGAGTCGCAAGTAGCAACATCTGACATAGGGTATTGAATAACCGCATTCCCAAATTTGGTCATGTCTCTAGATACATGCGCGACGTTCTCCAGTGGTTCCCCTCTGAGCAGCGGATTGCGTATATGATAGCTGCCCTAGTCTGATGCTGCCTATTGGGCCTCGCTTCTGCCTATCTTCGTGAGCTTTGTTGCCCTGTCCTTAGTGCTAGGTGCTCTCGATCCCTCCGCTCTTCTGAACATGGTCTTCTACTTGTCCCTTTTGCCCGAACCTCTACTATGCTGTATCACGCTTTCTCGGTGGTGGGTCCCTAGACCTGGAATGTCCTCTCTCTGAAGCTTCGCCTCTTTCCCAGGACCTTCTTTCCTATGCTTTTTTCTCACTTTAAAACTGCTCTTTTAGGCCGTGCTGGAGTCAGGAGCGCCTCTGAGTAGTTTTCTTGAAAAAGGCGCTATACAAATGTTCGATCTGAATGAATTAAAGAAAAATTTCAGTTTAGCCTAAATATATAGGCCCTATAAAAATAATACGAATTGCATTACTCATTTAATCCCGACCGACACATACACGGATCAAAGTATGATAATTAAAATTTGTGCATTGTCACTAATTAACTTTATAATTAATATGGATATATATACATTTATTAGATAGGTCTACTGTACCATTAATATTATTGCAACTATACCTCCACTTATAAACTACTGTCACTTATCCCACATCCACTAATTCCAGTATTTCTACCATTCTACAGCTTACACCACAAGCGACTACTCGCACTTCCAATAGTCTCAGTTGTGCTATTACTAGCACTCAACGCCATCATTGTCATCATTATCTCTATCACGATGATCGTCTTCGTCATCAGCAGTTCCATACGGCAACCATTTGGCAGCGATGGACGCACGCGAATGAATTATCCCCATTTTCAGTAACTTGTCAATTCTAGTGTTCCTCTCACGTTTAGTGTAAGACTCTTTATAACTTAATTTATAGTGTCTTCCTTTGCTTCTCCTTCCTTCGAATCTTAAAAGGTAGGGACAGTACTGTATGGCCTTGTGTGGGATTCGTTCAACTGACATTCTTTCTGACATGGCCAAATCATCGGAGTCCTCGCCTAATGATTTTATCCAACAGGTTTATTTTTAATATTCAGGAACTGTCTTATGTGGTCATTTATAATTGTTCATGGTCTTCAAATTCCGGATATTTTCCGTAAACAACTAGCGCAAATTCATCGTTGCTGTTGAGAGGCCTAACTACTATTATAATTATTGCTAGGCCTATTGTAGATTCATATTATTGATATTTATGATCATCAACTCAGTACTTCCTTGCTCATCTTGTTCTTGCATTTCCTGCATTCCGTGCCATATACATGTAGGAGGAGGGCTATCATTGTCTCATATACTCTTGTCTTGATTTCTTTGTTAACTTCCTGGTTTTTATGTTCGTTGTCATTTTTGTCTTCTCCATACCCCACTCAAATTTCAAATGCTTGTGAGGTGTCTGCCTAACTACTATCAAAATTATAGCTATGCCTATTGTAAATCCTTATTATTGACATTATTTTATGATAATCAACTCAGTACTTCATTTCAAAAGCAACATAAATGATTCGCTAGTTAATTAAAATTTTAGGAAGTACTTCACTGGCTTTGATATGGACTACGACAGTGGCCGCTGACGGTCGATCGTCGATATTCATCCTGTACGGAGACCCGAATTCATACAGAGACAAAATGCAGAGAAACGAGACGTTTAGTGGCACATCGTCTACGATCTACATAACAAAGGACTTTGACATCTCTAGATTTATGGCTTTGGACACAGTCTTTACGAGGTTGCAGCTGCTCTTCAGCGAAAGCGCAGGAACCTTGAACTTTGGGCCTATCATTGCCACGGGAACATCGTACAATTATAACACATTACAAGTACTTGCTTTGTCAAACAAGGTAATGGATTTGCTTAATTTGTATTAATTCTAATTTTGCATTCACGAGTAAACATTTGGATAGTGCCTTCTAAGAACATGTTGGAGGCGATCTCCCAATGCATAGATCATCTCATCATATGGCTTTATATGGAGGATCAAGGAAGAGCACAGTGGACCGGAGCGAACAAGCCACCAAAAAATCGGAGAAAACCCCGCGGAGACGCGGACCTGTTAGTCCCACATGGACCAGGGTCGTGGAAATTAATCGAACGGCACTGAGTGTCGGATTCACACAGCGTGTGAATCCGACACAGACAAGATATATATACCATATATATATATATACGTGTATATATATGCATCTCTAGATTTATGGCTTTGGACACAGCCTTTACGAGGTTGCAGCTGTTCTACATATATATATATATATATATATATATATATATATATATATATATATATATATATATATATATATATATATATATATATATGCAGTTGTTCTACATATATATATATATATATATATATATATATAGAGAGAGAGAGAGAGAGAGAGAGAGAGAGAGACAGACAGACAGATAGACAGACAGAGGGAGGGAGGGAGAGATAGAGCAAATAAGTTATCTTCAGTCTTCGGGTGTTTTCTACAATACACAATTCATTGTGGTTGTCATGCTTATTTCGTCTGATTATGTTTATGTACACGTTAATAGTAAATAGTTTATTCGAATGGCCGGTGACATTGTGGCTGCCTGTTAAAGCATCGCGCATTTCGAGTGTTCGAATTCTCCCCTCGTCAAGTAAATTTGACAGTAAATATTGTCAAAATGTTTTACCCAAGAACTTTGATCATCGCTGTTTTGCTTGCACTTTAACCCAAAAAACTTTTAATATCAAGCCACGTATCTACGAACTTATCTTGATAGAAGTGTGACTTGATTATTGAGGGCTAATGATCGCTAGTGTTTTTCCCACAGGTGACTGGTCTGTCTTTTGACTGGGTATCGAACTTGGTCTATTGGTCAGATGCCAACTATCAGCGAATCGGTGTCGTAGAGACAAAAAGTTATTTGTTTTGGCGACCAGTTGTCGAATCTGGGTTAACATCGCCACAAGATGTCACTGTATATCCACAACAAGGGTATGGCTTTATTATATGCAAGACCTTTTTTAGATACCTTTGCGGTTATCTGACATTTATCTTATATATGACAATGTGCACTGAGACGTTGGTTTTAATTAATATTCCCGCTCAGAGCATACGATCAACGGGCTATCCTTTGTTTCTTTACAAAAGCGATGAGCCATGATGAGCCATCCAAGCGATTGCCAACACTATCTTCTCTATGAGAACTATTATACTGCCTTTTCTAAAAATCTTTTGTTCTCTCATATTATTCGCCAGGTAGCACCAGCGTTCACCATCACATACACAATGTCGGTAATACCGGACCAGGAATGTCTCTAAGTTTTTTGCTACAAATTTTTATCAACATATTTATTGATTTTATTGCTAATCTTTCTTTTTACTATTACCTTAATCTCATATATGCATAGATGTCTGTTTTATTGTATTTTATGATATTTTTGACATTTGTGATTTTGTGATTCATTCTGATGTTCCCGCAGTGCGTTTGCAGGCGGTTCAATAAAGCACGTACTTACTTACTTACTTAAACGGCCTCTACACATTCGTCTAGAAAACCCCACTGACCAAACTGTAAAAACGGAAGGATCAGCAAGTGTCAACGTATCATAGATTTTAGGAATCGAAAGGTCGATTAATATAAATACTTTGCTATCTCTATTGCAGGTTAGAAACTGCATCACTTGCTAGATAAGCAGCCATCGAAGCTAATGATTCCAGTCCTACTTGATTTCCAGATCCTTCTCTGTTAAAGCCTTTAACAGCAACCCCTTTCACTCTTTTGTGGTGTTCCTCAAGCCTCCGTCCTGGGTTCACTGCCCTTCATTCTGTATACCACACCATTAAGTCGTCTCATAGATTCCTCCTCTGTTGACCACCTTCTCTACGCAGACGACACTGAACTCTACATATCCTTCTGCTCAAGCTATTTTCCACCTCCATTGCACAATTACTGAATGTGGTTAACCTAATCTCTCAATGGATGTCGTCCAACCTCCTCTGCCTCAACTATTCCAAACAGAATTGAACATACTATAGGCTTTCCTGACCAAATCAAGAAATCCCTAACCTTTCAAAACACTTATCCACTAACTCTTCATCTCTACAACTCCCTACAATACTCCCAGCACAGATAATCTTCGCGAACTCTTCACCATCCAGTCAAAACCCGCTGCATCCGATCATCCTGTCTCAGTCTTTCTCGACCTCCGGTCACTCCTCAACTCAAGTTCTCCAACCGAGCCATATCCCACACTGCACCATGTATCTGGAACGATCTGCCCAAGGTTTTCCACTTGAAGCTAACGTCTCTCCGTTTTAACAACTCTTACCCCGACTCAACTGATCATCTACCTTCCAATTCTCAACCTAAACGATACCCACCTTATCTGCTACTCTCTGCCTCCTCTGATCCTCTGGAAACCGGACTCATACTGCTTTTCAGCTTTTTAAAGTTGCCTTTGCGGTAGCCGACTACGTACTCATTTCCTCATACAGTCATTTACTCATTTCCTCATACAGTCATTTCCTCATTTACGTCTCGACTATGCATGTGTTCGTGGTGAACTGAATTGATATGAAAAACACGGTCTTACACACCAAACAATATTGTCTTGTCTTGTCTTCAACCGTCCTCGATCAGAGGATTGGCAGCACCAGAGATAATCTTGTCTCTTTCAATAACGGGTCGACTGATAATCCAGTCCATCGTTTATGTTATCAATCCATGCCATGTTAGGTCTTTCTTGGGATCTTGATCATCGCTCGTGAATAAGCTGGTGCCCTGCGCTTGCTTGGCCTTCGAGTGGCGCTTTAAAAGTGTTTGGAGTTTACGATTGATCCGGAGACTGTGCCTTTGATAATCTCCTTCTCCAGACAATCTAGGCTCTTCTGCTGCACAGGTATACGATATATGAAATCTTCTTCTGCTTGACTAATCAGATCTGCCTCATACGCTTAATTTTAAATGCGCTAATTCTAGCCTCCTTACCTTCTTAACGGTCGAGCTGTCACAGCCGTATACATTGCCACTGGCCATACAAGAACCTTCATAAGTCGTAGCTTTGCTGTAGGCAAGATGTTGTGACTTTTCCATACCTGTTTCAGTGCGGTCCCAACACATTGTCCTCTCTATACATTGTCCCTTCGCTGATCTTGACCGAGTATCTTTACAACATTCAGTGTCCTCGTTTATAAGTGAGCCGAGATATAGGCATGTGCCAACCTGTTCCAGCCATGATTTCACATGAAACATTCACAGCTTTAGCCCTACTCTTGCAGGGCGAGACGGAGCATCGCAGTGTGGAAAAACGATTAAATCTGCAGTGGGTTTTAGCGATGATGACGATGATGATGATGATGCTGATGATGAATCGATTTCCAAGTATTTCAACATGATATTTAATTGCAGTTGGGAAGAAAACCCACCAAAGTCATTAGCTCACAGCAACAGTGCAACAGAAGTTCGGTAAAAACTTCAAGCTTATACAAAATTTGAACCCTCTTTCGAGTCGACTCATCATATAAGTTTGGTATATGATTATGATGATTATTATGGTAACGATGATCATAATGATGATTGTCATGGCATGATGATGATTGTCATGGCATGATGATGATTTCCTGTGGTTCAGCTCTCATTTCAACTGTTTGCACTAGTCCTGTAATGCTTGTAATGCAATTCTCTGGTACACACTAGCCTTCTCTAAATTATTGTGCATCACGTTGTGTGGACTAAATGCCTGTAGATGTGCGCTTGGATGTTTATGGTTAGGTTCCTATTCTGGTCTGATTCCAGTCCGAAGATCGAGAGATTAGATTTGGCGACAGACATTCGTCAAACAATTGTTAACAATGCTAACTTACAACAACCAACGACGCTTGTCATTGACTTCGTCACTCAACGACTTCTCTGGCTTGATTCAGCGATGTCAAGAATTGGATTCGTTAACTTTGATGGATCCGGTCTCTCCTTTTGGTCCATGCAACTGTTCTCAAGCATTTCCTCGTTTGTTATTTTCAAGGTCATTGTTAAGAAGTTGATATTAACACATCAAGCCATCAAATAACTTATTTTTTAATCAATAAATCAATCATTTATTGATCCAGAGACATTGAAATTGACATTGCATATAAAAAATCGCACAGCGTCTCGAGGTACAAAGGCTTACCCAAAAGGGACAGGAGTTCCATTTAATTAGGGTCATGTTTGTCTTAGAAGCAGTCAGATGGCACCACAACATAGCCGTGCAAAAAAAATCCATAGCTGTGCAATGCGTAATCATTTCAAGCTTAGAAATTGTCGCATTTGAAAGCAGATTAGCTGGTGTATCAAATGATACACAGGAGCAAGGCATGGTCTGATTTTTAATACTACCGACAGAAATTAATTTAGAAATTCGCCTTATAGCCAAAAATGAAAATGCTTTTAAATGTAGATAAAAATCAAAGCGTTGCAGAAATAAGCTTATTAAAAAAAGCTCGTTTCCCACGCTCTTCCACGAATTCAGTAGTGCAAATGTCAATGTATACTCACGTTTTCATTGGCGGGCAACTATTACAACCTCTACCTGTTTTCGCTATGTATACTGTGCTTTCTATGGCGTAGCAAATCGGATTATTATTCTATGGTATTGACTGGCAGGATTACATTTTTCTGGGCGACAAAACACAACCAAAAAGTTACGCCTACAATTTTACTCAGCAAACTTTCGTTGGTTGTGTAACGGCAGCAGCCAGAGCTGGAATAATTGACATGACAGTGAATGCACCCGAAAAGCAACCTTCATTCACAAGTAACTGTTTTATTGGCGCTTATAGATCTATTTACTATCACTAGAGACGTCGATCCGCTGTGAAGAATTGGGACCGGTATATGGCGTGCGCAAAGCATTAACCTATAACAGTATCTGGGGACACGACCCCAGTGGAATTCAATGGGAAACCTCTGGTTTTTTTTAGTCGTAGGCCAAGCCCTATGACGCTGAAAACATTTACAGTAATCTATTGTAATACATAAAAGGTCACGTATCTTACTTTTTCGAAACATGTTAAATGTGTTTGATTTACAACTTTCTTACCAACAACAGCAACACACTGCTTGCATTGGTCTCTGGTAAATAGTGGAGAATGCTTTAAAATGTATTAAACAGACAAAATATGTAAGAAAAGGCTGAGAAATTGGCTTTTCTGTTCGCACAAACGCCAACGTACTTTCACCCTTTAGCAGCTTAAGTTTTGCCCGAGTCGGACCGTTGGCAGGGCCTCCTTTTCAAAATATTACTGGTCTATGGGGATAAAACACGGCTGCCATCGCTATAAGACCACATCTTTTAAAACTTTTATTGAAATAATTTTTGCCCGTAATGCATTGGTTTTATCATCGCTATACTAGACATAATATTATTTGAGGGAACGGACTCAGAAAAGGAGCACCGGTAAATAAAACCCTGTTTTAGTTCTATTATTAATATGTATACCAATCATTTCAGGTCCATGCAGCCTCAATAATGGAGGATGCAATCACCTCTGCATAACAAAATCTAATACGACAAGTGTTTGTAAATGCGCAATGGGATTTTTTCTGAATGCTGACGGAACCACCTGCAAACCAGGTAATAATAATATTACTAATAATAATCTAGTAGCCTGTTCTTCACGGTGGTCTGGAACTGGAGGTTTATGCTGCGAGTCGGAGAACTCGCGTGGAACTGTGTCTAGGAATTATGGTATTGAAGCTGTCTTCCGGAACTCATCCGGTTCTATGATGGATAGGCCTACAGGAAGTGCTAATCCACTTGCGAACTAGACGACTTGTAATTGGTTGTTTTGTTCGTGAGAGGTGCTTTGATTTTGTTTTCATGGGGACTGTACTACGAACGTTTATAGTCGTAGACAAGGAAGAATGATTGTAAGCATTTGCTTATCTTATAGTAAATAGGTTTCGTATAAACAGAATTGAAAATTCGAACCGCGTTCTGGATTTGTAAAACATTTCTAAGTAAAATCGCGACGATTCAGACACAGCATGACTTACAGTCTATCTATCTATCTATCTACCAAGGAAGATCTCGTGGGGTGGCGCCAAATGTCTCGTGTTCGTTTATAAATTAGTCACACCGAGAAACCGGTTCAAATTTTCATTTCTATCTACAATAAATGTTTAATATAATATACTAATACAACAAGAAAATACTAACATAACCAGAAGATTCTGACGTAATCAGAAAATATTAATATAATCATAAACAGCCTATATTTAAGCAATTGTCTATAATATTCACGCTTACGAAGACGAGGGCAAGGGAAAGGAGAGAACTTCTCCACTTTTCTTCTCCAACTTCCTCCTCTTCAGACACGGAACCTACCTTCGACTTCCTCCAGTGCGTTCTTCAGCTCGCTCTGACGTTTACCGACTGATTTAAGATACCATCGACCTTTGCTCTCGTTCCCGACCTTTGACATCAAATCACCCATCCTTTACATCCATGCTAACTCAGGAACGCTGGTCCTAGGTAAAGCCTTATAAATAGAGATTTACAGCATTAACGAAAACACTCAAATAATATTAAAATGATAATGATGGCGGCGATGATAATAAATAATAATAATAATAATAATATTCTTTATTATTTCAAACCGACAAACGCAGTATGAACGGATGAACACAAGCTATTACAGGAGTCGAATTTAACTGTATGCAGCAGCCATGCAAGGCGCCCATCACGTCCAATTACTCATTTTACCCACTCTGTTTAGCGATTGATAGGCTGATTAGACCATTTGGGATGGAAGCTGGAATCGATCCCGCTTCCTACTGCTCTTCGCGCCAGTAATGTTACCATCGCGTAGGGACCCTGGGCAAGTCCTTCACTCGCAATTGCTCATGCGCTTCGGCGTGACACCCGATTCAGTGTCCGCGCTGTAGTCGGGAGCGCCTCTGAGTAGAGATCTTGAAGGGGCGCTATAACAAGTGCTCATACATACATACATACATTACTATATGTGTAGTGGATGAAGAAGCTTATTGTGAAGCGTCTTCACCACTTGTTGTGTATGATGGGTTGCGAGGGCATGTAATGTTCTACATGTGAAACGTAGATAAGAGCGATCGTAATTTTGGAGTGGGAAACACTTCCCTGGCCCCTCTGGTAACGGCGCTGTCTGAGATGACTTTGTAATTTTAGACAAATACAGAGAATCAACAGAAATACTAGCGAACTAAGCAATCTCACTGGTATTCGATTCACCAAACCGTATTCTCTCGTCTTGTTCAGCTCAGGTATGTGTATGCGTGTAAGGCTTATGCGTGTATTAATGGTCGCGTGTAAGGTTGTATATCAAATTCATACTTGCATCTATAGTGTAAACAACTAACAGGGCAGGGTGTCTTTCTCAAGTTGGGATCTCTGTGGTCTCCGCTGCAATGTCTACTCGCTTTTCTCTCTCTGCTTCTGCTTGTTGGAACCGCGTCTTGTCAACCCACATCGTGCAGCCCAGTCGACTCTTTTTCCACCGTGATTCGAGGAAGACCTTGTCCTCTTGATAATCAACAGAACTCGATCGTGTCTAAAAACTCTGACAAGAAGCGCTTTCACAAAATACAACAAATCTGTCGCTCGTATAATGACACGACACAGACAGCATGACGTCAAGTCGTGCTGGATTCATTTTTATCGGCTATTCTTTACAAACACGTCAAATAATGGAGCATAGGTATCCGGTCAGACCGCACCTAATTTGCTACGCTCACTTGCAGCTAGATTATTCTGACTCTTTGTAGAGTTCAGGTGCTCTCCAGACGGCCCAGTACCTAGCGCTCTTTCCATAATATATTATATAGGCTCCTGTAGGCCTATATTATTTTAATTTCTTGATGAATTGCTTAATAATTGCACGATTAAAGTAATTTCAGCTGGATTTTTTTCTACAGGAAGATTGACAAGTACAAGTTCTAGTACACCTGCGTCTGGGTCGACTAGTGCATCAACAGGTAAATGAATTTTACCATAGATGCTAAATCGATTTTAAATCCCTCTACGACTGATTATGAATTCGTATTACTTCAAAGACAACATAACTAACATTCCTATACTCGCCGGACTTAACATACCAAATACTCCTGCTATACTGGACCAGATCTTGCAGTATATAATTATATGTATTGTATATGTATATATACATGGCCGAATATCCAAATTCACGTTGTAATTGTAATTGTATATTGTAATTGTAATTGAACATTTGTATGGCGACACTAAGAGATTCAGAGGCGCTCCCGACCCAGGTCAGTGCTGTCTCTAACAAATAGGACAGTCTTCAGATGCTTTCCGATTTTAGAGGAAGAGAGAGACTGAGGAGCTCATCATTTCAAGCTCATGACGGAAGATGATTCCAACTAGTGGGGCCAACATAAACAAAGTTTATGGATTCAGCAGTTGCTCCATGCATGATCAGGGACAGCCAGAAGGCCTCTGGCGGCCGAGCGGAGGGCAGACCCGGCAGATGATGATGATGATGATGATGTAGAGACCGATGTACATAAGATCTGATGATGAGGTGATGATGATGATAATAATGATGGCTGATCTGTGATGATGATCATGATGTACATGATCACCTCCTTGGTGTGGCGATGCCAGCAGGATGATGCTCCAACCTATCTGCGGGACCTCTGTCGACCTGGATCGGGGTCCAGGGTTGATGCTCCTGATGATCCGCTGATGAGGGGTGATGATAGATGATGATGCCCGCACGGCTATCATGCAGAACTGTGCTATCTCAGTGGTAGGCCCGACGGTGATGAATGGGCTGCTTTTGGAATTGCGCCAGCTGATCAGAAAGCTCTCTGACACATTCTATACTAATCTAAACACTGTTCTTTTTGGCCGTGCTGGAGTCGGGGGTAACTCTGAGTAGTTATCTTGAAGAGTTGCTATATAAATCCCATGAATGAATGAATGAATGACTAAGCGCCTGTGAATAAACTGATTTCCGCGATCTTAACTACTAACAGAACAGACTTCGCTTTTTTGGCGCTGCAGAAATCTAGAGATTACGATTACGCTACGGTAACCTACATTGTAATAGGCTACAGTTTGTTTTCATCTTCTTGGTTTCCATATAATTTCATCGCGTTTTGATCCTGCCATTGAAGGTTTGAACCACGATCAATGTAATGTGAAATTCGACAGTATAATTAGGCCTACTAAGAAAACTGTTGTTCCTTTGCTTAGTTGTTGTCCTCCCGTTAGAACCTTACATATACGAGAGGGTGAAGGATAATTTGCCACTACTGTAAGTTATGAAGAAACGTTGTTTTCTATTGGAATATCCATCGTTGTATGAAAGGAGAAATCTTGCGTGAAACCGAAAATGAGGAGGTCGTTAAGTGGCAGTGGGGATGAAAACATTGTTTACTCTTATAAACCACTGTTATCTGTAAGTAACTGGCCTTATGTGTCTGTCTTTTAGACTGGCTTTTCTGGCATTTCTAAGAGCAATCATAATGGCATATTATAGTCAGTGGCTAAGAGGATCGAATTGCATGTAGTAGATTTTAATGCACGCTTAAGAGGTAGGCCTATACCTGGAAGGTGCGGTATAGCGTTTTAGCTATATGCATGCGTGTAACGTTGCGTGTCTGTATTTTGTGTACTTGCAGTCATGTATTTATTTATGAGACTTACTAATCGAAATAAATACTCAACTGTAAATCGCTCTTTACGTGTTGAACCTATTTTGCAGTTAGCGTGACTGCAAATACAAGAAATAGTTCCAGTGCATCTGTCGTTACGTCAGGCGTTGGGTCAACCAGCACATCAACAGGTGGGAAATAATATATGATTCCGTTGGAGATTATGACTTCTTTGGAGTTGCCATTATAGGGCCCAATGCACCATTCGTGGTGTTAATCATCTGTTGTTCTGTTCAACGCTGATATAAAGAATCCTGAAAACGCTTACATTCATGCAATTATCACTCGTTAGATCAGATTAATTTAAACAGAGATTATTACAACTTTCCATAGTTTGACAATCAGCCTTTCAACTTGGCTTTAATGTGGAATCTAATCCTTAAAATTAGAATTGAGGAATTAAATTTAGAATTGAACCTGGGTTTTCTCGACTTCCTTAAAACCCAGTCTCGTTGCATTTCAGTAGCAAGATTGTCATTATAAGAGTATGCCATTTTTCTGTATTTCTGATATAGGCCTTTCCTGTATTCAAATGACTTATATGCGGTTAAGCCAAAACAGTTTCTTCCATGCATGTCAATATGGGACAATTCTATATATAAACATACATGCACAACAGTGTTGCAAACATATTATCTACAACTATACATGCATACGTACGCACGTACATAGTACATACATTATTTGTTGTATTTCATTCTACAGTAGTTGCATGGTATCTTTGATCTAGATACTACGATCATCTTGGCGGCTGTCATCTGTGGTTCGTTCGTTTTGATTGCTGTGATCGTTACACTGGGCATAATCTTTGGACGACGCTGTAAGAAGAAACCGCAAAGGTAGGCTGCACCAAATAAAAGATAAGGTATAACTAAAAGCATGTATAATTATTATAAGTATATACTTACAGTCATATATGCACATGTCTAATGAAATGTTAAGTAATGAATTCTACTAGCCCAGTGCATTTCAAGCGAATGAGCATAATGGAACGCGACTGGTGTCTTTTTTGCTGCATTCTCACTGAGCTTGTGCATACCTAACGGGCTAATACACTTCAAGAGGCATGATGCATTGCAAAATTAATGTATTGACCAGATAATCTGATATGCAGTGTGGTAATCTATAACGAATAACCTGTAACGTCTTAGAATAATGAAGTGTTTTACTGTTATGCTCTACGGATCTGTGTGGTCAACATCTAAACTAACTAGCTTACATGTTAAGCATTAGACCAATAAAGAAGCAAGGAGTCAGTCGTCAGAGCGATAACTCGACAATGCTTCAAATATGGAATTCATACCTAAAACATCGTCGAGTTGGACCTCCGGGTGATTGATCCTTCAAGCAGCGAAACCATGTTTCGGAGGAGTTTCTGGGTGTGGAAAGAGGTGTGTTATTTGTATTTTACCTGAAGGCTTTGCCTGTAGACTTTATCTGAAAGTTAGTATCTGACTTGCTACATTACACTTTTATATCTTCTAAATCATACTAGAGTAATAGATTTCCATTCACTCGTCTATACTCAACTCATCTGTCGACCAAGCGTGTACTGAATGGGCGAAGAAAATTTCAATAAGTGAATAAGTTTTCACGACGTTCTGTGTAGTGTTGAAGGAACAAGGCCAACGCTCACATCTGAAGAAACCCAACAGATGGACAACGGAGGCTATGCTACGCTCTACGATGTCGGACGAATGCCAACAGCAAGAAACGTCAACACCGTTTCAGGTTTTGTAGGAAACATGCACGCGCATTCGCTGCCGCCTTATGCTGGCAACCATTCATATTTACAACCATCATCAAGTCATAACGATAAATACATGTCAATTTATCCTCCAACCTACGCTGAGCTGATGAAATCAGACCAGGAACCTCCTGAGCCTCCTCCAAGACCGAAAGATGTCACTCCAACAGACGAGGACGACTACACGGAAATTTCAGCATGACAACCTTCGTTCGCTTGATTACGCGGGCACACGCTTGTGTAACAGTAAAGACATTTGCATACAAATCACCTACAATAATATTATGGATGTATGCTATCATCTGAACGCTTCTTTAACGCTGTGTATCATTTTATCCTATACGATACGATAAAATGAAAATGCTTCCTGCGCTATTCTATCTGTGGCAGTAAAGTTCTACTTCTGAACAAAATATTTTACCCATGTATCTATATTTATTCACCCATGCATACATTGATAGACCCATTCATCCATGCTTACACACACATATGCGTACATGCATACACACGTATAATACTTGAATGCATAATGTATAGAAGCGACTAAGTTGTATCTAAGTAGTCTAACATGCTATAATTTTTAAACGACGTTTAACGACTTCTAAATGCCTCTAAGCTAACTAGCTAATGTGTTTACAATGCTAGCAGTGGACCATAGTGGAAGAATAACCGCAGAAAAGAAATATCGATTTCGTAGTAAAGTAAAGCATAGGTGTCTGCGGTTACCCACTATAATTCTACTAACTATATACTATATATAATATATATTATATATAAAAAATATATTTTGTGTTAAGTAAGTGAAAATCATGAAAACGTGCTAGCTTTTGCTTGTTTTGTTGTGGTTTCCACTATGTATCTTCGTTTTTATTACGGCGGCTAATTTTCATATTTTGTTCTAATCATAGATTTTCCTCTTGAGTTTTAGTTACTTTCGTAACCTAAAGCCGAGCTATCTTAATTATAAAATGTACGACAATTTTCATTAGCAGGCTATTTCTAGGATGCTTGTTTGTTTTCTGAATTGCGCAGTAGACCTAAATAGGTTCATCTCACAACGTCTCTGGCATCTAATCTACTCCCATGATCAAGGATTACCAGATTACAGTTCTTTCTGTATATATAATTATGAAGACTAATTGTTATTTTGTCTAATGCACCTTCACGATCAAAACTCTACAAGAGAAAACGGTTGCTGACCGACAGGGGCGCTGCTAGGCATACACACTTACGCAAATGCGTACATAGGTGAAAGGCTAAAAAATTAAAATTTGAGAATGAAAAAAGTGAAATAATATTATTATTTAGTTACAAAATTATAATAACTTAGATACTAGTTTAAATAGGCGAACGAACAGTCTAACACCATCTAGTGGTTTATATCTCATACCTTTCCTCACGCTCTTTCACTATCAATGCCGCTGGTCACTCATCTAATCCGCATACCCTCACCTGCGGTGTTCCACAAGATTCTATACTCGGCCCTCTGCTGTTCATTCTTTACACCTCCCCACTTACCAAACTCATTTCCTCATCCTCTGCTGGTTATCACCTCTATGCCGACGTCACACAACTCTTCAAATATCTTTCTCCCCTCACTGTCTTCCAGATGCACTAAATCATTTACGCAACACCATCATTGTATTGTATTGTATTTATAAATTTATAAAGCGCCTCTCATAGTGAACAGAGGTGTCCAGATTTCAGCCTGGATGACCGCTAACCTGCTGTGTCTTAACCCTTCAAAAACAGAATTCCTCATTATTGGCCTCCGCGAGCAATAATATTAAACAAACTAGCCTATCCTCCCGACCTTTGTCCAACAGATCAACAGATCTCACTTCTCCCGTACCTTACTGCTCTCCTGTTCGCAATATTTGTATCATTTTCGATAAGAACCTCACCTTTTCCGATCACTTCGCCCAGCTATAGGCCTATAGCCTATAATTATCGCACCTGCTGTATGCACATTCGTGACCTTTGTCAAGTACACCCAATACTTGTTTACAAGACCGCGTGTACAATAGCCACTTCAATTGTTCATTCCAAACTCGACTACTGTGACTCCCTTTTTTACAACATCGACTTTTCTCAATTGAAACGCCTGCGAACATTCCAGAACGCTTCGCCCGCGCAGTAACACAAAACTCCCAAACACCATGTTGAGTCGGTCCCGCGCTATATTCGCACCCCGGACCCTCTGACGAGCATCTCATATGTCTTATTGCAGTTTATCTTGTTGATGAACTGACTTCCACAACGGCAAGTTTAGCATCAATATTGGCATCTAGCTCTCTTTCGTTTCATTGCAGTTTCATTGAAATAGGGCGCGGGGCCAACCCAACATAAACGCCGGACTTAACCAGAGTTAACTGTATGAACTATGAAGGTCCTTTTCATTGCAGTAGTCGCGCGATTTAGGGCCGTCTGCACTAGAAATTTGATATACTTGAACCAGGACAACTCGAATGTGTGTGGGATGCTGCATCCGATTTTTGGCTAAATATAAATTTGGCAATTCACTACGCACCAACCTAACCATCTAACAAACTTGCAGTAGTTATCTACTCATTCAGTCACATGCCACTGACCAAATATATAGAAGGACTCTGCCCTAGAAACGCGCCATAGCATGCAGCAACCCTGCCTTATCTTTCTGGCATCTCTGGTAACCGGGCTATATTTCCTCCATTGGAAATCGATCCTTGGACAACCAGCCCTCTGGTGTCCTGTGCTTAGCTTTGTTGTAGCGCTTTAGAATTTAGAGTACAATTACGATTGCGACTCTCAACATCCGGAGTAGACTGGGTAGACTTAAAGTATGGAATCGACCGACGTGTGGTCTGACTGTTGCAGTGGCGTAACGAGGGTGGGCAGGGGGCGGCCGCCCCGGGCGCAGGACGGGGGGCGCAAAATTAGGCTTTATAAACAATTTTTTAACGAAATTAGGCAAGAATAGGTAAAAAAAAAGTACCTATTATGCATGAGTCTGGCAAGGGTCGGAAAAAAGCAGAGAAACAGACGGAAAAGCAACAAACAAAAAAAGGTCATCAGAAATTTTGGCGGAACTGAGAAAAAAATGTTCAGGAAATTCTTGCCCCCGGGCGCACGAACCCCTAGTTACGCCACTGGACTGTTGTTCGCATTTGCATGACGCCGCGCAATGGCAATCGGAGTCAAGTAATTAGCTATTTATAGCTGTTGTAATGAAAACAATAACTTGTGATACAACTTAATTGGTATAGCCTTTGCAGACCAGACCCTTAGCATCGAACAACAGAGTCCTATCCGATAACGTCGTATGGACAGGGTTACGCACTGACGGGAAAGCGTGAAAAGAGGTCTTCATGTTATGATCAGGCTATCTACAACAATAAAACAGACGACCCTCGTGACTAAACATCTGCCCGTAGCCTGCATTAATTGTGATTGTCATCCTAGTTGCATCCGACTCTAATGCAATAACAACAGATATTGAATATACGGTCATGAAAGCTCCGTTTACATATGGGCCAGTGATACGTCTAACTGAATAGCAATTATCACACAGGTCCGGTAATGTCCTCGGAAGATTTTAACATTCAATCAAATCAAATCAAATTTATTTGAGTCGAGATGCAATGTACATCGTAATCAGTGTAATCAAGTTCACAATCATAGCAACAGTAGTAATTCAGTTATAGTAATTAATAAGTAAGAATCTGTGTAAAGCATAACAGTGAGAGAGTCTAGAAACTGAGTAGATGAAGGTCTAAGTCGACTCATGGAGAGAAGAAGCTCACAGAGCTTATCGAGTCGTCCCCAAACTTTAAATTTTGATAGGCCTACAGGGAAGGATTACGTCAACAGACAGACAAACAGACACTGGCTTCTTCTAATATATTTTTCTATTTCAACTCATTGGTATTGGCTTTCTCGTACTAACTACTGCTGGCTTCACTATGATTATTGTTATTGTGATGACCCATGACTCTTTGAATGGTTGACATTATCCGCAAAAAACTGATATGTCAGTGCTAACTGATTGCAGGGTACTGGCAGTTCATTTTCATTCATTGATATTTGCCAGTTAATGACCTAACTTGATACTAAAATGCAATGTAAAGAGTATTTAAATTAATGCTCTTTTAAATGAATCGGTTACCAAAATTGGAAGTGGCGATTTTAAATGTAGGTTCTTCTATACCTTAACCCATATCCCGACGTGTTACGAGGACGCCTGCGTCACACCTTGCCTAAAGAAACCAACGCTTTCCTTCTGCAGACTCTCCAGCTACCGACCTATCTCGAAACTGTCGTTCCAGCCAAAGGTTCTCGAGCTCCTCGTTAGCGTCCAGCTAACTGAGTACCTGTCGTCGGCTGGCCTCATGCCGGTCCATCAGTCGGCCTAGCGAAGGTATCACTACATCGAGACCGCTCTCTTGAAGATGGTAACGGAACTCACTGAAGCGATAGATGCGGGTGACCATGCTTTGATCAGTCTGCTTGATCTCTCGGCCGCCTTTGACACGGTAGACCACGATGCTCTGGTAGAGCGCTTCTCGAGGACGTACGAGAAGTGGTGCGCGACTAGCAGACACTCCATCTCGACACCGATGGGCTGTTGGGTCTGATATGGCCCTCGACCTCTGTGCGTGATCTCGGCGTCCTACTAGAGTCTGAGCTGAGTCCATGAGGCGCCATGTCGCGTGGACCGTCGACTGTTATCTTTAATCTTATACTTGAATCGGCCTTGTACTAATTGTCCACTTTTAGACTGCTCAATTGGAATTTAAAAAAATACAACACGCTAAACAATAATAGGCTATTATGTTAAGTTTTAAACGCAAATTTTACAAAATCATCCTTCAATTCTGAGGATACCGCAGTTTCATTTTGTCTGATTTTGCACAAAGGGTGACTATGGATTCTACTATGAATAGTCAATGTAAATCATTATAACCGAGTTCGTTAGGGGTGCAAGTAGAGCAGAAATCTCTACTCAAAATTTCTGCCTGGAGCAGAGTTGAACTCCGATCTCTCGTTTGACAACACAGCACACTAATCACGGTTCAAATTTTATAAATGTAAGTGTTTTAAAACTTTTAATCATGTTTCCACGTGCAGAACAAAACATTATTATAAGAGCGTACGTGCTATCTATGATATAGAACTATGTACCTTACTGTAGATTCGATTAGAACAAGTACTATGTAGGCCTCTGTCTGTTTTTCGGTCATCTAGTTTCTTTCTCAGTCCTTCACTCTCAAAGCTCCCATGGTTATTCGAACGTTTGCCCTCATCCACATAGTACACCATGTTATATGGCCCATAACCCTGCTGACCTAAATGGACACCACATGCGGGCGTAAAATTAATGCCAGACATGTGTAATTAAATAAGTTAAATAACGACAGATCCAGCTTGCTTTTGAGAACATAGGCTACATGTATATCCTGTTTGCCCTTAACACAGCTTCAGTTTCTGTGCCATATGGCTGGTTAAGCTATATCAGCAGTCAGTAGCGGCGCCAGGATTTCAGGTTTGGGGGGACTAACACCCCAATTCCTCGCCTTTCTCCTCTCCTCTCTGGCATTGGCAGTGATTTCCCACTTTTGTTTGGGGGCGGGGGGCTGAGCCGCCGATTAGGGACTTCAGCCCACCCTAGCCCATGCTGGCTGTCAGCAGTGAGCAACATTGACTTCACAATTTTCTGATTTGCTGTAATGCGCTTCAAATAAAAAATTTAAATCGACTATAAATCGGCCGTCTCCCTTTCAATATGAAAAATCGATTCATTTTCATGAGGCCTACATCGCTAGCTCTCGGAAGCTGACTATTGTGTTTCCGTCTATGAAAAGACATGGGCTTGATCGTCCCATCATGGAGTCAATCAATCAAAACAAACTTGATATAGCGCCCTTCAAGATATCTACTCAGAGACGCTCCCGGCCCAATCATGGTTGAAAAGGAGAGCTTTCAGATAGATGCAGGTAAGGAGTTCCTAGGTAGAAGACGAAGCCCCAGAGGAAACCCATTCCAGATAGATGGGCCCACAACCGACCGGCTTATTATCGACGGATCTCACATTTATCCTACCTGTTCAAAATGGTTGAAAGAGTTTGCTGTTCCCAAATTACGTCCAAGCTAACTCCCTTCTACCTTCCCAATGTCCCCACCAGTCTGGACTAAGTAGAATCATATCACGCTGATATGTTTGGGGCCTCTAATCAAGGGCAGGTAACATTGCAGGCTCTTCGATGTTAGCACTGCTGTTGACACCGTAGGTCATTGTATTTCCCGACTTCCGTTGCAATATTGGGAGTTGGGACTAGAGCTGAGCAAATCAGCCTGTTAGATTATCTGTTCCGCAAGCGCTTGAAGTCTATTCTGTTTGAACGAGGGTTCTCCTTGTTCGATGGGGGAGCACACTGATGCGTTTTTCCTTGAAGTTGCACTCTACAAATTCTCATTTATGTTGTGTTATTTTACAGAAACCATATAAACTGAAGTTTTGGAAAATGAACACCGTAACTGTGCATTTGCTTGGATCTGGTTAACTAATACTATAGAAGCCAGAAGTGTTTTATGCATTTTTCCATCGCGTTCGCTGGGATTCAACCGTGAGATTACGACGTAGTTTATTATTCTTTAATGTCTTTTGATCCAAGCACAGTGATTGCAATATTCTGTGCAAGTCGCTTTTACTCAGCACTGAATTAACCATATTCACTGACACAATAATTATATAAATAATATTATATCAATTTGAAAAAATGCTTCCTAACAAAATGAGGTGAATTTTACGGCGGCTATTTGTCAGATGTGAAAAGCCAGGCTGAGGGCGCGAGAATATTTTCACCTAATTAAATCTGTCGTAAATGTATCTATAGGTATATCATAGACGATCATGGTTCTTTACCATCGTACTCATACTCATTCTTTTCTCGTGGTACTCATGGTACTCCTCGACGTTGTTGTGCACCAGGAAACGTGATTAAAACATTTAAACTACTGCAATGGAACCATGTTGGTGCACGATAGTCCAATGGTTAGCGTACTGAGCTGTCAATCGAGCGATCGGGGTTCAAATCTCCGCCAGGCAGAAATTTGTGCAGAGATTTCTGTTCCACTTGCGCCCCTAACGAACTCAGCTCTACTAACTGACATTAGTCACAACACTGACCATTCAGTGTCAACAGTGGCGTAGCCAGACCTAAATTTAAGAGGAGGCAACTTCACAAACTTCAGACACCAGTGCATATTTTTCTCAATGACCTTTTCTTAGACATTTTTTAAATTCCGATAATCAAAATGTGTTTAATCTACTGCCCTTGCTGTGGGAGGGGAAAAGTTGACGACCGGGGGGGGGAGAGTGACAAACAAGAATTTTCCAAAAATTTTGAGGGGGGATAGTAACAAGACTTTTCCAAGAGTTTTCGAGGGGGAGGGGTAGTAACAAGACTTTTCAAAGAATTTTCGAAGGGGGTAGATTTCTCTTTTTAAACTCAAGAGGAGGCAAATTCACAGATCATTAACAAATTCCTGGTCATTTCAATTGAAACTCCACTATATAGGAAAACCAAGAGGAGGCAACTGCCTCCTCCTGCCTTCATGTAGCTACGCCTATGAGTGTCAATGGAAAGATCAGGCAGCGAGGGAGAGGACTGGCCACCCCCCTCATATACTAAGATCAAGCAAATGATGTCGCTAACACTTCATACGCGCTATTGCCTCTCACATCTTGCTTAATGGGCTATTCCTGTTCTCTAAGTGGTTACGGATCTAACGAGTAGGACAATACAGGCAGGACAGTTATTTTAGAGTAATTGTTGTCAGTTTCGAGATCACGTGCATTGATTTCATGGTCTACATCTATCTCAAGTGTCCAATAATATTTACCCATTCTTCCGCAACTGTCTAGGCTCGGAAATGTACTGTGTATAACTCTCTGTAGGCCTAATTACGTTTTCTAACCCATAGCACACGGATGTACTTATGGTCATTTTCTCAGATAAGCGTCATACAACAGTACCCCGTGTGCTTTGTTTGCAACTTAACGAATTGCAGAAAGTATTCATTCATTATGAGATTCCTTTCGGGCTTAGATTTGTTTTCCCTCGTTTCTCTGATTTTGTTGTTTGGATCCATTCAGAGTACGTACATGACATTCTGAAGAAAGTGAAGTAGACTAAATGGTTATTTGAAGTGTCCATATATATGTATGTATGTATGTACGTATGCATGTATGCATGTATGTATGTATGTATGTATATATGTATGTACAGTGCTTTTTTCTAGAAAAAAGGTCCCGGAACTCAACAAATTCAGAACAATTATAGGGGAATATTTGGTGGTAATATTTCCAGTTCATATAATAACAATATCAATAAACACTGAAAGCACTTAAATTAAATTAAAGTATCTAAAGAATAATTTTAAATAATTTTTTACTAAAAATTCAAATTATACACCTAACTAAGTGAATGTTGAATAGCTGTAAACGGTCACGGAACGCCGTTCCGGACCGCTCCGGCTAAAAAAAGCACTGTGTATGTATGTATGCATGCATGTATTTATGTATATCAATCAATCAATCAATCAATCGTTTATTGTTCCCAGTACAACCAACATAATGACACTTAACACAGTAACCAGTAACATTGCAAGGGATACAACAGGAAGACCCAGAAGGGACCATGGTCCCGCTTATTAGGGTCACCTTGTACCATGAGACAAATGTAGAATGACAAATGATTGACCGTTATAAGTCCAACTGGACTATGAAGCATAAAGAGAACCGTAATGTAAAATAAAGACAAAAACCTTAACTAGTAAACAGAACTGAAATTTAAGCAGAACCGTAATGTAAAATTAAGACAAAAACCTTAAATAGTAAACAGAACTGAAAAATGTAATCAAAACCGTAATGTAAAAATTAAGACAAAAACCTTAACTAGTAAACAGGACTGAAAATTTAAGCAGAACCGTAATGTCAAAATTAAGACAAAACCTTAACTAGTAAACAAAACTGAAAATTTAAGCAGAACCGTAAAGAAAAATTAAGACAAAAACCTTAACTATTAAAGCGGAATATCATATGGTATTTATTCATTTTGATCGATTAAGTATGCACGTACTGATTTTTTAAATGATGACAGATTAGGCAAGCTACGGATAGCATGGGATAGACTATTCCAAACAGAAGGTCCGACACATTTAATTGAGAACAGTCGAGAGTTAGTGCGAGCAAAATTCCCTCTGTAAGCACCCCGCGATCTAGTATTGTATGTATGTATGTATATGTATATTTATATATATGTATGTTTATATGCGTATGTATGTATGTGTGTATATATGAATGTATACGTACACTTAGACAGTCCCGGCTATTGGGGTTGATCTACAAAAAACTGAATCTGATTTCGCCACCAACAGGGAGTTAATGCAGTGGACCTCACAAATATTGAGCAGGATCTACAGTGGGTATCAACGAGGTCCTCATTGATTAAATCATCGACTAGTCTAATTATTTTAGTAGAATGACATAATATATAGCGTCGTTATCATAATGTAGAAGACATCAGTTGATGTCCGCTTCGAATGAAATCGCAATCAAAAATCATAATCCATTGGAAAAGCGAGGTCGAAGTCAGATAGGTCAGAGAAACGATAAGCCAGGCTACGACAACTTGAAAGAGATGACTCAAAAGTGTTGATGAAGAATGACATAAAAAAATTGAGCTGCGAAATCCTAAGCTTCGGACCGCAATCGAGAAATCCCGAGAGACCAACACTGCTTGTATGCAACGCACATAAAGTGTCACAGCATCCATTGAGAGAGTGCGGTATCAATATGTATGAGGGATGACGATGGAACAGAGGTAGGTCGGTTGTTTAAGATGCAGTACTTTTGGAACTGTAAAGTAGATTTTGACATGGATTCTTTGCTCAACAGGGAGCCAGCGCAACGTATGCAATATGGGTGTACTATAGGCTGAGATTTAGGTGTCTTTTTTATGACCTTAACAAGAAAGTTTTGAACCATTTGCAGTTTAAGTCTACACTCCTTCGTCCTCTTGACTACTGTAATGGGGTCCTCCTGGGCCTCCCTGAGTTCCGTCTTCATCAACTTCAGCTCGGAATGCAGAATGCAGCAGCTAGACTGTTGGCTGATCTACCGAGATATTCACACATATCTGACTACATGCGACGTGAGCTGCACTGGCTTCCAGTTGCTGATCGTGTGCAATTCAAAATTGCTACGCTGGTTTGGAAGGCTACGACTGGTACTGCTCCGGACTACATTGCTGAACTGTGCCTTCCAGTTGGCACTCAAACTGGTCGGCGGGCCCTCCGGTCTGCCTCGCGAAATAACTTGATGATACCGTCGTTTCGAACCACCACCTGTGCTCGTCGGGACTTCTCGATTGCGGCGCCACGGATCTGGAACGCTCTTCCGCCGTCTGTGCGTGCTGCACGCGGCTATATGGTTTTCTCTAAACTCTTAAAGACGCATTTTTTCAGCTGTTTGATGGCCACGTGTTGAGCGCTTCTGAGAGACTCTTAAGTGGCGCTTTATAAATGTTTTGTTACATTACATTACATTACATTACATTACATAGATATATCGACATCATCGTCATTAAGTAACATGATATCATTTGCCAAAAAGGCCCAAGTTTTCGTATTTGCGGGTCAAACCAAGTATATTTGTCACTGAATAACCTTGCGATGTGAAAGGAATATCACATAGTCATTGACGTCACTATAGGGTTGGGTTCACCCAGTGCGGTAACTCATATTGTCACCCCTATGAATCTCAACCCTTACCAGACCATACAGAATCTTTAATAATGTTTTTTGTTCTACTGTTGTTCTTAAATCGCAATTCCTGAATATAACAGAATGTAATGGTAATAGTAGTGAGATAAACAGCTAGCAGATTTAAAATTACATATGCAGAGTTTGCATATTTTTAAATTTTATTTCTTATTTTAATCATTTACTCTCGGAGCAGCAGTTATATCATTAAAAACCAAATTAGCAAATATTATTGTACTATGGAAGGCAATAAATATGAGAGTGGAGGTGAATACCCCTAGAGGTGAAAGCCCCTAGAGGTGAAAGCCCTTGAGGTGAATCGACCGGAGGTGAAACGTCCGGAGGTGAAAGCCCCTTGAGGTGAATCGTCCGGAGGTGAAACGTCCGGAGGTGAAAGCCTCTGGAACCTTATTATTAGTTATAAATTTTACACTATCTACTTAGCTCCTATTTAATTCGCACTCGGATAACTTTTCTCTATATGTCTTTAATCTCATCATGCGGTTAAACAATTGAAATTATGCATAACATCAACTGTCCAAGAAAGCCTAAATTCAACATACGACTGCTTTCTCAGCATATTCCTGCTGACTGTCAATTGCGCCGAAAGACTGAACTCTTGCGAGACCGACAACATTGCCTCATTCCAATTACTTATTAAGCATAGCTCATCACTGCGCCTATTAGTCACGTCGGGTATTCTGTCAAAAAAGGATTGATTAGACTATCTCACATGCCGGTAAAACATTTGAGCTAAATAACAGATTCGAACAAGAGAACAAGAGATAAATGCGCTAACAATGCTTAAGAACTAAGACCTATTTTGATCTATATTTTTTTATATTGTATTTGATCATTTATAAAGCGCTTCTCATAGCATAAGCCTGTCAGACGCGCTCCCAGTGCGAGGTAATCCGAAAGAAAAGGAAGGTTTTAAGGTGATAGAAAGAGGTTGAGAGGATGGTAGAGCGTAGAGAAGGAGGAAGTCCATTCCATAGAGAGGAATCTATGCAAGCAAAGGATCTGGAAATCTGGATTGAGCCATTGTGATCCTATAGCACGGAGAACGAAGAGGAGGTCAAGCCGATCAGAGGATCTGAGAGGATGCAATGTCGCGGCAGAGAGGGGACGGAGAATTTTGTGACAAAGATATTTTGGAGCAAGATCCAGTTGAGATTTGAGGACGAGAATGAAAACTTTAAATTGGATGCGCGCAGAGAGAGGTAGCCAATGAAGTTGTTCAGCCATAAATGTAGAGATGTGAGAGAATCGAGGAAGGCGAGCTATAAGTCTGGCAGCAGCATCCAGTACGGGCTGAAGAGGAGATAGACGAACCTTGGAACAAGGAAAGAATTGCAATAGTCGATTCGAGAACAGACAAAAGCATGGACAACTGAGATGAAGGTAGAGGATGAAACAGGTCTGCGAATAGCTCTGAGACGCCTAAGTTGGAAGTAAGAAGAACGGGTAGGTTTGGATACGTGTTAAGAGAAGGTGAGAGAGCTATCTAGGGTGATAGACAAGTCACGGACACTAGATGAGAATCTGAAATGAGGAAACTTTTCAGAGAATAGGGTAAAATCGAGTTTCAGGAGTTGCTGGGGAGTGATAGTGCCTGATATTGCCTGATATGTCAAATTCACTGTGCTTTTAATAACTTCTCCACGTAGCCTACTGTAACAGATCCTCATAGTTTTTGGACAGTTTCGTAAATATATTTCATGCAAAATCACATTTGTATTCATCAGTATCAATTGAATTGTTTTGTTTTTTAGGTGTAAATGGGACGTTGATGTTTTCTAGTTCTGGAGGTCAAAGTACATGCCACTTATTTTTAAATTACGGAGAGCCAGACGACTACATAAAGAATCTTCAATGTGACCTGAAAGACTACATAAGGAATTATACGATGAGCCATTCCATAAGCTGCGAAGCTCCAAGTGTTTCTGATGATAACGACGTTTCAAGTCGTCGATTTATACCCGACTATGGTCGAATTAGAGTTGTTTTTGATTATCGGATGTCTCAGTTGTGTTTTTTTGACCAAACAAATCGGTGCATAAAGAATTACAGAGGATCATTTGCTAATTTCACCAGCCCATCGTGCTCAACTGGGATGAGTCTATCAGAACAGGTCACGTTCTAACTACTTTATATACCGGTAGCATAGAATTGTATTCTTTCAAATGCGTTTCGACCAACCAGTGGCGTCATTAAGGTTGGTGTCACCCCATGGACCTTCTCCCTTACCAGACAATACAGAATCCTTCGTAATGTTTTTTGTACTAATGTTACTCGTAAATCGCAACTTAGGAGCGCATTAGAAGGTTTAAAAAGCAAAGGCGGTCATTTTGTAATTTTGGTGTCACCCCTCTGAACTTTCTGAAGGTGTTACCCGGTGCGGCCCGCACCCCTCGCATCCCCCTCCCCAGTGGGGTTGGTTGGTAATGTAGAAGACACTGCGACAAAGGGGCAGATTATTGGCGCTGTGAAAGGAAAACGTGCTTCCTCCGTCGGATTTGGAACGACTGAAACAAAGGCGTTGCTCACGCGTCTAGGAAGGCGCTCTTTGATAAGAGCATTGAGTTCTCGAAGCAACTGGTTGCAAGTCCGAACACCGGCACCGTGTCAGTGGCCGGATCACTGACTATAGGCTCTCCTGGTTCATGCTATATGTTATGGTTAGTTCCTGTTTAACCACACTGTGTCATAGCAAAGATGACTAGCGTCGCCCTCCTCCTTTCTACAGGCTTGGGACTGGCACTGTCAGAGGACGAACAGTGGTGGAGTTACCCATAAGTGATGCCCGCTGAGGAGTATAAGAGCATGATACATTAATACAGGCTGTATTATGCATACGAACGATGAAAACAGTATCAAATTTAACACAACCCAACGGCAAACATTCTTCAACTCCAGTCGTCTTACCTTAAGGATCCTTGCGCTTCAGCATCTTTCTTCTACGGTTGCAGATGTCTCCGCTCTGCAACGCAAGGCGACTTGGTTGTTCCGCCTGCCCGGAGTTCCACGGTCCAGCATAGAAGTTTTGCTGTGGTCGGCAAATCCTCCTGGAACAAGCTGCCTATGTAGGAACCTGTAACATGAGCTACTCAGCTAGTCTTTGCCTCCTTTCCACAAACACTTGAATACCAGTTTGTTCGATCGTGGTATCATTGTGTTAGGTCAGGAGTGCATCGGATGAGTCTGTCTCTAAAAGTGGCGCTATATAAATGCGCAATTACAATTACAATCACTGGACCATATTAATTCTCCCAGGGTTGAATTCTTGGCGCCTTTCCGCGACCTTCGGAGAGTAAGGTGAGGTCAATTTTTTCCATAGCCTTTCCATCTTTATCTAGCGCAATAATACCATCGCATTTTTATACATGTCTGCTGATGTTGAGGATGTTGCACGATTTTCCAACAACTCCTACTCCAATCGTATTTTTTTGTTCCTGGGGGATTACACTTACCGCGGGCAGCAGTCGTAGTAATGGTGGTAGTAGTAGTAGTTGTAGTGGAAGTAGTAGTGGTGGTGGTGGTGGTGGTGGTGGTGGTGGTGGTGATGGTGGTGGTGGTGGTGAATGGTGATAATGGTGGTGGTAACAATAAAATTTTGGTAATCGGAAATGTTATATAGGTGACTGGTCTGGCAATTGACTGGGTGTCCAATCTCTGCTACTGGTCAGATGCAATATATCGGCGCATTGGCGTTGTCGAAACGACATCGTTCAAGTATTGGAAGTCAGTTGTTGATACGGAATTGACAGTTCCTCTGGATATCGTTGTCTATCCAAAACTAAGGTTAGAGTACGAATTGAAATTTGTTTATGAAAAGTTACATACAAGTGATCAGATTGGATTGGATGCTCACATTTATCGCCTGCTACCATGATTTGACCAATCATGGTAGCATGCGATAAATGTGCGCATCCAATCTTATCACGTGTTCGTTGTTACATTTTCCAACTGACACCGCCAGGCCAGTACTTCTGGGAAATTAGCAACCAATGGTGTACTTCACTTGCATACATGTAATATGAGACATGATCAGATACCAACAGGTCTAACAGCTGCACCCAGCACCCGTTCAAGCTGCCCAAAGCGCACCAAGAGGAGGCTAATACAGATGGCACAGAGGTAGTCAATCCTCTTGCTAACAAACGCATGAACAAAAGCAAGTGCAGCATTGGGTGAAATCGGACGAGAAATCGGACGAGAAATGATCAGCAACTGCCGTACTTGACAAAGACAATCACTTTATAAACGAGAATCGGGTATTCACAAAAGGAACTTCTGTTCAACAACAAACAACCTCAAGATTGCGGGCAGGCGTAGAGAAGACAAAGCAGGCCAGTTGGCAGATAGTGACATGGACTCACTCCACCAGAATAACCTGACTGGCCTCTGCCAAACAGAACCAAAGAGCTGCTAACCTTACATATGGTGTGATATGCATCCGAAAGTAGGCGAACCAAGAGGGACTCTGCTGTTGCTTTTTCTTTAAGCCTTTTGATTAGCTAGAAGCAAGTGATTGAAATCTACATGTAGTGTTATTTGACAAACTTTTCTCGATGACATTACTTTTTGCATTAAGATAGTAAACTTGGTGGGCTTGCCAACATTAGCACTAATAAGGAACTCTCATATGCATTCCAGGAGTGAACGTCAATTATTGTAGGCGTCTTTTGGAATCAGTTAAGCCTCTCTCTGTCTCTCTGTCTCTCTGTCTCTGTCTGTCTCTGTCTGTCTGTCTGCCTGCCTGTCTGTCTGTCTGCCTGTCTCCTCTCTCTGATGTGTGGTAGCCAATGCTGACATTTAAAAACTCACTAAAATTTAAGGCACAACAGCTTATAGAACAAAGATGTAACGAACAATGTGATACTGATGTCTATGACATTGATATTGCACTGCAGCTATTTATTCTGAATTGACGGTGGCTATAACCCAAAGATTGAGAGATTGGATTTGGTCAACAACATTCGCAAGGTACTTGTTTCGAAAGACACTTTACAACATCCGATGACTCTCGTAATTGACTTTACAACTGAACGTCTTCTTTGGTTGGATTCGCGAGCTTCAACAATTGGATCCATTAACTTTGATGGATCTAATCAATCCCTCTGGTATCAGAGCATGTTTCGACATATCTCTCTGTTCACTCTTTACAAGGTATCGTTAAACCTGCTCCTTATTTCTGTTAGAACACTTTAAAAAGAGACTGATGTGACGTTTTCTTAGCTCTGACTTCAAATAGAGTTAAACTTGTTAGTAAAATGGGTAATTTTGTTTTTTGAGCAAATCCTGTTTAACTTTTTAAAGCCAAGTATAAGTTTTTTGTGAACTAAGTATGAGCCTTGTAGTTAATAGTTTTTAATCTCTGACAGGGTAGCTAGGTCTATGCCATTGCAATTGAGAAAAGATGAAGGAAGATTTCAAGTTCTCATTTCAATCTGCTGATCAGCTGTTGTAAGGACGGCTGTGCTTTCCGCTTCAATTGAGGTGTTGGCCTTTTAGGCAAAAGATGCACGTTGTTTCGTTTTTAATTAACCAAATATTAACTCTTAGTTCAATTAATTGTATTAATTTTTTTTGCTTATAATTGCGCACCAGCCTAACTTCTAGTAGACTTGGCTGCTCCAACGGACTATGAGTTTAGATTGCGATTTCATTTGAAGCGATCTTCGATGGATGCCTTTTAGATTATAATCAGATTAGATTCGTTTTTATTTTCGGTTAGCCTATGCTTTAGTTGCTGCTTTTATAACGGAGTTTTGTTTGTAATATAATTTTTATTGATATCTTGCCTTAGATGTAGACTTTCGCTGTCTTAGGGCCCATCCCATTTCACAATTTCAGTTGCATGCATTCCGCATGCGAGTTCCCCATGTAGGCTATAGCATCACTTTAACGTAGCTTCAAGTCTAAAACAGACCTTGCAACTTGGAGCTACTGCATTCGCCTTCAAATAAGCTGACATCTCGTGACTTCCTTGTGCATAATTGTTTCGTTAGCTTATACTGTTCGTAATTTGTCCTTGTGTTGACTCTACAATAGTTTCACTGACTATTCTGATCTGCCGACTTCAACAGAGCTGTTGTTATAATATCGTAGTTTATAATAAATGAACGATTGTGTTATCCCAACTGAAATTGCTTCATGTCATTCAGGAGTACATTTGCTTCTTCTCTGATGACAAGATAAACGCAACCGTTACTTTCTATAACTACACCCAGAAAGAATACATCTGTAATTACACGGATCCTCTTCTGGCAGAACTTACATATGTGACAGTAACCGACGACAAATTGGATTCGCTCGTTAAAAGTGAGTAAGCATAAGCATACAGTTGAAGCAATCAAACACAGATCATGGTCTCATACAATGGTTTCATGTATTTATTCTCCAAGAATTAAGCTCTTTAGTTTCATTTTGCCAGCATTATAAAACATTTATTGCGTACACTTTATTCTCATCTCGAAGCTTCTTTAGCGCCATTATAGTAATAGTGCAAAATGTATAAATCGTTTGTCACTTTTAAGCAACACCGCATTCCAAAATCAAATACTATTGCGCAGAACTAACCACCATTCTTGAAGTCCTTGAAACAGGAAAAAGGTCATGGATGATAGAAACCGGAAAATGGGTATTTGACAATGCATTCAGAATTTCAGAATATAATGCTGGAGTATTGGCGCTTTTTTCATATGAAATTCACGAATCTTGATTGAGTCAAACAATGTGTACTATGGAATTGAAATCAGTCCGATTACTAAACTGTTGTCTTTGCCTTGCGCTTCCGTTAAACATCCGATGATATGTTTTAATTCAAGCGCAAAAAGTTAAATGCCTTGTTCTTGTTGTAAGACACAATAATTTTCATTTAGGTCCATGTAGTTTTACAAATGGAGGTTGTGAACATTTCTGCACTACAATAAATTCGACATCAGTCATCTGTTCGTGTGCCATCGGATTCTTCCTTCATTCTAATGGAATGTCTTGCATCACCAATGGTCAGTAGGCCTACATCACAAATTCATCTTAATCACGTTTTTTGTGTCCTGTAAGGATAAAAAGGACACTTCAGCGTACGCCAGAAAGTGCCATTGTGCTCAAATAATCTGCTCAATAAACGGCTCAAGTTTGGAATATATGCAAAATTTGAGCCTATTATTGAGCACCAAATAATATTATAGTTGCGCAGTTTATCATAACTAATTTGATGTGTAGATGAATATAATAATAAAAAAGCTATTTGTCCAGAAGCCGGATCCTTTTCGTCGGACATTGGGATGTGCATCGTGCGCCGATATACTTTCACGTTGGTTAGGTGATCCGTATAGGAAACATGCAGTACTCAAACTTTTCCTACCGCATCCTGCTTATGGAAAATGTCTTTATTGAGACATGTAGTCCCTTTTATCGAATTACTTTACATTTTTGTACAAGTTACGTGGTTTACATCATTTCACAAGGTGTAAACAGACCCACCAACTTATTTGAAGCAGTTTACTGAACATCGATTTTTATCTAAAGGAAAGTGTAGAAGTAAGTAGAAGTAAGCAATATGATCCAGCTAGCAATGTTGCAATTCTAGTGCATAAGCTCAGTCGCAGATGACCAAGTATTTTAGAAAATGTCATAGTTTTTCTGGTGCAACTAGTTGAAAACTGAATGTGCATGTGAGTTTACTCATTCATTCACTCATTTATTGCGGAAATTCATATAGCCCTCCTCCAATTTAGCTACCCAGCGCCGGCTAAAAAGGAATTGTTGAGGTTACAATAAAACGTATCAGAAAAAGCCCTAGGCAGCAAGCGCGTAGCCAGTGGGAGCCCTTTCCAGACCGCGGGGCAGTCTTCGGAAGAAGCGCGATGCTACCTGGTAGAGGTTTGCAAGTAGGGGACAAGAAGCTCATCTGCGCATAAAGCGGATAATGCCATAACGGCGGTCCCATACGCCCAGTTTAATTATTCAAAAGAATCATATACGTTTCCAGGTCCTCTTCCAACCTTCCCTCTCGCCACTCAAATTCTAGACACCACCGCAACTGTCTTTCCTACCGCTTGTTTATTGACCTGGAACTAAACCAAACCTGACCTGCTTTTCGATTTGTTTTTTTACTGAAGCGCCTGTGAATAAGCTGGTTCCTGCAACTTAGCTTTGTTTGCAATCTGCAGTGGAAGTCTTAAGATTACAATAACGATGGGTAAACCCCGTCGACGGATGAGAGATATCCATGGCTGATCACGTGAATTCGACGTGCAGGTTATGCTTCTACAGCTTCATCAGATTCAGTCGCTACAACGTGATCTTTCACTTAACGCTGCTGCTGCAGCAGCCTTGTTCCAATCCTTCGTCCTGACGAGCGTGGACTATTGTAATTCCTTGTTTGCAGTCTTGCCCTAGTATATTCAGTATACGTCAGCTACAGTCCGTCCTAAATTGCGCCACTTGATTAATGGTCAATTTACCAAAATTCTGTCATATCTTACCATTATTATAGATAAACTCCACTGGTTCCTTATCGGTGGGACACAATAAAATTCAATATCCTCCTCCTTGCCGGGATTCGTTGGGTGTCTCTGCTCCATCGTACATACAAGAGCTGTTTGTACCGGTTTCAGCTCAGTCAGGTCGCCGGTCGCTTCGTTCAACCGTTCAACCGTACATGATCGAAAGTCTTCTGATCAGTCGCTGCCATACGTCAGCGCTAATGAACCAATGCACTTGATTCATCCCTTTGCGACAATCTTCCAGTTGACATTCGAGCTATCAATTTAAACTCTGCTCAAGTTACCTATTCTAGCTGAGTTAACGCATCTGTTCAGATTAGTGGGACAGCGCTTATGAAGGTTCCTAACATGCGCTTTATAAATGTCCAGCGACATAAATGTCTACATGTAAAGTTCACGTTAAGCATTTTGAGGGGTATAGGACTACAATTAACTATAATAGGTGCAACTGCGAATAGAGACCAACAACTGAAGTGATCTATGTGTTAGCCAGTGATTGCAGTTCAGTGTTATTTCAATCATCGTTCGTTTAAAGTAAACGAAAATATCATTTTAGAACCACTGCGGGATAACTTTCTTCTGGTGACGGACGGACATCAGGGAAATATCCTACAAGTCGATCTGAGTAACGGAAATGTGGTTTCTCATAGCAGCCTTAATCGCATTAATCCTTCTGCAGTGACTTACTATCCGAAAAAACAAATCATCTACTTCATCAACAACGATGCTGGGTCAACCAGGAGCAACATTGTAGAGATATGCAGCATGTCTCTTTCTGGCCCAAAAACGGTAAAGCAGGAATACACACTACCAGGTAACCTTACATTTATAATTATTTTCATTAAATTAGTGTGGTATAGAGAGTAAGTTTAAAATAACTTTGACACGAATTGTCTAATTTTACAGTGTTTGCAGGACATGCTATAAAAACAATAATCCATATCAAAGTTTCAAATGTCAATAATATTTAACATTGGGCATTTTTGTTTCTTCAGATGCAATCAATTATATTATTGCTTGTGTTACTTTCAGAAAGTGTTCTTGTGACAGGATTTGCCATTGATTTCGTTGAGGATATGTTATATTTTTCTGTTGAATGTCGACGCCACGGTTGCATAGGGGGTCGACATAATAATTTTGAAAAGCCATTGTCAAGTGGACTCTTCAAAATTTCGTTGCCGTTATCCCCGCAATCTCTTCAAAGTGTGCTTTCAGACAATCAAGCAGGCCAAGTAACAGTAACTTTGGACGTTAACAATCGGTAAAAATTCTAAACATTTGATAGCGAACCAGTTTTGTTTAGAAAACTTCTATGTTTGTAGAACATAACTCGTTGAAATTGACACCAGCCAGAAGCAGGAAACTAATCACATGCAATGCAATAATGAGCTATAATTGTCATTATACGCCCATTATTAACACACTTATTCAGTTCCACGCATGTCTGTTGACATGCCTTCCACGCATGTTCTGTGTCGGCGTAATTTGTCTAAAGGCAGAATTTGCTCAACGATTTCTAATATGTTGAAGTTGCCAAATTTGCGTGTCCTTTTGCCATCGCCAACCTGTGAGGCACGTATAGGCTATATCACAGATTAAAGCTGAGCCAGTTCAGTCAGTTAATTGCTTATGAATTCCGATATATTTGTTTATTGCACCTGCAAGCAAATTGCGGACGACAGCTCAAGAGAATTGCTATATTAACACTGAACAGAGTCGCCCCGCCGAACACCTGTCTTCGACGACCATCTAAATCGGTCACCAGATGGCTTTCTGAAACTCATGAAAAATTCTAGCACGAGAGAACCAGAAATTGTGTTCTGACTTCGCCTCCAGTTTCATTACCAACATCGACAATCTTAAATGTAAAATTTCTCAGTGCACTGCTAATTTTTGATGGATGCATGATTGGACTTTACTTGCACTGCCGCTAATGACATCCGCCTGTAACATGCCTCGAAGTCTTGTCTCTCCTTAATTGGAATTGTAATTACGATAATTTATATAGCATCGTCGGTAGCAAGTTATTCTAGGATGCTTTGCAAAACTGTTTACTGTCAACGCAAATGGTATTGTTCGGAGTTACGTAGCAAGTACATTTTTACTGTTTTTTTTAAAATAGACAGACTTGGCTTCTTGTATAGGACCAGGAAGACTGTTCCATGCACGTGATGAGCGACGACAAAGGCCCGATCACCCGTTTTAGTTTTGATACTGGCACGAATACATCAGCGAACTTCGCTGATCGTATACACTGCCCCTACATTATACGATTGACTTCAAACATACCTCACTTCTTGTTCTGATGTTTTGTCCCACCTGATTGCTCATTTGGCCAACCTATATTTTTCTGACGGCTGTTCTTACCTCTTCAATCGGTCTCATGAAGTTAGCCTGTTGGTACTGCTCACTCTCATCCTTCTTTCTGTCTGCTGTTATCCCACAGGAATCTGTCCTCGATTATCCTTGGGATCCCACGGGGAGACAATCATGTGCTGGCCGAAACCCCATTCCCAACTTTCGCCAGCTCAATTTAGCTGCAAAGCACCACACTACTGACTTACTTAAAATATTTGTGATTAATTCCAACTTAGCGGAACCGCAATTGCCTTACCGCGGGATTTACTGCGGTTACCGCGGTTTTTCCGCGGGGAAATTCCCCATGTCACTCTCCACTTGGGACCCCACGGTCATGGCCAAACCAACTTTCGCCAGCTCAATTTAGTAAATGCACACACTAGGCCCTACTTTACTTACATTTGTGATTAACCAACTTAGCGGAATGCCTTAATCTGCATTCTAACATGATCAGAGTCTATTGAATGCTAGTCTAATATACAGGACAAGCAGCTATGTATACATTAATCTCAAGTGAAACCCTTTGGAACATACATGTAATAATTATATGCATCTCTTGTATGAACAAAGTATATATTCGATCTAAAATCTGAGGTAAATTATATATTTTGCATGAGCTGAAATACTATGAGGAATATATTCCCACAAATACATAAAATTTGTTCTTATAGTTGCGTGTACACTAACAGTTTGCTTCTTGCATTTCTTCTGCTGAAATCCTCATGGCTAGGTCGTTGGTTTGGTCGGAATGTAGCCATACACATAAAAGCATTAAACGAGCATCGATCGAAGAACCGCGGAACCACAAATCAATTGCATCAAATCTCGACACCTGTGCTACAGCCATTGCCGTTGACTTCTCAGGTACGTTGCAAATTACTGACATGCATCAATCGTTCGAATGACTCACAAAGTGGGGTCTGCGGGTATACCCGTACTCGTGGGTAGGCATGTCACGAGTCGGGTCGGGTCGGTTATAGGTAGGAGCATTGCGGGTATGTGTATACCCGGTTTTACTCGTACTGACGTGAAATATTACTAAAAGTACTATTAGACTATAGTACCTTGACAGGACTTGCTATAACTGGCGGTATCCTATCTAAGTACTATTATAGTACTTAGACAGGATACTGCCAGATATAGCAAGTCTTTGACGGTGCAAGACTCGGGCATATATGAGGGCGTTGACCATTAAGAGCGTGTTCCTTGGTGAATTTGGTATTTTTAAATGTATCTTCAAATAACAGCCATAGTCGCTTGTTTCCATTAATATAATCGTAATGAGTTTTCATATAATCTGATCTGAGTTTCAGTCCTGACAAGCAGTGGTCAGAGGTCGCCGACGCCGAGGCCCATGATTCAATGAATGGGCCTGGCCATTGCCTTGAAGGCAATGGCCTGGCAGGCTTTCAGTCCAGCAGTCGTGTCTTCTTTTAAACAGGCTTATGCCGATCATGGAGGCTAGGTATTTTTCTAAGCCTGTTAGCTCTTTGTCTATGGGAAATTCTTAAACAATTCAGTTAGCAGTCTTCTTTTGGTTCTCTCCCTTCCTATAGGCAGGTTCGTACGTCCAATATCGCCATTCGTCACGTTTTCTGGCTCTCTCCTTCAACTCGCTGTAATCCTTCTTCATCATCCAGTCCAACAACATCATGCTCGGTCTTCCTCATGTCTTCTTGCCCTCCATTCTTCCCTCAATTATAGTTCTTAGTAGGGAGTCTCCCCTCAGAATGTGGCCCATCCATTTTCTCTGTCGGGTTCTTATTTATTCCTATCAGCGATCTTTTTTCATCCACCATTTGTAGTATTTATTCATTTGTCCTGCGTTCCATCCAGCTGACTCTTTCCATCCTTCGCCATATCCACATCTCAAAGACTTCTAATCTTCTTATGTCTTCCTTCCTCAGAGTCCATGTTTCAGAGCCGTATAGCATCACACTCCATATCATAGACTTGATAATTCGTTTCTTCAGATTCTTATTTAGCTTTCCTCTAATTAATTCCTTTCTTTTATAGAAGGCATCTTTTCCATAGCTATTCTTCTCTTTATTTCTACATGACACTTTGCATCAGTTGTGATCATACTTCCTAGGTAACAGAATTTTCCGACTTGTTCCAGTTCCTTTCCATCTATAGTGAGCTTTACTGTTGCTTCCTTTCCTTTGCTTATCCTCATGATCTTTGTCTTTTGATGTTTTTTTTCATATCATGCTCCTTCGAGATCTTATTTAGGCGATCCATCATTTTCTGTAGCCCCTTTTGGCTACCTGCCAGCATTGCCTGGTCATCTGCGAATCTCAGTGCTTTTGTCAATCTTCCTCCTACCTTTATGCCTTCCTTCACCTCTTCCATCGCCTCTCGTATTAATTCTTCAATGTAGATGTTAAAGAGTATTGGTGACAGCGGGCACCCTTGTCGTACTCCTCTACCTATCACTCGTGGTTTTAAAAATTCTCCTTCTATTTTATTCTTACTTTCTGTCCCATGTATAGGTTTCCTATGAGTCTTCTGTCTTTCCAGTTACCCCCTCCCCCCTATTCTTCTCAGTGCATGCATTAATTTCTTCCAATCGACTCTATCGAAAGCCTTTTCGTAATCCACAAAGCATATGTAGATGTCCTGGCCATGCTGTATGCTTCTTTCTGTCAGCACCCTCCAAACTCCAATTGCATCTCTTGTGCCTCTTCCCTTTCGGAAACCGTATTGGTCCTCTCCTAAACAGTCATTTGTTTCCGTCCTGGACTGCATTCTCTTCGCGATGACTCTTAGTACGATTTTGGATGCATGCGTTAGTAGGCTAATGGTTCTGTGGTCTTCACATGTTGTTGCGTTTTGGTTTCTTCTTTATCGGAACCATAATGGTCTGTAAGAAATCCTCTGGCCATACTCCTGTGTTGTATATGTCTTTGCATAGTTGTACTAGTTCTTTCATTGCCTTTAGTTAGCAATATTTTATTGCAAAAACTGCCGTGTAATGCCAGGCTATCTTATATGTGCCTCATTACATCTTCCAGCTGGAAATTCTCAACTTCTGAAGATCTTACAAGTTATATATATACCGGTACTGCTGACTTAAGTGTCAATGGGACAGATCAGGGTTGTCCACTACCAAACTGGCTATCTTACCTTTTGTACGTGTATTTTGGACATATCCGTCACCTTGAATATCATAGATCATAATATTCTTACTTATTGTACGCCTTTCTTCTATATTGAACTCTCTGGTAGGCCTACTGCCACAACTGATTTTCTGCCACACATCGGGTGTTTACCTTCTCACCTACTTTAGTTTAACATTTTACGAGGCATCTGTTAATAACTGAAATTTCCGTAGTAGATTCCACGAGTGCTTGAACCTTAATTTCTTTCCCCTCTGTAGGCCTATTAGGAAATATCACTTCCACTAATTTCAACCAATCTGTCTTTCATACACATTTCATTATAAATTGTACAATGTAACTTTGAATCTTAAAGTACGAGTAAATGATGTACTTTCTCGATGAAACCAACTACATCGCAATTAATTAGTAGATAATTTCTTTTGACATAAGCCGAAGCGTTGAATTGCTAAGCGTTGTCTCTTTAAAAGTCCATGCTCAACCGTTTGCTTACAGAGTCAAGACTTTATTGGGCAGAAGAATCCGGAAGCATATATATGGTTGATTTGATTGGAGGCCGAAAGATTCCCGTTCATGAAGACCGTTGGGCCAAGTATAGTGGTTTAGCCCTGGACGACAACTACTTGTATATAAGTGACTCAAATAAAAGGTATTTATCGTCGCAGTTGACTTTCATCTGTTTCTTCTGACCTAAGATAATCTAATTTAGGCTGATAGTTTTTATAGCGCCCTTATCGTAACGTCCAAGGTATTAATCGATTGCAGGTATTAAAAACAAAAATGCGTTGTACAGCCCAGGTCAAATGATATGGGAACATTTTTCTCAGAAGCCTAATGTTACACACATTAGAAGAACATCAGGGTAATCATCGTGAAAGTTTTTATATGCTGTAAAGAAACAAACGTTTTAAGTTTTTATTAACTGTTTTCAGTTCAATCCAGAAAATCTGCAGAAAAACGCATAGCGTTTTCAATTTGACAAGAGTGTTCATTAAACCTTACGGCATTTCGTTGTTCAAATCAGCAATGTTTCACGGTAATTAAATTGTCGAGTCTCAAGTAGTTCGTTAGAGCTATGTTTGCTTTGTTTCTTTTGTCTTTCTTTATGCGCCTGTCCGTATCATTGTCTTTCTCTCTATATATATCTCTCAATACTTATGTCACTGCGTCATTCTATCGTCGCTGTTGTTATTATTGCTATTGCTATTGTTATTATACTATAATTTTTTAATGACAGTTTCCATTCCATTGTTATTATTATTATATTTTCCATGGAATATATAAACTCTATGATGTCTTCAGAGGATGACGATTTTGAAAGGTATAACCTCTGAATATGCTTACGCAATATCAAGGTTAACACGTAGTTGCACAATCGCGGCAGCCTCTGAATTGAATAAACCAGGAACTTACTTACCGTACTTACTGTATTTCAATAATAAATTTTATAATGTAGTCTATCATATTTGCTTTTATAGTACCAAATAAATTAAAAAAATTAATAATGTTAGTCGACCTTAAAAATATCATGTAGATTTGCGTTAATTTTTTTCATCATCCGTAGACTGATTTTTGCACCAACGAAGTATTTAATTTTAGAATTGCAGCAGTGTTTAGTAGAAATCTGTTGAAAGCCGTTATGTGAAATAATTATCATAAAACAGACAAGTTTATTGTTTTTCAGGCGTGAATAAGAAAGCCCCGTCTGGAGCCGCGTCTAGTCCAGACGAGAAGTCAAGGGATGTCGGTTAGTCAAATTAGCAATAAATAAAGCAAATGCTGTTTAAACAAAACATTATTTAGGAGTACCCTTCTTTGTTCCAATTCTACGAGTTAACCATAATCATGATATCGTACCCCTAGAACTATAAGGTTCTATGTCCACTTTTTGCGAAACCGATAAAAACGATTTTTAAGATAAATTATGCTGACGAAAATGTTTTGCGCTGTTTCATTGATGGCAATTAAATTAAACTTTTTGTAAAACAATGTTTTCCATTAGTATGATTATATGTGTATTTCAATCATAATGTAAACCGACAATGAGTAATTTGGCTATAATTATGAAGGAGGTGAGTTTTTGGATATAGAGCTGTATAACATTATTGATTGCAGACAAAGTGAGTGCTGTAGGTTACAAGTCCAAGTCACGTGTTAAGATCTCTCACTGGTATTGGCTATGGGACATAACACCGTATAATTCTTTTTTCAAACGTCACTCGATCGCGGTTATATCTCACATAATCACATTCACGTAATACAAAATTAATGATTCTATTGGATGACTGAACTTGTACCTCTGTAGCTCTGAGACACTGTCCAAATTTATGGACATGGAACTTAATTATAATCCTCACAGACAGAGCTTAAGAAAGCGTCTCCAGTTAAAAGCTTGACTATTCAGGACATAGCCCATGTCATTCTGAAAACGGATATAGCTTAGGTTGATTTTTCAAAAAGTGGACATAGAACCATATAATTCTATGGGTACGATTATTATTATTATGTATTATTATTATTATTATTATTATTATTACTAGACCTTATAGCGCCCTTCAAGATAGTCTACTCAGGAGCGCTCCACCCAACCTCGGTCAAACAGGACAGTCTTAAGGCCAGAGATTAACTGAGCTGAGTGTCCTATTGAGGTTAGACGCAGTGCCACCGGAAGCCCATTCCAGGTCACTGGGCCAGCCACAGAGAAGGCGCGGCTCTGTCGGATAGCAGTCCGAGCACGGGGGACAAGGAACTCTTGTCGATATGCAAATGTAGTACTTTTGACTTTTGCAAAATATTACTTAATACTTACTGTAACCAGCATTTTTTAATGATTATTGTGTAGTTGGTAATACACCAAAGTAAATCTATAATGTATTATATGTTCAATGGCAAAATATTTTTTGGTAATTAATCTATAGTCTTCTGATTCATTTAGTTTGGCATTAAACTGTTATTTGAAATAAAGCATAACCAGAAAGCTAAGGTAAAAGTTCTCCGATTCAGTAACAGGGCTTCACTTCCCAGCAGCATGTTTAATGGTTTCCAGTGCTAATCTCAGGCGTCTTATAGGAGCTGTTACTCAAAGTGCCAAAGTCTGTAACAGGGAAATCTATAGATGCAGTCATCTGTTGCTTGGAAAAGTGGTTTATGGCAGATCGTGTTGTGGCATTTTGCTTCAAAGCAACAGCATCTAAACAGGTGTAATCACTCGGGTGCATGCATATTCATCATTAAACCAAAATTACTGAAGGATTTGCTGTTCCTGGGATGTCGCAATCAGGTTATAGAGTTGATTGTTGAGGCTGTCTGCGAAGACTATCGATATATCCACAGGACCAATAGATATAATATTTTATAGCTTCAAGAACACGGTGAGGTTTTGCATCGCGACAACTTCTAACCAACAACCACAAGTCATTTGCTCGTGTACAGTGTCCAGATCTCGAGCTGATTTATGGACTTTGCTCAAACACAATAGTAATGACTACAGAGAATTCAAGCGTGAGCCATAGTCCAGGTGGAGGACCCAATGATCGAGAAGGCTCGGCGTTGCCTGAGAGAGGAGCGGACCCGGGAACAACGAGCTCCCATAGCCTAGGAGCGCAGCGCTCGACGGGGGTGGGGGGCAAATCACAAACCGGACGAAGGAGGTCAGCCAGGTATGAACCAAAACCAGAGAAACACGCCAGACAAGAGCTGCTATTTTGTAGGAGAAGCGCTTCGAGGTGGGAAGCCAGAGCAGAACATCGTGCATGTAGGCAGTGACTGGGTCATATTTTGGGATACGCCCATATAAGCCGGGCAGCCGAACGAAGGACCCGGTCCAGATGCCCTATCAAGCCTGATGGGAGACCAGAAAGAATGAAGCAGCATTGGCCAATTCTGCTGGCATGGACTAGGACAACTGCAACATCGTGAGATCGGGAACGCGAAGCACAACACGGAGTTGACGAAGCTGGTAGTAGTAGCAACATCTAAAATTATTTTTCAGTTTCGTGAGAGCAACTTCCAAAGTCTCAAATCCACGTGGAAGAAGTGTCACATCGAGAATTTCAGTATAAGTTGTGGCAATCTCGTAGTTGGGAAAACGAAAGGCGAAGAAGCGCTGGGGATTGCCTGATTAGCAGATTAGCCTACTATCTTTATAATTTGTTAAGTTTAACCGAAGGCTTTATTTATTCATTCATTCAGTACATAAATTTACATAAGTTTAGTTTATATAGGTTAAGTTTAACCGAAGGTTTTGTTTATTAATTAATTCATTACATAAATTTATATAGCACCCCTTCAAGGCCAGAGGTGCTCCAGACCACAGCACGGCTAAAAGGGACAGTCTTGAGCTTACAATAGAATGCGTCGTAATGGACCCCGGGAAGCAAGCCCCTGCAGCGCCTAAGGAAGCCCCTTAAAATCATTCTCAGAAATGTCAGCGGTCAGTGAATTCTCTCTGCGAATTATTGTATTAAATTGGTATAAGCTGAAACTTCCAAATGTTGTTACAGATAAAGATAATACGTTCCGCATAGCTGTACTCGTCTGTGTATCAATTATCGTTATTGCTGTAATCGCGACAGTTGGATTCTTATTAGCCAAGAAGCTGAAGAGGTAAACATTATTCGTTTTATTACTTTTTCAAAAACTAATTTTCAAAGGGATGAATTGGACATTGTATTGTATTATATTTTCGTTTATTCAATCAATAGGAGCAGACAGACGCTGCTCATTTACAATTAGTTAGGTTTAGTTATTTAGATTTTGCTGTTTAGTATGCACGACGCTAGCGCCTTGGCTGCAGGTAAAATCTATAGCACTTTGTCTTCTATCAAGTATGCATAGTAGTAGAACTTTTGCTCCGAGGCAAAAACAAAAGTGTACTTGAAGTGTACTTTGTGGGACAAAGTGTTCCGACAAGGAACAGTCTGAACAGATTCTTCATATTGCTTTCAAATCCTCAGATTTTCATTTGGTATAACTCTGGATTCAGTCGTGCACTTTAGATATAGTCAGGGTAATTTATCGTTTTAGATTTCTAAATAATATTATATACATGGCATTTCAATACCAATGTTCAGGATAACTGTCATCAATCCAACTTATACTTTACACAAGAAGTATTTTTCATCAATCCAGCTTCTATTTAAGCAAGAATAATTTCTTCATCAATACATCTTCCATTTATGCGGAAATTATTTTCATCAATCCAACTTCTACTGAAGCAAGAGTTATTGTCATCAATCCAACTTCTATTTAAAATTACCCTATATAGGCCTAAAATAATTTAGAGCGAGAAAATTATAAATTACCCTTATTAGTTCGATAATATTTGCTGTACAGAGCCTGTACTCACCTTGGATTGGCGAAAATGCGGCCGAGGCCGCCAAATTTGGCGTCATGCCTAGGCTAGTAGGCTAGCCCTCAAGGCCTAACATCAGTTGGTCTCCTTGTGTGATATATCTTGTTTAATTTTATCTGTAGCACCGCGGCGCTTAATCAACCGACCACATACGAGACAACTCTCCGTTTTCCAGATGCATCGGCATATGATGAAGAACATTACGACACCATTGACTTCGGTGCCTTTTATGACACCATTGACCTCAATGCCATCTCCACCGAAAGCTGTTGTGAGCTGCCACCATCCAGAGACACTGACGTCGGGCCACTGAAGCCGTTAACTACTCCCAACGATTATGAGACTGTGCCAGACTATCATTATATAACGAGCATGTAATTATTCAAGATTGTGATCTACTGCATGACCATTGACCACAACTCATTAAAGAAAGCATTTCTTTTAAATGTCTAATTAAGAGTGTACGTCATTTCGCTTATATTCAAAAGTGATCGAAGAACTAGTTATTCATGTACTTATTTCACTTCAGTATCTGAGGACAATAATATTATATCAGTTGAATACGCTCATAATATTTTTTCTAAGTCTCTGAACGGTGATTATCTTAGACAAAAGGTGAGGACACAACCAGCCAGCTACATATCGACATTACAAATAAGACTACATTTAAGTCCATTCACTCCAAGGTTCATTGCTCAAGTACTGTGTTTCACAATAAGGTAATTTAAGCGAATCGTTATATGTTTCTTTCAAGTGCAGTAGTCCTTAGACATCACCTTGTCACCTTGTGCCCTCAGTTCGTGGAACTCTAGCGACCGTCGTGACCAGCTTCCTCCAATCCTCCCTGCTTCGTACCGCGTCACTTAGTTGTGCAAGGCTCATCGCTGTCCTCTTACTTTACCCTATATAAAATAATTTAGTATCTCCTCCATCCAGCGAGTTCTCGGCCGACCCCTACTCCTCCTCCCCTCCCCGCACGCCAGCATCATCTCCTTCTCCAATCCCTCTGCTCTCATTACGTGTCCAAAGTACATCAATTTCTGTCTGATGGCCCTTTGTTGCAGTGTCAAGTCTTTAGACATATCGCCCTTGAATTTCAACCTTTTCTTAACTCAACGGTGGTATGTTTAAAAGTGTTTCCGAATTGCATTACACATTATTTTCATTGTTTTGAAAGACTATAATAATGAATAGGTTTCAGTGACGGTCCATTTACGTATGATTTATATTTATATAATCATCTTTTCAGCAATGAAACTACAGTATTTTTAGACCATAGTTAAAAGGTCAAAAACTATAAAACTTTTAGTTATAGGCCTACAGATCGTCGAAAATGCAATACCGCTGGTTTATAACCGAACATTAGTATTCATAGGCCTGCTTGCTGTTTTATTGACCATTTGCATTTATTGCATTCACAGAACATAGGCCTACATGTAGTGTAATCTGCTTTAACCAACAATTTGTATTAACTCATTTAACTGAAATGTAGCATTGACTAGCTATTCTCTTAATGATTGCATTCACTTCTGATACAGCCTACAGGAGAGAAGTGATACAAATCGAAATGAATATGCCATGATTAAGAAACCCAAGTGATGGCAAGATTGCCTGTAATCCTAACTCGTACCTGGTATTTAAGTGTTGATACCTTTGGTTTTCAAATAACGGCAGAAGAAAGCAGTAGTTAAATTAGTGCAATTATATTTTCATTCAAGGGAAAATAATTAATTTCTTAGCTATCAGTATCCTTTTGCACTCATTATTTAGTTTTTAATCTGCTTCGTTTTTGAAAATATGAACACATAGTCCAAGATCTGGATTTATTGCTGTCTTCGTTGTTACTTTGTCAAGCGATGATAAAATAATTAAATCGCTGAATAGACGTTTAGGCCTACATTATATATATATAATAGGCCTACATTGAAGATAGGGGTCTGCGAGTATACCCGTACCCACGGGTTTACCCGCACCCGACCCGTACCCGCGGGTCGGGTACGGGTCGGGTAGGCATTTCACGGGTCGGGTCGGGTACGCATAGGAGCATTGGGGTACGGGTATACGCGGTTTTAGCCGTTCCGAGGTTAAATTTTGGGGTTACATGTAATACTGAGACTTGCACTTTCAAAAGCTTACCATAACGGGTGGTATTCTGTGTAAGTACCATTATGCTTGTGCTGACCTATGTCCGTGCGCCTTAGTCAACTTGACAATTATTGAAAGATGTTCAAATTACAGTTACAAAGTGCCTTGTTAACACTACTACTATCACTACCACTACTACTACAGCCAACATAACCACTACTACCACCACCACCACCACCACCACCACCACCACCACTACTACTACTACTACTACTACTACTACTACTATTTATTATAATTATCATTATCGTCATCGTCATCATCATCATCGTCGTCGTCATCATCATCATCAACGACATCATCATCATCATCATTATAATCATCAGCATCAGCCTTTTATTATTTCGACTACATGATAACTATTGGGTTACGGGTACGGGTCGGGTAGCAAAAACGCTCTACCCGCAGACCTCTAATGGAAGATGCCAAGAGTACCTCAGTATATGCCATTAGTTTGAATCGCTTATCAAAACGCGAGGCATACAATACGGTAAGCATCAGAAACATTCCAATCTTGGACCTCAGGGATACATATCTATATATGCGGCAGTGCAATAGTGAACTTTTCAGTTGTTATTTAAGTCGCAAATAAATAGTGGCTTCAAATCTTTGAAGGAAGCCCTACTGTCGCCATAGACGTAAGTGAAGTAGACAGTTTTAAATACCTGTACAACGTTCCTGCATGGGTCTAATCATTCAGACTTTCGTCCGTATATCAATACTGTCGAAACATTTGCAACGGATCTCTTCAATCATGAACGTCGTCGTCGTCAAACCCCTAGGTTGTCCACAGATGTCCATGGAGATCCGAGTTTCCATTGACGAACTTGAGATAGTTATCGATCCTGTCAGTCACATACAACTGACCCACTATAAAAGACTCTCCTAATCCTAGAAACCCGCCTTAGCAACTGCTCTGCCTTCTCTCTCTGGTCTCTCTAACAACTGGACTTGGACCTTCACTGGACATCGATCTCTGGACAACCCCTCTGATACGACGCAGCGCTCATAAAAAAAGATGGTGCCTTACTTTTAGCTTTAGAGTAGTGCTTCAGAAATTTGGAAGTACCGTTACGATTAAGACTCTCAACATCCGAAATAGACTGGCTGGACTGATCGTATTACAGGGACGGATTAAGGCATGTTCAACCTGTTCGGCCGAACAGGGACCCCCAATCCTGAGGGGCCCCACACTGAAAAGGAAAAACTTTTCAATGTTAATTATTGTTATTTGTTAAGTCTAATAGTAAAAATGAGCAAAAAATCAGCACAAATTATTCGAAACTACTCATTTTAATATAAGCAACTTTTGCACATGTGTGGGCACGAATTAATAATAGACAAATGTTAATTCGTTGAATATAACACGTTTTATGTGTCCTTATGTTGTGATTCTGTGGGGCTGGGGCCCCTAAAGTTTCACTGTACAGGGCCACCACATTTGTTAATCCGGCCTTGGATCGTAAGCAATTGACCTGATGTTTGGTTTGGCCGTTGTTCGCATTTACAAGACTCTGCGCAATAGCAATCGGAGCAAAGTAATTTAGATATTTACAACTGTTATTAATAAACTGATAAAACCTCATTGTATGTATGTATGTATGTATGAGCACTTGCTATAGCGCCCCTTCAGATTTCTACTCAGAGGCGCTCCCGACTACAGCGCGGACACTGAATCTGAGTTTCACTCCGAAGCGCATGAGCAATTGCGAGTGAAGGACTTGCCCAGGGTCACTACGCGGCGGTTTGAAGTGGATTCGAACCCGCAACCCTCCGGCTGCAAGGCACCGAACATACCCCTACACCACCGCGCCAGCCTCCCTTGGAGTTCTGTGTTGAAATGAGCTCCATCCATCCTCTCCGGTTGGAACGAGGCGCTGGCAAGGTAAGGTTTGTGAATGAGAACGTGAGGCACGGGCTCAAGCCCCACCGAAGTCTCTGGATGTCGCCCAAGTAAGTATCGACCAACATAATCCGATATGATTTCGTCGTATGCACAGTTACTTATTTAGAATCTCGGTTTGCTTATTATGGCGTGTATGCTGTTATATTGTTTGTAAGTTTTAAGCCTGCTATGTACAGTGCTGTTTGTTTGATAATGCTTTTCATTAAAGAATATACTTACTTTCTTACTTATTTAAGAGTGAAACTAGGTCTTGATGCTATTGTCAGGCTAACTACCAAAAACAGACGACCCTCGTGACTTAACGTTTGCCCGTAGTCTTCGTTAATTGTGATTGTCACCCTAGTTGCATCCGACTTTAATGTAATAATAACAGAAACTCAATATATGGGCGTTACCGGCCGTTCTCCGTTTACATAAGGCCTAGAGATAAATCAGTAGCATCTATCACAGAGGTCCGGTAACGCCATCGCCAGATTTTAATAGTAAACGGAAAATACTGAGATAGGCTTACTTGGAAGGCATACATCACCCCAGCAATAGAGACATAGGCTACAGACAAACAGACCGACACAGACAGACACTGACTTTTTCTAATATATTTTTATATTTCAGTTAATTGGTATTGGCTTTGAAGTGCTAACTACCAGTGGCTCCACTGTTGCTTTTTGATTGGGATGACCCGTGTTTCTTTGAATGGTAGGCCTAATCCGGAAAACAAATAACTGATATGTGAGTGCTAACTGATTGCGAGATGTTGGAAGTTAATTTCATTCATTGTTTTGACCTTCCCAGTACCAGTTAATAACCTAACTTTATACCAATGCATGGTAAGTGTAATCTGCATCAAAGAATAACCTTACGTATTCATCATAAGATCCTCTTCCTGGTCTCCAAATCTCAGCTTGGCCTTGCCCCTAAATATCTCTCCGACTTTATGCCTGCAACATCTGCATGCCTCTTGCACTCTACCGACCGTTTTTGACATTTTGTCCCTCGTGTTAGTTCTGCCTTGGCTCAATGCCGGGATTTTGTTGTGACAGGTCCCTTCACTTCGAAAGGCCTCCCCCTCTTCAACGGGCTAAGGTCATGTCTGGGATTTCCCCCGCATAATCTAACGGTCTTAAGGCATTTCTTTTTTACCTCGGGTCTTCCGCGCTGAAAGCACCTCTGAATAGTCTATACTGTGAGAGGCGCTATATAAATTTTTAGATACGATACGATTCAAAGAAGCGAGTGCTAGCATGTATCAGGAATCCAGAATCAATGAATGGAGAGAGGGATTAGCCAATGCTGTATGTCATCACATTAACCGATATTATACACTGGCTTTGAATGGAGTGAATTGCTTAGTTATATATGGAAATTGTCACCCAGTACTGTGTCCAGGCTTTATGCTGAAACCATATTCTTAGTTATAAATATTATTGCAATAGGCCTACATTTAACCTATCCGCTGCGTTTAGAGACGGAGTGCGTTAAACACCTGAGACGCGTAATTAAATCATGTACAACTCACTAGGAAGCATTTATTTCACATTCAATTTTTAAAACGCATTCCTGAAGTCATATATTTCGGTAAATTAAAATATTATCAACATAAATAATAATTTTAATTAATAAAAAATACAAAATATATAAATATAAACTGTAAATCAGTTATATTTCAGTTAACTGAAATAGAAATTGAAACTAAAATTATGATTTTTTCACGGAAACTGAAATTAAAACGGAAATTATTTGCAAAACTGAAACGAAATAGAAACGGAAATTGAAATGTGAAAGCGAAATAGAAAGAGAAACGATAATTAATATCCGAATTGAAATTGTTGAAAGTACGTAAACAAAATTCAGCGTTCCTATTTGAACTTTAGTTGGACTATCGCTGCCTATGTAACTCTCAGTATTTAGGAGGCCCATTTCTTATATCCGGCAGTGATGGACACAATTCTATTTTGAAAATACTTTTCTATTTTCAAAATAGAAAATACTATTTCATTTTCTATTTTCAAAATACTTTTGAAAAGTATTTTGTAACAGTATTTTCAAAATAGTTTTAAAAAGTATTTTAGAGAATTCAAAATACTTTTTCAAAATACTTTTCAAAATACTTTTCTAAAGTACTTTTCAGAAATAAATCTTACAAAACATCTGCCTAAATTATTATTTTCATGTAAAATTGCTTAATTAATCATATTCTGGCCACATCAACTTCTTGTGAGTTTGTTGTATCAGGATATAATTATATCAGGGTTCTCTGTTTGGTCTTTTTCTTTGCATTATGCATACCTAATACCTATATCAAGAACTGTTCTTGGTGAACGAGCTTTTTCCATTGCTAGACATACATTTTGGAACTCCCTTCCTGTGTATGTGCGCTCTGATCAGTGGCTTGTTTTTATTTCGTTCTCAACTTAAAAATTGTATCTTTGAAGCCGCATATCCACCATCATAGGCTGCCTATCTGTCTTAATGTTAAGGACTGATCTTTTGGATATTGATCTGATTACGGCTTATGGTGTGCCATCGGTCTCTTTCTTGTGCATTAGACACCGGCACAATAGAAGTTACTAATTGCAATTACAGTTATATCAATGCTTCAAGTCATTAGAAACTACAGATCACTGTCAAGCACACTAATGCGATGTAGCGGTACAATAAAAAAAGAAAATTTTGATTTCAAACAAGTATTTTGAAAAACCATTTTCTAAAGTATTTAAAAAATACTATTTTATTTTGTATTTTCAAAATACTTTTGAAAAGTATTTTGTAAAAGTATTTTCAAAATACTTTTGAAAAGTATTTTATTTTGTATTTTCAAAATACTTTTGAAAAGCATTTTGCCCATCACTGATATCCGGTGACTCCCGGTCATCGAAATTTATGTCGTCTGTTAGTGTTAAATAGGTAACTAGGTTGTTAAAATTTTCTAATAAGAATGAGCTTATCGCGACTAAGTTATTAGCTGGACGTAGCGCGAAAGCGAAGAGTGACAGTTGGCCTATTTTGTATATCATGATGACAAATCGAACATGAGTTTGTGTTTAGTGAAAGTTGGATCAGAAGCTAAGAATAACCCATGTGAACTGCCGCAGCATGTGGGAAAGAATTCAACTAAAGTGAAGGTAAATATATTAATTAATATCAATTGCAATCGTTATTCACAGGACTGCCATGCGCGAAGTTTGCTGAAGTTCCTATACACTTCCTAATTTCCTACTTATTTATTTAGCGGGGGCTTTGTTTTTGCTGACTCACATGGCGATAACGTCATCGTGAAATGTATCAAATTATGGGGTAAAGGCTGTCAAAGGTCAATACAACTTCAATGCAAATAACCATGGCTCATTCAACTACACCACAGTCAAACAAGACTAGGAAAACGCGGAGCATTTCTGAATGTTTGCCGAGACCGTACCAGGATGCGCTGACAGTTTGGGCCAACCGGCGTTCATCATAAAATTTTTATATCTTGCTGGCAATTCTAGCGCAAGATTTAATTGCTGCGCCGGAATCACAGGCCTATGTGGAGAGAATTTTCTACCTGTTTGGCCTCTTGACTGCTGGACGCAGAAATAGAATGAGCCAGAACCTGGAGATGAGGGTTTTGGTGAAACTTAATGAACATCTTGTGAACTAGAATTGATGGGTTACTAAGTATTGTTGTAGCTACGACGCAACCCATCGATTTGGAGCAAATTAAACAATGGAACAGTGCTTCTTACATATAATATTATTATGTAGAAGCTGAAACTGAAATTTTCCATTAACTGAAATGAAAACGAACATTATTTGAAAACGGAAAATCGAATGAAAACCGAAATTATTTCAAAACTAAAACTGGAACTCACATAGAAATTACTTACCCAAAGCTGACTAAAAACTAAAACTGTAATTATTTTCAAAACTCAAATGTCACTGGAGAAAATCGTATATAAATGAAACGGTCACCGAAATCGGACATGGCGGCTTTAAATAGGCCTAGAGGCTTTTCCAAACCTCTGCCCATATGCCACTTGTCCATATATTTAAATATAATATCTGATTTGAGTTAGATAGTATGGCACGACAGTGGCAAAGTCGACCAAAAGAAATTTGAAACATAGAGCTGGGAGTCACAATGCATGAATCTTTGAGGGTTCAACAAACTAAGATCTAGGCTAGACTTAATATCAAAATTACTTGCTCAAACGAGTTCTAGTTGGCTTTTGAAATATATCGAAATCTCACTGTTGGATAGAACTTCGTCAGAACCATACTTTAAATGTAGAAGGAGGCTAATTCTCAACTTTCAAATCCTTAACTTTCATTCTAATAATTTACTTGAATCGGCCTTGCACTAATTATTCTATTTTAGACTGTTTATTCAACATGACATAACTCGCTACAATACGTAAGGTTAAAAACGTAAACTTCACACAATCATCCTCTAATTCTGAAGATACCGCATAGTTTCATTGTGTCTAACTTTGCGCAAAGGGTGACCATGGATCCTACAATGAATAGTCAATGATAGCTGAGTTCGTTAGGGTCGCAAGTGGAGCAGAAATCCAGGGGTGTTCCAGCGGTTCCATGGAACCGGGCGCAACTCGAGAGGGGCGCAAATTTTGAAACGGAACGATTTAATATTACTAAGCTATAGCTACTTTATCTTGAAATATGAAGTATCCATCATAAATGAAATAAATGTAAGAAATGAAAAAATAACAAATTAAAGTGTATAAGTAGGCTATGTGACGATTTATGTCACTGGCCTGCTATAGATTTCTGTCAATACAGGGTGTGTAGCTGTCGCTGTCTAGAGGCGCTGGCATAGACCAAAATGGACACAGAAGTCAAATAATACGAACTGCCATGATTGGTGTAATTTACGCGGGGAAAGGTGCGCTTGCGATACTTGTTGTGATTGTTGGAAAAACGAGCGAAAAGAACGTGGTTCTCTTAGTAACGCAGATTACGGTAGCCTATAAAAAAGGCTAGGCACTGAGAAGGGGCAATTAGATGGTGTTGTATGTATCGTCCCTGCTAACTGAGAAAGGTTATTGCTATTGAATGGACGTTTGCTAATGTATCCCAATGAAACTGTAATTTTGGAAAAGACATATTATCAAGCGGACTGATAAATATGGGAATCGAACCCGACGGCAGTCGAATCTTTTCCTCACGGAACTTGTCCATAACCTCCCTGTCCTTATAGTCGCTTCAACAGCGCGAATGCTCGCCAAAGGGCGGCACGGTCCGTACACACCAACACCCACGCTCACCCACTCCCGCCCACCCACACACACACATACATTTTCATTTGTTTTATAACATGTATATGTATGTTTAATAACATGTATGTGTATGTTTTCGTAATTTGTATAATTTACTTCTGATAGGCCTATTATTTACTTTGAAATTGAAATATGTAAATGACAATAATGTAAATATTTAATAAATTTTTTTTAAAATTTTTTATGCCCCGAGGTATACATGATCCCTCAGGGACTTAAACATTAATTAAGAACAGTAAAATTCGTCTGGAACGGCACCTAGTCGTCGTTAAGGTCCAGTGTGGCAAAAGTACCGCGGAAAGCCACTGCATTGAACCGCTGGATTAATAATAAATTTAGTTTTTTAAATTATTTTTACTTTCATTGAAATTCACATGATGTGACTAAAATAAAATATTATTGGAAACACAGAAACTTCGTTTCTACTTTCTGTAAAAGTCAAAGTGTCATAATATAATTATTCGAGATAACATTATTTATCGTATTAGGTTAAGTTGACCTTTGAGGGGTGGGGGCGCTAGATTTACGCTTGGAACAGGGCGCTTTTATGGCTTGCTACGGCCCTGCAGAAATCTCTACACAAAATCTCTGCCTGACGGAGATTTGAACTTCGATCTCTCAATTGACAGCTCAGCACGATAAACACTGGACTACCGCACACCCACATGGCTATATTTTGTAGAAATTAAAGTGTTTTAACGACGTCGTAGACGAAATATTATGATACGAACATGCTATCTATAATATTGAAAGGTAAACCATAGTTTTGATTAGAACAAGTAGCCTACGTTGTAGGCTCTGTCTGTGTTTCAGCACACCCATTAACTCTCAAATCCTTTGCGTGGTCAAGTGCCGGCGCCAGGATTTCAGGTTGGGGGGAGCTAAAGCTCCAAAAACCTTCGTTTTTGTCCCCTCCTCCCTGTGATTTGCAGTGATTTTCCCCTTTCTGGGGGCTGAGCCGCAGTTAGGGGGCTTAGCCCCCCTATCCCCCCTGGCGCCGCCCCTGCAGGGCGTGGCATCAAATCTATGGTTATTCGAACGTTCGCCCTCATCTACATAGTACACTGCATCACATGGGCCATGGCACATGGCCTTCCCTGCGTAAATGAATGCCAGTCATGTGTAATTAGATAATTTAAATAACGGCAGATCGAGCTTAGTTTTGAGATCACATATCCTGTTTGCCCATTATATGGTTCCAGTTTTTTAGTTTTGCAGTCATATGGCTTATTATGCTATTAAAAACAACAAAACACGACAACTGTTTTGATTTATTGTAATGTGTTTCAAATAAAAAAAAATGAAAATCGGCGGTCTCGGTTTGAATATGAAAAATGGAGTAAATTTCATCAGTAGGAGAATTACAATTTATTAGCCTACATTAGGTATACTGCTCATCAGCGGCGCCGCCAGGATTTTAATTGTGTACGCACAATAGGCAGGAGACCACACTTAGGCCGGGTCCCGGAGACGAAGGTATGTGGGGGTACGATCATGGAGCGTCCGAAGGACGATCGCTGAGGCGCGCAGCACCGATAGGGGGAGGGGTTTGGGCGGGGGATGTGCCCCTCCCACTTTAAACTTTTTTGAATTTCCACACTAATGGTAGCGTTTTAAGCAGTTATCTGAACAAAATTGCTATATAATTTTAGCGCTGGTAGGAATCAGCTGTCACTCGTAGCTAAGATGTAGTTTGAGTTGTGTTTGAGTTTGACTTCGGACAATAATAGCAAACCAGACATTTATTGAAATGAATATAAAAACTAGAAATACGTTGAATTTCCAAGAATGCCATAAGCCTTAAGGTAAACTTATTGCTGATCAGACAGAATTAGCAGAAATAGTTTACAAATGGTACACAAACCAAGCAAGAAGGATTCAACTACCGAATCGTGAAGCCATGTGGTGATGACGTAGTTTTATTAAATATTCAAAGAACAAAAAATTTAGATATTTGGAAATTTGAAAGAGAGCACTCAAGAGAAACCATTTGCCAGGTCAAAATCCGGTAAGATCAAGCCGAGGAGACAGCATGCATGGCATAGAACGAGAATTCGTGACTTCAGGGCTTTTCAGGCTTTAATATTCGAAAATATTCGTGAATATTAGGGTATTTTTAATATTCGTAAATATTCGTAAATATTCGTTGATGACGTCACTGTTTCTGCTTTGTTTACAAATTTAAGACTAATAATTAAGAACATGTGTGGTGGTTTTGGAGCTTAGTGCTTAGCTACTTAGAAGCTTAGTTCCTACTTAGTTGCTCTCTCTCTCTCTCTCTCTCTCTCTCTCTCTCTCTCTCTCTCTCTCTCTCTCTCTCTCTCTCTCTCTCTCTCTCTCCTCTCTCTCTCTCTCTCTCTCTCTCTCTCTCTCTCTCTCTCTCAATCTGAAATCCCTCCACCAGTAATTCTATATTATTTGAAGCTATCTGGTTTACGCCAGCATATTAATGATGCGTTAAGCCGTTGGCTTAGTAGAGGAATCTTGTCGGATAGACGGATGGAACCTGAGTCATTCGTTGACTTAGATAGATTGCCCTGTCGGCTGACGGATAGCAAGATTCTTTCACTCAGTGGAGGAATCTTGGACGGATAGGGGATGGAACCTGAGTCATAGTCGTTGACCTACATTAGCTTCAAATTGCTTCACATTAGCTGGTATTGGCGCCCAAATACCTAGCCACGCTGCTCAATATAATGTCAAGAATGATTTTACCCACCATATAGGTCTGTACTTGGCTGAGTAACTGTAATATGTAACTGTTCTTATGCATATTTTGGCAATGATTTTATTTATCCCGGATGTTGAAGAATTAAAAAAACTAAAAAATTAATATTCTTAATATTCGTTGGCCAGTTTTAATATTCGTCAATATTCGTCAATTTCTAAAAATCTTAATATTCGTAATATTCGCATACTCGTTCTATGATGCATGGTGCTACGGTGGTAATCGGTGATGATGGTGGTCGTGTGGTGGCGCATGAGTAGAATCAGGATATGATAGCTTGAAGAGTTCGGTTTTCAGTCGTGAGTGGAAAGCAGCAGAGGAGAGTGCATGTGGAGCGGAGGTTAAATTAAGAGGTGAGGTAGGAGGATGAGACTTTTGGGAGTCTTTTGGGAGTCCGTTCCGAAGAGCAAGTGCAACGGTTGCAGAATTTCAGAGAGGATGAGACTGGAGGCCGAGATAGTGAAAGGTATGATGATGAGCGAGTAGAACCGGGCGGTTGGATGGTGACTAGCTGTCGAATGTAAGAGGGTTTAGATCGATGTTTGAAGGCCGTAGTAGGTAAGAGATACAATTTTGTAATGGATGCGCTGAAGGACTTTTAGCCAGTGAAGTGAATTTGAGAACTGGGGTTATGTGGTGGAGTTTTGGAGTTTTGGTGACTGTTTGCAGGCGTTGTTCATGTGAGAATAGTCGATGTTGTAAAAAAAGGGAGTTACAGTAGTCGAGTTTTGAATGAACAATTGAAGTGGCTATTGTACACGCGGTCTTGTAGTCAAGTATTGCGCGCAATTGACAAAAGTCACGGATGTACATACAGCAGGTGCGAGATGTGATCGGAAAATGTAAGGTTCTTATCGAAAATGATTCCAAAACTGCGAACAGGAGAAGAGTTAGGTACGGGAGAAGTGAGATATGTCGGACAAAGGTCGGGAGGATAGGCTAGCTTGTTTAATTGCTCGAGGAGGCCAATAAGGAGACGTTCTATTTTTAAAGGGTTAAGAAATTGCAGGTTAGTGGTCATCCAAGCTGAAATCTGAGTGATGGTGTTGCGTAAGTGATTTAGTGCATCTGGAAGGCAGTGAGGGGAAAAAGATATGAAGAGTTGTGTGTCATCGGCATAGAGGTGATAAACAGCAGAGGCTGAAGAAATGAGTCTGCTAAGTGGGGAGGTGTAAAGAATGGACAGCAAAGGACCGAGAACAGAACCTTGAGGAACACCGCAGGTGATGGACTGAGAGTGTACGGATTAGATGCGAGACCAGCGACATTGACAGTGAAAGAGCGTGAGGAAAGGTATGAGATATAAACCATTAGATGGTGTTAGACTGTAAGTTTACCTATTAAAACTAGTATCCAAGTTATTATTAGTTTGTAACTTTATAATATTTCACTTTTTCTTTTGCAAGTTTTCATTTCTCAGCCTTTCAGCGCTGTACGCACTTGCGTAAGTGCGTACGCCTCCCGGCGCCCCTGCTGCTCATGAGCGTATTAAGGGGATTATGGGTTCAAATCCCCGAAATAAATGCACTACTGTTTCTCCGCAAGACAGAAATTTGTGTAGCCTAGACATTTCTGCTCCACTTGCGATCCTAGGAAACTCAGGTATACTGACTACACTGACCGTTCAATGTCAGTGGGAAGACCAGGCAGCGAGAGTGAGGACTGGCCACGCGCCCTCGTATGGTAAATCGAGACCAAGAAAATAAAGTCACTAAGACTTCATACCAGCTACTGCCTCTCAGATTTAGCTTAATGCGTTTGTTCTCCTGTTAAGTTTTCAAGGATCTAAAAATTAGGACAATAGAGGCAGGACAGTTAGATTAGTCATTGTTTTCAGTTTACCAGATGTGGTGGGTCATTTGATTTCAAGGCTGGCAACATCTATATTCAACATCAAATAATATATATGCCGGTTCTTCCGCAACAGTCCACTGTCTAGGCTCAGATAGTCACTGTAGATAACTCTGCGTAGGCCTAGTCACACTTTCTAGCTCATATAACATTACAGCGCGTGTCGTTTTGGCTATTCACTCAGATAATTATAATTAAATTAAGCGTCGTACCGTACAGTACTCCATGTGCTTTCGTTGCCACTTAAAGAATTGTAGAAAGTATTCATTCGTTATGAGATTCCATTCGGGCTTAGATTTTTATTTCCTCGTTTTTCTGATTTTGTTGTTTGGTTCCATTCAGAGTAAGTACATGACATTCTGAAAAAAGTGAAGTAGCCTAAATGGTTGCTTGAACTGTGGATATATGTTTGTATGCATTGCATGTATGGATGTATATAAATATATGTATGTATGTATGTATGTATGTATTTATGTATGTATGTATGTATGTATGTATGTATGTATGTATGTATGTATGTATATATGTATATATGTATGTATGTATGTATGTATGTATGTATGTATGTATGTATGTATGTATGTTTGCATGTATGCATGTATGTATGTATGTGTGTATGTACGTATTTATGTGTGTATGTATGTATGTATGTATGTACGTATGTATGTATGTATGTATGTATGTATGCATGTATGTTTGCATGTATGTATGTATGTATATGTGTATGTACGTATGTATGTGTGTATGTATGTATGTATGTATGTATGTATGTATGTATGTATGTATGTACGTATGTATGTATGTATGTATGTATGTATGCATGTATGTTTGCATGTATGTATGTATGTATATGTGTATGTACGTATGTATGTGTGTATGTATGTATGTATGTATGTATGTATGTATGTATGTATGTATGTATGTATGTATGTATGTATGTATGTATGTATGTATGTATGTATGTTAGGGTGATTCACGTCACCATGGGGAAAAAATAATTTTTTCTGATTGATCGACATAGTAGATAATTTTGTTCCTTTGGTCTTTCTGAACAATTCAGCAAAATTTTACTGTAATCTATGAATGTTTACTGGTCGCTCAATGCCATGAAATCTGAGAGGGGTCTATTTGAAGAAACAACGAAATTGCCATTGACGAGACACTGGAATGCAACAATCCTAATTACATTGGGCAACAATCCTATAAGCAAGAATTATATACATAGGCCCTAGTCATAGGTCATACTGTAAGTATGAGTGGCCGAGTGGGTTGGTAGCCTGCTCGCCACGCCGGCGGCCCGGGTTCGATTCCCGGCCGGTCGGTTTATCAGAGATTAATTTCTCGGATCTTTACTGCGGGTGGCTCGGTCGCAATATAAAACGTGGAGTACAATACAATACAATACAACACAATACAACTGGGGCGCGGTGGTGTAGGTAATATAGATAATGGCTTTATTTACTGCATTACAGCTAGCAGTGTAAATGGAAGAAAACTTTTGCACTTCTGCGACAAGGTTGAAGACTGAAGTCACGTTAACTGGGAACCCAGAAGCAACCCTTCCTATTAATGTATTGCCTACAGGAGGCCACACACTATACACATTTCTAGTTTTTTTTATCATCACAAGATTTTGAAGAAGACTGTCAGAGGGTTTGAATGCAATGATTATCAAGTGAATCTGAATTTGGAACAAGGCTAGAATTCTTACAGCATTATAGTCGAAGATAGTGTAAAAGCAAAGGGTCTAGTGGAGGAGTATAATTTGATCAAGAAAAGTAAAAACAGGGACTCTGAGTCACAGAAAAGCCAGATGCATTTGTTGAAAAGTGCATCTCATTTTTTATATTGCCAATTAGCAAACTGAGCATGATCTAAAAATTGATGAGAAAAAGTGGTTCTATATTACCTACATGTACACCACCGGCAGATCAGCGAGATCCACGAAAGATGAGCATGGCTGATGACAAGGATCTTAGTCAGAAAGAGGCAACTGTTGCAAAACACAAGATCAGACTTGAACCAAGGTAGAAGCATGAAATGCTAAGAAAATCAGCTGAAGGGTCTAGTTCAAGTAATCGGGCAACTAGGATTGCAAGAGCAGCAACGTGAATGATGACGAAGACGATAATGATGATGATGACGACGATGGAAACATGAATTTGGCTATGAAGTCAAGATCTCATTGTACAACAAAAAACAGTTGAATACCCCTCCTGAAGATTTACAAGAAGATACAGCAGACAAGAAACCTTACATTTTTCAAAGCAGAATCTGCATTGGATCACATAAACTTGTTGGACCTCGCTATCTTGGTAGCTGCCATTACTTAAGCAAACTGTTAATACGCGGATGAAGGGCCAATGTAATTTTCAACTGTTCATCGCATGCAATCATCTGTCAGCAAGACTAGATTATCTTTCAAGAGACAATTACAAGGAAGTGATCATCATCATCATCATCATCATCATCATCAGGATCCATGGGCCGAAGTCCACCCCCTCACCACGTTGAGGTGTGAGTCGGACTTTGAGGGGGAAGGAAGTGATGGAATTGTGGAATTCGAGGAGAGACGGTCGGTGATAGGATGTATCGTTTCAGACATTCAGGTGCATTTGGCCACATGGATGACTAATGTCATTTATTTCTTGGAGACCAATGTTTTATAGATCAATCTCAATTGACTGCCTCTGTGAGAAGAAATGTCACTGCATTCTGTTTATTTGCAAGTAATATAAACGTGAGAGCATGAAGAGCTAGTCCGGTGGCATCAGATCTGATGCACCAGTTAATGACATGCAGTTGAACAAGCAGATCAGGCAGCGGAGGATTCCTGGTGAATAATTCTACAATAAAAGTCTACAATTATTGTAGACTTTTTAAAAGACTTTTTAATCAATATGAATATCTGTTTTCTTGTGACTACCTCGAGTTACTAATCAATCTATGATTTATTATGTGTGATATGTCATATGGCCATCACCTCAATTTGTAACCTGAATACGACTGTATGGAAACTTTTGTGCTCATTGAGCGACCTCTAAAATGCATTTGATTTTGTAAATTTTTATACAGAATTTATTCTGTACACAAAAGGAACAAAATTAGCAACTATGCTCATTAAATTTCCCCCCAAATTTTTTTTGAATCACCCTAATGTATGTATGTATGCTTGTATGTGTGTATGTATGTATGTATGTATGTATGTATGTATGTATGTATGTACACTTGGACCGTCCCGGCTATTGGGGTTTGTCTTAAAAAATTTGAATCTGATTTCACCACAAATACGGTGGTCCTCACAAATAATCCGATTTTTGTAAGTTGACGACAAATGAGGCAGCGTAGTTAAGGAGAGACTATTTAAAATATGCGGTGCTTAGACAGGCCTGCAAAGACAGACTTGCAGTGATCTAAGTGCGCCAAAGGAATGAGTAGCCTATTATAATATTGCTCCGTTATAACAAGGTCCAAGAAAACAGTAAATGGCTTGAATGAAATCGCTATCAAAAAATCATAATCCATTGGAAAAGCCAGGTTGATATCAAATATAGATAAGAGAAACGGTAAACTAGGTTACAGCAACTTGAAAGAGATGACTCAAAAGTTTTGATATGAATGACATGAAAAATTGACAGAACGAATTGAACTGGGCTGCGAAATCCTAAGCTTCGGACCGCAATCGAAAATTCCGGAGAGACCGACACAGCTCGTGTGCAAAGCACATAATATAGTGTCACAGCATCCATTGAGCGAGTGCGGTATCAATATGTATGAGGGATGACGATGGAACAGAGGTAGGTCGGTTGCCTAAGATGCAGAAATAGTTGGACCTGTAACGCAGATTTTGAAATAGATTCTTTGCTCAACGGGGAGCCAGCGCAACGAATGCATTAGGGGTAATATGCTGGCATTTAGATGTGTCTTTGTTATGACCTTAACAAGAAGTAAGTTGAGTAGTTTAGGAACAGACAAAGGCATGAACCATGGAAGAAAAAAATCGGCGAGGACAGATCGTAGACGCCGCAAGTGATAAAAACTGGACCGAGAGAGATAGATATGTGCAGAGAAAGAAATATGATATATATCGGTATATATATATATTTTGGATATATAGATATATATATATATATATATATATATAAGAGAGTTTGGAACCGTCTGTAGTTTAGGTCGATATATATATATATCTACATCAACGTCATTGAACTAACATGATATCAATTACCAACAAGGCACAAGTTTTCGACTTGGCGGGTCAAACAGTGAACACACTTTATATTTGTCACTGTACAACAATGATGTGAACGGAAGACCATATAGTTATTTCACCCGAGATAAACTCATAGTTTATTGCCCCCAAACAAATCGGAAACTCTATCTAATTGTTGATAAATGTATTTATGAGAACGGCTATAATTATTGTAAAGTAAACGACAACACCGTTAGCACAGAAAATGAAACGAAGTGTGTCCGATGTGGCAGAAATATCGTTAATATGATTTTGAAAATGGGCGACATAAAAATGATCCCTGCAAAATATCTTATATCGGAATATCGGAACGAACTGAATACAAGTTTTAAAAGATAGACATTGCACATGACAAATTATTTTCTGTTAGTTAAGCAATCAATAGCCACTTAAAGTAATTCCATGTCAGCTTCATGCCTTAATAAAAATTTCCAATCGTCCAACTTTCCGAAGTTATTGTATAGTTATAGTTATAGTTAATGATATTTTTTTAGTTATAGTTATAGTTATCATCATTTTATTTTCGTTAACGAACATTTTCGTTATCGTTATCGTTAACGAAAATCACACTGTATAACACATTGTTTTCTGTTAGTAAGCAATCAATAATTAATCACTTAAAGTAATTCCATGTTGGCCTATGCCTTAATTTTCAAATTTCCCAGTTTGTTAATCGTTCATGAATGCACGTGCAAGTATACGTAGGCCTACACACATACATAAATACATACACACATACATACATACATGCTGATATATTCATACTGTGACATGAGTTTCAATTTTCATTTGTACGCGTATATTCTTGCCTACCTTGGCCAAATCTATTACCTATAACTGCTTTGTATTATCCTTATTATTAGTTATAAATTTTACACTATCTATATACCTAGCTCCTATTTAATTCGAACTCTTGGATAACTTTTCTCGACATACATCTTTAATCTAATCTATTTAAACAATTAAAATCATATATAAAGTTAACTGTCCAAGAAACTCAATAAACGACTGCTGTCTCAGCACATTATCCTGATGACTGTCAATTGCGCCGAAAGACTGAACTCTTTCGAGACCTGCAACATTGCCTCATTTCAATTAATTTTATAATGCTTAGCGCAGCGCTCATCACTGCGCCTATTAGTCACATCGAGTATCTTGCTAAGAAAGAGATTGATTATACTGGCTTACTTGCAGCTACAAAATTAACGCTATGTAACAGATTCGAACAAGAGATAGATGCGCTGACAATGTCTAAGAACTATTTTGCCTGGTATTGCAAATTGACTATTTAATAACTTCTCAACATACAGGTTATACTGTACCCTCATGGGTTTTAAACAGTTTCTTAAACAGATTTCACGATAATACACGATCACATTTGTATTCATCAATTGAATTGTTAGTTTTTCGCATTTGTATTCATCAGTATCAATTGAATTGTTTGTTTCTGCAGGTATAAATGGGACGTTGATGTTCTCTCGTCCTGGAGGTCAAAGTACATGCCATTTATTTCTAAATAACGGAGAGCCAGATGACTACGTAAAGAATCTTCAATGTGACCTGAAAGATTACATAAGGAATTACACGATGAGCCATTCCATAAGCTGCAAGCTCCAAGGATTTCTGGCGATGGCGATGTTTCAAATCATTTTAGTCGATTTATACCCGACTATGGTCAAATTCGAGTTGTTTTTGATTATCGGATGTCACAGCTGTGTTTTTTTGACCAAACAAATCGGTGCATAAAGAATTACAAAGGATCATTTGCTGATTTCATCAGTCCATCGTGCTCCACTAGAATGAACATGTCAGAACAGGTAAAGTTCCAAAAACTTTAAATAGCATACAATTTCATTAATTCAAATGATTTTTGAACCAGTTGACAAGCAGTAGACCATCCTGCAGAATTGTGTAATGCATTGACATTTCTCGTATACCATATCTGGTCAGAGTTAATCCCGTAACATGACATTTCAGTAGTGCACAGTTTTATAAACCATTAATAATTTTAACGCCAAGTTCCACAAAGTGTATTCCTGTTCTGTCAAGTGCAAACGGTGGTCAGACAAAATGTCACGAGGCTAAATGCCACGGACAAATCAGCACGGGCAAAATGTCCTTTTGACAAAATGGCATTAGACAAAATGTCACATGCGAAAATGTCTGGAGACAAAATTTAATGTAACGAAAATTTATTTAAATTCTTTGGGCGAAAGTTACAGTTTTTTTTACCAGCTGGTTCGTGTTCGGCGACATTCATCAGTACAGACGTGTGACCGATTAGACTCCTTTATTTCGGCAAACTGCGGCAGATTCACAAATGTTGCCGACATGGTTGGTAATTTAGCAAAGGCTGCCGACAAAGCAACAGCTTACTGACGCTGTGAAAGCAAAACGTACTTTCACCGTCGGAGTTGAAACGACTGGAACAAAGGCGCTAAACAGGCCTCTGGAAAGGCGCTCAGTGATAAAAGCGGTGGTGGTGGTGGTGGTGGTGGTGTGCTGGTGATGATAATGGTGGTGGTAACAATAAAATTTTGGTAATTGAAAATGGTATAGGTGACTGGTCTGGCAATTGACTGGGTGTCCAATCTCTGCTACTGGTCAGATGCAATATATCGGCGCATTGGCGTTGTCGAAACAACATCGTTCAAGTATTGGAAGTCAGTTGTCGATACAGAATTGACAGTTCCTCTGGATGTTGTTGTCTATCCCAGGCTAAGGTTAGAGTACGAATTGATAGTTGTTTATGAAAAATTACATACATGTGATCAAATTGGAGGCTCATATTTATTACAAGCTACCCTGATTGGTCAGCTACATTTTCCAACTGACACTGCCACACCGAGAACAAAATCTTAAATTCATTACTTATGCGATATAAGCAACCAATGGTGTACTTTACGTATATGGATGTCGTCAGCATAATGCTGACTCAGAACAACACAGGAGGTTATGACAGTTGTAATTTTAGCAGTGTGCAAGATGTACAGCAGTGGACCAAGAACAGTGCTCTACCGCAAAGACCAAAAGGAGTGGCAACACAGTGGGATCGACTGAATCTAGAAGATACTGCAAGATTGTGCAAGGTAATGAAAAAAGGCACAGCGAGGCTAGCAGCTTCCTAGATATGCCAAAAAGAGACTAACATTTTACAAATCAGAATGTTGGGTCGTCCGTGTCAAAGGCCACATTGACGTCAAACAGATCCAAAATGGCAGCTTGGACCTTATCCGTTGTGCGATATACATCCGAAAGTAGGCGAGCCAATAGGGACTCGGTGGGATTTTCCTTAAGCCTTTTGATTAACTGAAAGCAAATGATTAGAATCTACAAGCAGTGTTATTTGACCAAATGTTTCGATAAAATTACTTTTAGCATTAATATAGCAAACTTGGCGGGCTTTCCTACATTAGCATTCTAAAGAACTATTTCATGTATTCCAGTAGTGAGCGTCAATTATATTTATTGTAGGCGCCGTTTGGAATCAGTCAAGTTCTCGCTGCTGTTTGGTAGCCAAATTAAATAAATGCTGAAATTTACGGAGCAGCATATTGTAGAACAAAGGTATAGCGAACAATGTGATACCGATGTCTAACACATTGGTAATGTACTTTAGCTATTTATTCTGGATTGACGGTGGCGATAATCCGAAAATTGAGAGATTGGATTTGGTCAACAATATACGTAAAGTACTTGTTTCGAAAGACACTTTACAACAACCAACGACTCTCGTCATTGACTTTACAACTGAACGTCTTCTTTGGTTGGATTCAAACGCTTCAAGAATCGGATCCATTAACTTTGATGGATCTAATCCCTCCCTCTGGGATCAGAGCATGTTTCAGCATATCTCTATGTTCACTCTTTACAAGGTAGGTATTCTTATGAGTACCTGCTCCTTATTTCTATTAGAACACTGTAAAACAGAGTGATGTGACGTTTTCTTAGCTTTGACTTCAAATAGAGTTAAACTTGCTAGTACTATAGGCTAAAGAGTTTAACTTTTTGAGCAAAAATCCATTTTGTTCAGTTTTTGTGAACTAAGTATGAGCCCACAGCAAAGGTTATAAGGTTGTAACTAATATTTTTGATTCATGACACGGTAGGTAAGCCTGTTCCATTACGATTGAGAAAGGAGGGAGGGAGATTTCAGATTGTCACTTGAATCTGCTAATCTGCTGTTGTAAGAACTGCTTTGCCGTTTAAGCTGAGCTTTTGAGGGTCCTCGAGGCAAAAGAATGCACGTTGTTTACTTTTGATGAACCAAATATTAACCCATTAATCTTAGTCTTAGTTTAATTAAGAGCATCAATGATTATATTCTTACGTGTTTATACATGTAACTGCGCACCCGCAGTGACCTAACTTCTAGTATCTTCGACATAGCGGAATTCGACTAAGAGTTCCGATTAGGATTTCACTTAAAGCGACTTTCGATGGAAGTTATTATTCTATTGTCAGATCATAATTATTAGTTTTTATTTTCGGATATGCTTTAGTTGCTGCTTTTAAAGCGGAGTTTGCTTTTGATTTAATTATTTCATTGATATCTTGCCTTAGGTGTAGACTTTCGTTGACTTAGGGCCCATGGCATTTCATAATTTCAGTTGCATGCATTCAGCATGCGAGTTCCCCATTTTTTAGCATCACTTTAACGTAGCATCAAGTCTAAAACACGCCTTGCAACCTGGAGCTACTGCTTTGGCCATCAAATTAGCTGACATCTCGTGACTTTCTTTGTACAATTGTTTAGTTAGCTAATGCTGCTTGTAATTTGGGATTTGTCTTGATTCTACTAGGGAAAGGGCTTCTAATATGGACATTGGACCCCCTAAGAAACTTTTACTATTTCATAGCACAGAAGCAATTGAACGTGTAGTTTATTTATTCCATGCATTACTTGGCATGAGTTGTTGCCAAATGTGAAGGAATGATTCCTTAATCTGTGCAAATAAATTTGTAACGAATTATTTTTTAAATACGGAAGGAAAGTGGCTCATATTACACGACCACGTGTGTAATATGAGCCACCATTTTAAAGATGGAATTGCAATGTTTCCGTGCCGCAGACTAATATTAAAACAGTAAAAAACGATTTCCTAAGATTAAACTTACTAGGATAACCATGAAATTGTCTATCTTCTGAAACATCAGGGCATACCATAGATGAAACAATTTGGCCTATGCCTAATGTAAACAACACTGAGAACCGGTTACATGGAAAAAATAGCCATAACGGCCTATTTCTACTGTCTCATTCCATAAAGATATGGCCCATATTACACATTCGATCACATGACCATATTACACAAATGGTGTGATTCCGGGAAATCTGTTATAGCGTGATCGACGAATGTATTATAGATCAACAAAGTTGTGTTTTTATATAATAAAGAAATTGTCTATCTTCTGAAACATCAGGGCATACCATAGATGAAATCCTAAACTATATAACACTTGTTGAAGTTCAACAAGTCTTATAAGCAACATGTATCAAAACATAAACATTGATGCTTTTTGGGCAGAAGTTATTAGTAAAGGCACACATCCAGAACAGGAAGTTGAAATCAGTATACGGATGGTTTCCCACTGTAAGAGCTCTCCGCAGACATGATAGGTGGGAAATACAGTCGAGGCCCATATTACACAGTGGCCCATATTACAAGCCTTTCCCCTACGTCTTTCACTGACTACTCTAATCTAATGACTTCTATAGCGGCGTTATCATTATGTTAGAGTTTATAATAAATGAACGATTGTGTTATCCCAACTGAAATTGCTTCATGTCATTCAGGAGTACATTTGCTTCTTCTCTGATGACAAGATAAACGCAACCGTTACTTTCTATAACTATACCCAGAAAGAATACATCTGTAATTACACGGATCCTCTTCTGGCAGAACTTACATATGTGACAGTAGCACACGACAAATTGGATTCGCTGGTAAAAAGTGAGTAAGCTTAAACTGTTGTTTTTGCTTTGCGCTTCCGTGAAACACCCGATGATCTGTTTTAATAGTTTTAATACACGCGCAAAATAGTTAAATACCTTGTTTTTGTAAGACATGATAATTTTCATTTAGGTCCATGTAGTTCTACAAATGGAGGTTGTGAACAATTCTGCACTACTATAAATTCGACATCAGTCATCTGTTCGTGTGGCATCGGATTCTTCCTTCATTCCAATGGAATGTCTTGTATCAACGGGTCCACTGGTCAGTAACCCCACTTCACAAATTCCTCTTAATCAAGTCTATTGCGACGTAAACGGACAAAACGAACACTTTCAGCTTACGCCAGAACGTGACATTTGCACTAAGACAAATTAGCTTAATAATAGGTTCACGTTTTGGAATATAATTGCGTAGTTTTTTTATAATTGAATTAGTTCTATAGATAAATATAAAAGCACGAAACAAGCGTTTAACTAAATATCCATTTGATTTTCAAAGACAGTTTGCCGATAATTGATATGTTACATGATTGAATGCAGAAATGACGAAGTGCGCAAATTTTGGTCCAAGAGAACTGAAATTTTACCTAACTTCCTGCGATCTCAATATTAGTCTAAATGAGGTTAAAGTTTACTAAAAACAAAGCATTTATCGATGGACAAAACAGTTCTCAGGTAGACAAAGCAATTGGCCACTAGGGGGCACTTAGGCCTATGTAGAAAACAACAGACCTTAAAACTGCGTCTACTATTGCTACCTCTAGCAATAGAGGTAGCAATCAAGAGGCTTGATTAATTAAAGCCATTGTGTGAAATAAATATCATAAGCAGGAAGAGTTTATTGCTTTTCAGGTATAAATCAGAAAGTCACATCTGGTCCAGATTTGAAGTCAAGAGATGACGGTTAGTCAAATTGGCAATAAATCAAGGAGAGATCTTTTAACAAAAATAAAAATTCATAAATAGCGTTAACTGTACACATTTTTTCAGAGTTCGATCACCATTCGCATTACCAACGACATCACAAGTTGCTGAGATTGCAAATTTCCTTCGATGAAGGAAAGAGTACTGTCCTCCTTCTTCTGTTTGTCCTCACTGCTGATTTAGCTTTGGGATAACTTGTTCTCACGATCAGTAGCCATCTTCTGTAACCAATCTCAAACGGCTTTGGTTGATGTTTGCCATAGGCCGAATGTCGTCTTCCTTATCATTTCTGGTGATTTGTTGTCTTGTTCAGAAGAATATTGTGAACTTTTGTGATTTGTTCACACAGATTGTTGCACTCATCGCCAGAAAGCTGATATTTAAAATCTTCGAACTTGGTTTCTGCCTCGCGAATAATACATTCATCAGAATTTACAACTTTGTATTAAATTCGTCTAAGCTGAAACTCCAAACTGTTTCATGTTGTTATAGATAAAGATAGTACATTCCGCATAGCTGCACTCATCTGTGTATCCATCGTCGTTATTGCTGTAATCGCGACAGTTGGATTCGTATTAGCCAAGAAGAAGAGGTAAACGTATTCGTTTTCATTGTTTTTCAAAAACTAGTTTTCAAAGGAATGAATTTGATATTGTATTGTATTTTCGTTTACTCAATCAAAATGAGCAGACAAAACGCTGCTTATTTACATATATCTAGGTTCAGTTATTTAGATTAGTTATTCAGCGTAGTGCAATAAAGGTAGATTTTCCCATCAGCACATCCGAATTCAGCGCATGAATGTTGTGTTGGAGCATATACACTGTGCCCCATAAAAAAACACACCAAAAACTTTGTCATGAAACGCATGTAAGTCTAATGTTAAATAAGAAAAAGTAATGTTTCATTTAAGAAGATGTTCGAAGTGATGTCCCTTCGCTTGAACGCAGGCTCTCAGCCTTGGCCGCCACTGTTCAATAGATTTGTCAATGACACTCTGCTTCAACTGTGCCCACACAACGATGAGGCGCTCCTTCAACTCGTCGATGTCCCGTATTGCTGTCTGGTAGACGCGTTCCTGTATTAGACCCCAAATTCTGTAGTCAACGAGATTGAGGTCTGGTGAGTTTGCTGGCCAGAGTTCCGGTCCAATTAAGCTTGGTGTTTCACGTCGCAGCAACGCAATGGTGTCCTTTGCGCGATGTGCTGGGGCGCTGTCCTGCTGGAGAATGAATAAGTCGCTTGACATCCCTCTGATCGCTGGCAACATCTGCTCCATCAACAGGATATTCCTGTAATATTCCAACCCTTCTACGGGAACTCTTTTATCAACCGACGACTACTGTAACCCTTCAACAATACTAAATTCTTAATAAATTTTTTTTATCTTCGCTGCTGAAAACCATTTTAACTCTAAGTTACTAATCTCTGTTTATATGTTTCCAAATACGCCTAGTCGCCTAGTCTGCGTCACTGCCTCTAACAGCAACCACTTCTGTGAGTAAGTAAAATGTGAAATATTTTGTGGCAAAATTATTTAAGAAACAACGTACAAACTTTTATTACAATTGGCTTAGTTTTATAGAAGATTTTTGAAAAGTTTTTTGGTGTGTTTTTTTATGGGGCACAGTGTATTTTGTGTTCTATTATTGAAATTAATTTTCTTTGTCCGAAGTAATTATTTGAGACTTGCTATTATAAAGATTCTAGTACTCTACACATGACATCTAGGGCTAAAGAAAAATAATTGCTAAGCTTTTCTTTTCTCGAAAATTAACAATTTCGCACTAGCCTATGAGACGTAGGCCTATAGGCTACATGTAGGAGTAATTTCTAAGTGCGTGATGCGTGTGTATCCACGCCGTGTTAATTGTTACACAGGCGCTTATAAATACTTTTCACAGAAACCAAGCAGATTAAATAATTAAATAACATTGCAGGCCTACAGTTGAAGCACGCGTAAAATTCTTTCTGTTAGATTATACTATCGTTATAATGGCCCGACAAAGCCGGTGTCCCGCGGCAGCGTTTCTCCCTATTTCGAAACAGATTCTCCCTCGGCGGAATCACAGAACATCAAGCAATTTTAAATTCTTGGAGAAAAAGTAAAAATACAGAAAATCTAAACTTATATTGAATCCGTTGAGATCATCTAAGGCTTCTAAGCCTATGCAGAAATAAACGAGCTACGAATAATTTATGCTGGTCTGCACCTTATCTATAGTCAACCAGTCAACTGTGTTGTAACTTTTATTGCCTCCGTGAGCACATTCCATTCTAAGCTAAAAAAAAATCCGTGGTTCAACAAAATAATGCTTCAGAAGTCTTTATCTCAAGCCTGTAGGCTACTGGCCTAAGGATGACGAAAGTAGGTCGTTCACGGATTAGGAAGGCGATTCCGTCTTCAAGGCTGGAGGGTTTAACTGTTTGACGATTTAGGCAGCCGATGTGAGCTTATGAGAATAGCCGTCAGATCTGCAGCGAGAAAGTTGAGACAGAGTGGCAGAGGAAGGGATCGAAGTTTCTGTTGGGGCGCACACATCAGGGCGGTGGCTGGAAGTTGAAATTAGGTCATGTAGCGCAGTTTAATGTTAAGAAGTGAACGGATGTTAAGCGTGCTCAAGTTGAAGCAGGATGCAGAAACTAGCCCGGGGTTAGAATTGATGTCGCTGCACAAAGAAGAAGGAGGAGAGACGTGATCAGTTTCTTAGGTTTGATGTATAGATGCGGGGTGGTGTGAGGGGGTGAGACATATGCCAGCAGGATGACTATAGTATACGTGGCAGTCATGCAGGGTGTGTGTGGGTGAGGGCTTTGTATGGCAGGAGAGGCAATGGAAGCAGAGGAGGAAGGAGGAGCAGGAGAAGCGTTGATGCATGCATTAGATGCGATGACTGGAGATGATTGGTGGGTTGAAATTAATGCGGTGCAGAGACAGAGATTTGAAAGAAAAACGAAGTATTCAGATAGCATGAAAAAGTCGTGCATTAGCATCGTTTGGCTAGCTTAGGCAGCGCCTTTGTCAGATATCTATAACAAGTGTTCAAATACAATACAATACAATACAATATCTCAAATGCGCTAATCTCTATATGTTAACAAGAAACTCAACCAACAATCATTAGTAAATAATAATAATGACGTCTGGTATATTCCCTTCATATTACCGGTTGGCTAACGCTAGCCTAATGATGAAAAATAATTGTGATAATTACGATAACTTCAAGATGCTAGTAATAGAAAATTATATGGTTGTCACTAAAATCTACATTATCAGCTGTAAACAATTTAAAGTCAAAATTCAGGTAGGCTACTTGACTGGCTGGCTGACTGACTCACTAACTGCTGACTGACTAAAAGACTGACTGTCTGACTGACTGACTGACTGACTGACTGACTGACTGACTAACTGACTGACTGACGGACTGAAGGACTAACTAGAGGCTGATGACTACTGACTGACTAAACTGACAGACTGACTCAAGACACTGGATGACTTAAGTTAGACAGGAAATATCAGGGCACAAAGTCAGTGTCAGTTGGTCCAACTTAGCACTTTGGCTAAGTAGCGTAACATAATTATAAGAATTCCTTGCTATGGTATCAACCACCGTGAGCTGTTATGTAGGCTAGTCTGCTAGATATATTCGTTTTAATAAAAAACAAAAGAAGCAGGGTGGCCCACCGCAGTCTGGTACAATTACAGGAAAGCTACAAAATGCTAGCTTCTGATACCTGAGTCTATCTGAATAGGGGCTTATGCTTTAATGTTTGTGAAGACCACGTACCATGGCCTCCCCGCCAATTCTCGTTATTCATACATTATCCGTCTTTTCTTCCATCACTCTTCGGCAGTGCTCAGGCGATAGGGTCCATGCCCCAAATAAAATATCTACTAATGTGAATGTAACTCACCTTTATTCCATATAAGCCCTCTAGCGTAATTCATTACAACATTTAATACCAGAGACACTGGAACAGAACTGCTACTCCAAAGATGCCGGAGGTCATACCTAAGTCACCAGGCTAATATAAAATGCCATTAGGCCGAGGTGACACATCACAAGGTCAAGGCCGAGGACGCTAAATTTTGCGTCGTGCCTAGTCTAACATCAGTGGATCGCCTTGTGTGATAAATCTTTTGTTTAATTTTATCTGTAGCAGCGCAGCGCTTAATCAACCGACCACGTACGAGACAACTCTCCGTTTTCCAGATGCATCGGCATATGATGAAGAACACTATGACACCATTGACATCAGTGCACATTATGACACCATTGACCTCAATGCCATTTCCACCGAAAGCTGTTGTGAGCTGCCACCATCCAGAGACACTGACGTCGGGCCACTGAAGCCGTTAACTACTCCCAACGATTATGAATCTGTGCCAGACTGTCATTATGTAACGAGCATGTAATTCTGTTATTCAGGATTGTTATCTATTGCTCATTCAAGAAAGCATTTCTTCCTAACATCTAATTAAGACACTACGTTATTTCGCTTGCATTCATAATTGACTAAAGAACTAGTTTATTTTATATAATTACTTCACTTCAGTATCTGTGGACAAGGTATCAACTGAATGCGCTCATAATATTTTTTCCAAGTCTCTGAACGGTGATTGTCAAAAGGTGAGCACGCAACCAACCAGCCACATATTGACATTAGAAATAGGACTACATTTAAGTCCATTCACTCCAAGGTTCATTGGTCAAGTAATGTGCTTCACAACAAGGCAATTTAAGTGAATCGTTATACGTTTCCTTCAAATGCAGTGGTCCTCACTCCTCAGGGATATCCTCCTTGAATTTCAACCTTCTCTTAACTCAACTGTGGTGTTTTTTTAAATTGTTTCCGAATTAGACCTACATTACACAAAATTTTCATTGCTTTTAAAGACGATAATAATTAATAGTTTACAGTGATGGTCCATTTATGTATTAGATATATTTATATAATTCATCTTTTAAGCTATAAAACGACAGTATTTTAGACCATAGTTAAACGATCAAGAACTATAAAATTATTAGTTATACAGATACTGGAAAATGTAATGCCCCTGGTTTATAACCGAATATTAGTATTTGTACATGTTGTTTTATTGAACATCTGATTTATTCATTCACAGAACTTCATCTGCTTTATCCAACAATTTCTATATTACTCATTTAACGGAAATTTCGCATTGACTAGATATTCTCATAATACTTGCATTCGCTTCTGATACAGGAGAGAAGTGATAGGCCTACAGATGGAAATGAATATGCTTTGGTTAAGAACGCAAGCGATGGCAAGATTAGTCTACCTGTAATTAATCCTATCTCGTACCTGGTGTTTAAATATTGGTGGGTATCCTTTTTCCAAATAATGACAGAAAAAAGCAGTAATTCAAAGTTAAATAAGTGCAGTTATGTTTTTCATTCAATTAATTAACTCTCTTAGCTCTCAGCCAGTGGCGTAGCAATAGGTTGTGCAGGTTGTGCAAAGCACAAGGGCCCCGGCGGCACAGGGGCCCCGGTGGTAAGACCGTTAGAGCGACTTTCCTTTAAGAACGTAATCAAATCAACTTAACCAAACCCAGTTAGCTACATCGGTAAGAACTTAGGCTGCGTCTCATGCTCCTCTGTGCAAGAGCCAAGAGATCTCGAGCGTGCGGATCGCGGTTCGCTTCCCGAAGGTGGCTTATTTCAAAGATCTAAAAATGTCAGGCTAGAACGGTCCGTGCACGGGGACCTTAAATGACGTGGCGCCTGTTGAAAACGGGCAAGTGCTTCTAAATCGTTGCTTCGAGTCATCGACTGCCTACGAAATACGGCACTCGAATCTCGACTATTTATATATTTATTTATTTAGATCTACATGCACAGCGTACGCACTCAATAGTGGAAAACTCAACAATGATTTCTCACCATTACCTCGTTGGCTGCAACATTCAACGCTCTGTTGTACATGTTGTTTTATTCAACGCTGTTGAATGCCTCTGACGACGAACTGTAAATGTAGCGGATTAATTGTTAGCTAATCAGTATGATACCGACATTTCGCTTGCTTTTCCAGCTCAGCTGTTGTCATTTTGCTCAGGCTGTCGTTCGAAGTCGTCAACGAGGTCAACCATCTTCTGTGTTGCGCAACTGTTACTCCTAGATTGTAGACTATTTTCTTCTGTCCTCTACATTCTGTGATGTCTGCATTGCATATATATGTTGCTGCTGACTGTGCCTGTGACTGTTCCGAAATGACTTGTGAATCATCATTTTCAAAACTGAAGCTCATCAAAAACTATCTACGAAGTGCCATGTCCGAAGAGTGGCTTAGCTACCTGGCAATGTTGTCAATAGAAAATGAATATGCAAAAAGAGTGATGGATATTATTGCCCAAGAGAAAGGTCGCAAACGAAAGTTTTAACTTTTAGGATTCTTCTTCTTAGACTACCATAGATTTGACACTTGTGAGTTGTGGCCTGTCCAATGTGATTACCTGACCTTATTTATGTTGTATGCAACAGCGCTTTTTGCACAGCGTTTTGTTGTTTGAAATCGAAGGTAGGAGTCAAGGGGGAGGGGCCCACCACTGAAGCTCTGCACAAGGGCCCCGAAAACCTTGCTACGCCACTGCTCTCAGCCTATCAATATCCTTATTGACTCATTATTCAGTTTTCGATCTGCTTTGTTTTGGATAAAATAAACACAAGGTTAAAAATCTGGATTTGTTGCGGTCTTTGTTGTTACTTTGTCAATAATTGATGATGAAATAATTAATCATTGCATTGACATTTAGGCCTACATAAGATACATAGAAGATGTTAAAGTAGGCCCTAACTCAGTATACGCGATTAGTTTGATCGTGGTTTCATTGGGTTAGGTCAGAAGGGCCTCTGATGAGTATCTGTTTTGAATTGGCGCTATATAAGTTTGCAATTATAATTACAATTATACTGGCAAACTTTGGTGCTACATGTCCTTCTGCAGTGCATACATGTCATTCAATGCCGAATAGTTTTAAAATTTGAGAAAAGACCGTGGTCCCAGGTTTGAGTAACTACATGTCATAGTAGGCCCTAGGTAAAATTACCATCGTCGGATATTCCCGGGGAAATTCGATAGGTCAGAGCAACCAGAAGTTAAGTTACGGTGGGTAGGCAAGTTAAGAAAGTTAAATGTGTAGATAAGTAAGTATCTTTACTACTGGGAGCCAAACGGACCTGTTGTTCCATATTTTCGATGTTCAAAGGGCTAGGAACTATGTATCTGTAAGTCGACGTCAATGCTTAGGCCTATACATCCTTCAAATGATTATATCTATGTATCCGCGTATTTCTCTTTCGAGACGAATGAAGTAGGCCTATAATTGTTAAGAACCGTAACACAAACAAGTTTATTCACAAGCTATACTGCTGTGTCGATTTGCAATACATAAATTTAAGTCACTTGGTATGTAATGTGCAGGTTTATAAACAGTTTAAGGTCAACATGATCTCATCTGCAAACGGTCTGTACTCTGTGAACACGGATTTAATCAAAACTCTGGGCGCGTTAATCTCTCTTTCTTTCTTCCTCTCTCTCTCTCTCTCTCTCTCTCTCTCTCTCTCTCTCTCTGTCTCTGTCTGTCTGTCTCTCTCTCGATGTGTGTCCAAACAGGTAGCCCTTAAACAAACGAATATAGACATATAATTATCAAAGAACCATGAGCTAATATTATAAACGATTACATATATTAAATCCAGGACTACGTATCATGAAATCCATGTTTCAGTCATAGGCTAAAGATGGGCTATAGCAGTGTTTCCCAAAGTTTTTCCGCGGAAATCTAGGGTTCCGTGAAAGACAAGGGCTTCGTGAGATAAATGGATAAAGTGCTGTTTGAAAGTGTTGTTACATTACAAATAAGCTTCGAGTTAAAATAATTTCTAATCTAATATTTATGGATTAAAACTGTATACCCCGATCACTGTGTTAAGATATTATACTTTCTGGCACGAGCAATATAAAGTCATAAAGCAAGCAGTGAAACATATTTTAACGTATTAAATAAACCTTCATTGTTCGATTATCGCAGGAGATAGGCTACATAGGCCTACACCAGAATATGTTTTGTTTAGGTAGGAGTTCAGTCAAATATTAATTTTTCTGATGAAAAAGGTTCCGTAGTCAAAAAAGATCCTGAAGCACTGGGTTAGTTATAGGCCTAGAATTGGAAGCGGACTGGAGAACAAAATCCGTTTAGGCAAGAAACTGATAAGGTGACAAATTCAAAGAGGTTGTGAAGCCTGAACGTTGCTATAAATTTTTGGGATTAATACGCAAGTAACTTTCTACCATTGAGGGGTATTAAGAGCCGTTGTGAAGGGGTGAACGACTCAGGTTTTAGTGGACACAGGATCACGTTTCGCTTCTTTAACATGTGCCTTCACCGTGAACATTAGATGTAATCGTCCTGATATTCGCTGGGTTCGTATGGCGGAGGCGGATTACTTGGCTTGGTGTTTGGAGCGCAGCCTTGATGCATAGGTATCATGGATTTGACAAACTCGATGTTTCCATCATATGGCCCAATTTCTGGCTCGTTGCGTCTTTCAGATAGGTTGTCATGCGCCTGACTGTAGCCGTGCTGATTTTCCACCTGTGGACTTGGACGCATTGCTCCACGTTGGATACTCGTGTCATTGATTGTGTCGTACAGAGATGGCGGACGAATCGTCGTATCATAGATTTGTCCATGCTGAACAGATGGACGTTTGCTTCTGAATTCGAAAAAAACTTAATTCGTAAACACGTTTTCAGATAAAAAGTCGATGAGAATGATGATGTTGATGGTATGACAGTTTTTCATACTTGTTATTCAATTACATAGCCAACAACAAATGTTGAAAAGTGCAATGGGTGAATTTATACAACCAGAATCCTACATATACAATGTACATGTAGGATAAGGCATCGGCGGTGCTTCCAACCTTACCAAATGAAGCCAACTTGAGAGAATAATCTTAATGCCAAGCAGTTTTAGTTTTAGACTACAAAGTAGCATAGTTCGTATGCAGGATGATGAAAGGGCATTGATGGATCAATCATCATATCTCTCAGTTTTGCCATGCAATATCAATTAAATGCTGCAACCATCCTCCTCTTTCACCTCCTCGTCATAAACATCAACATCATTATCAATTTATCATCATCGTCATCATCATCATCATCATCATCATCATCATCATCATCATCATCATCATCATCATCATCATCATCATCATCATCATCATATCACCACCACCAGGTGTTGCTGTTGCTACTGTTGCTGTCGTTGTTTTTCTCACCACCAGCACCACCACTACCACCAGCATCATCATCATCAGTATTAACAACAACAGTAACAATTACACAGCAACATCAACAACAACACTAACAACAGAAACAACAGCAAACTTCATCAGTAACAGCAATATTAGCAACATCAGCAACAATAACAACATCAACAACAATAACAGCAACAAAAATAACATAAACAACAATGACAGCAATAACCACAAAAAGTAATTGCAACGACTACACCGACAACAACAATAGCAACAACAGAGCAACAGCAAAAACAACGACAGCAACAGTAGCAACAGCAACACCAGCAAAAACAGCAAGACCAAAGAATAACAGCTAGAACAGCAACAGTAACAACAATTTGTAAAGGTGAAGTGCACAGCATCTTAATTAAAAGTGTTTTTATGAGCTCAGAAAATACAGTAGGCCTAAGTATTTTAGTGACATAATTTCAGCGGACGCCCTGCTATGTTTGACACATGAAAAGCCGTAGGTAAAATTCCGCAAGCTGTACCATGTTCTTGTTCTATGCTTGCAGAGGTAGACTGCGTATGAAACCAAAAGCAAACACGAGATGTCGCTTCATAGAAATTGAATGCCACATGGAAGTATACTAGTTTAGACAAAAACTGAGGTCAAAACCAAAACTTGAGATATGTCTTTCAGTATATAGACAAAAGAAAATAGGCTACCTGCTCTTTCTTGCCAAGACAATGCCAACCGTTACTATGACAACAACTAGGACTACTGCACCGCTGACAACAGAAGCCACGATTACAGTTGTCAAGGGCACGACACCTACAACGGATATTCATAGCAACGTTATTCAAATTCCTAGTATGATCGTTAAGATATTTAATCGCATTCATGGGATCTTCAGTATCATTAATTGCAAGTACCATCGTTTAATTGCTTTTGTGAGTTAGGTTCCATAAGCGTAAGTCTTATCGATTAATTTCGCTAAGTCTGTGTAACTGTAGAGTAATGGAGACCAAATAGCCTACATTAAAAGAATATGTCTTTTTAACCGAACCTTAAGTTTAGTTTGTCAGAATGAAGAAGATGGCAACTCTATTTCTGTTAGAAATATACCTACATATTTATTATTTATAATCCGCCAAACAGTAACAGGTTTTTGTAGCTAAAATTTATGTATACACGTTTTAAATTATTCATCATGTACCATAATTTTAGAAAGCGATATAGAATCAAAGATTCATCAAGGTTACTTGACGGAGAACTTGACGTCGTAGTAAATGTACCTACATATTTATTATTTATAATCCGCCAAACAGTAACAGGTTTTTGTAGCTAAAATTTATGTATACACGTTTTAAATTATTCATCATGTACCATAATTTTAGAAAGCGATATAGAATCAAAGATTCATCAAGGTTACTTGACGGAGAACTTGACGTCGTAGTAAATGTAGTAGTAGGCCTAATAGTTGCTGTTGTAGTAGTGGCGGTGGTAGTTTCCGTTGTAGTAGTGGCGGTGGTAGTTGTAGTAGGGGTAGTGGATTGAGTAGGTGTAGTATTAGTGGCAGTAGGTGTAATTATGTTTGGAGTCGATGTAGTCTCGGTTTTCGTCAAACTCCCTAAACAAAAGAAAGTTAACATGATCAAATAACATAAAAGTCTCTTTATTAAAAATATTAAGTGTCATTCAATGAATAAAGAATAGTTAATACAAAATGACGTTTGTGTTTTACAACATGCGGATTAAGTCCTTTAATTTTCAAGGCTTACCAAGTACGCCGATTACACCCAAGTCTTGCCCATGGCCCAACAAACACCGATGCTTTGCTGGTTGCGAGTTTCCTTGAGGCCACCACGGCGCTAGACCTTTGGATTTCTTATAAACCGTCTCCGCCTTAATCCAGATAAAATTCAGTTCATTTGGCTTGGTTGTCGAGCCTAACTAGCCAAGAATGACATCTAATTTCTCCGTGCTAGGTTTCCAGACGACCACTATTCTTCCTCAATTTGCGATCTTGGAGTTACACAGGATCCAGTTCTCTCATTAACAGACCATGTCAATCGTACCTGTCGAGCATACCTTTATCATCTACGTCAACTTCGCACCATCCGTCACTCGCTCTCCCCTCACGCGGTTTACTAATCTCGCCTAGTGATTTGCACTAGGGTTGACTTCGGCAACTCCATCTATGCTGGTCTCTCTTCACTAAACCTTTCCAAGCTTCAGTCAATACTTAACCCTACTGCTTACCTTATTGGTGGTCTCCCCAAGTATGCACACATATTTGCCTTGATTTGGGACACTCTCTACTGGCTTCCTGTGCCTCAGCGCATGCAGTTCAAACTTTTAACTCTTATGCGCAGCTGTCTGGTCGGGGTAGCTCCTGCATACCTCAAGACCGTCTCTACTTTGGTCTCGTCACTCCCTGATCGCTCCACTCTCCGCTCGGCCGCCAGAGGCCTTCTGGTTGCTCACCGCACGCAACCAAGAACTGCTCGATTAAGAAGTTTTGCTTATGTGGGCCCCTCTAGGTGAAACCATCTTCCGTAGGAATTGCGACTTCAGCACCTCGGTCTTTCTCTTCATCTGTTCCGAAAATGCCTGTAAGTCCATTTTATTTGTTAGCCATTGCACTGACTTGAGTCGGGAGCATCTCTAAATCACAGAGTGGCGCTTTACAAATGTTAAAAATACAATTAAAATTTGCCTAGTACCTTTAGAGATATTTTCAAAACGAGCGAGCAAAACGAACCTGTAGTTGATGTAGAATAGTTGGCATAGTAGAGAAGTGCGTAAGGTTTCGTGAACAAATTCTTCGTAAGGTTTGTAACAAGGTTTGTATTTCTGTCAAGTCTCTGTATTTGTCTACAACAATTTAATGATTTCAGATAAATGCCTCCTGGAACAAACAAATTTACGATACAATGCTATACAAAGGAAGGAAAGGCATGGAAATGTAGCAAACAACGTAATTAAAGTCAATAAAGACTCCACATAAAATGCAATACACTGCAATACATTACAGCTAAAAAATATTGTATATGACGATGCATAACATTATATAACAATTAACAGAAAACATCACTGTAATACAGTGCACTACGATATAATACAGTAAAACGTAATACAGTTCATTATCATAAAGAGCACAACAATGCGATGCAATGCAGCTCAATAGAACGCAATGCATTACAATTTAAACACGGTCTTTCAATGTTTAGTCCAGCCGAGATTAGTGATTACATGGCTAGAATATTGGTGTGTGCCTACCTTTTGTTTGAATCGGAGAGGTAAAGGTATCTGGAGTCTAATGCCAGACCAGTGTATGTCGCAGTGTAATCCTGATGTATCGTCGTTCTCGAAGTTCCGTCCAGATTCGCTCTTTCGATGCCACCGAATTCATAGCCCCAGTAAATAACTCGAACTGTGTAAGAACAATCACGTTGACACGCGCTCAAAGAGTGGGCGATTTTGAGCAATTCAGGACGGGTCAATCCAAATTACGAATTGGGATGTTGAAGTGACGTACATTTTTCGTGGATTCACTTAATCAATCATAGTGATTATCAACAAGATTTAGTTAATTAAATACTCTTGGTTACCAAGGTGACCATTGTCTACAAGTCCTGTTCATTTGCTAGACTATTCATTCTGTGTGAGGAATTTGTCCAATAATTCTCGTCTGTTCGGGCCACTACTGAGTCAGAGTCTCTATTTCAGAGTTGTTTCTCAAGTTTGTTTTGGATTTCGTCCGTTTTGAAGGGCATTTGTTCGCTTGTCACCGAAACCCGGTCAGCAATTCAAATCGGTCAACCTATAACAAGCTCACATATAATTCTTGTTTGGGCACTGTCCACTGTCCAGCGCTAGACTTACATGTATACGGTTATGAAGATGACCGCGTGTAATGACAGATAGGCTGCATGACTATTCAGTCACAAATGGCCACTCTCGAAGCATTCTGGAAACAAAAGTTATCCTTGTCTTCTATAACTATGTGTTCTCGTTTATATAAATGATTATCGTGAAAAAGGAAAGGATTAAAGGCCTGCAGCCGAACAAGTGTTTGAGCTATAGCTGCATAGCCATAGAGGATGATGGTTGCGACCTTACCTTCAAAGTCAATGGCTAAGGATGTTGCACAGCCGGAGAGTCCATTAACTATTGACTGTCGATTGATTGTTGGATTCGAAATCGATCCTCTCTCAATAGTTGAATATCCGCAGTCCGACCAATACATCGACCTATGAAGATAATATTTCGTATAGGCTAATGCTCAGTGATGCTCTTAATAATTGCTGTGTTGCGCTGTTTTTTGGTATCTATTATGCTAAGAATTGTTTAATACTGATTAGATTATTATTATTTATTAAAGATGTTCAGGTCTAAGGTTTGAGATGCTTAAGTAATTAAAAAAACTTCCATCAAAGCGAATGCCACTTTCGCGTTGTTCCTAAGTTGATAAGCTGTTACTGGAGGCAAATTGCATAAAACATTAGGTTAAAAGCGACACTTCAAGATTACCTTACATTGGTTTATATGGCATAGACTTTCTCGTGTATTGTTCTTCGTAGGCTAAAATAAATCTATTAAAATTAGTACCATTTCTTGGCTTTCAAGCATTACAATTAATTCCACGAGGTTTGATAAACTTTTATTTTCACTTAGCTTTTCATAGCTCTAATTGTTCGGTTTAGAAATATTTGAAAGTCATACCTGTTGTTTATGTCCAACACTATCGCCCTTGGAATTGACCCAAACTGCGCAAGAAGTTCTTTATTCTTGGCTGTTGAAAGTGATATCTGTCCGATTGTTCCTGCTCCATAGTCTGCATAGTATAGATTCTTTGATACAGTGTCAACGGCCAGACTAGTGATCTCATTACCTCGATTACAATAAACAGTACAAAGACATCATAGTTCATTCCGAAATAACCAAATACAGTAAAACAATGCAATTTTAAAAAGGTTCAATAATCCGAGGAAGTAATAATAATAATAATAATAATAATAATAATAATAATATTATTATCGCTAACAATACAACGGTTTAACGCGGTGGCGTTCAGAGGCACTTTCACCAGCCAGGAAACACACGAATAGGGCCATTCCGGATATTTTACATTCTAAATAAAAAAAAAAAAAATAATAATAATAATAATAATAATAATAATAATAGTAGTAGTAGCAGCAGCAGCAGCAGCAGCAGCAGCAGCAGCAGCAGCAGCAGCAGCAGTAGTAGTAATAGTAATAATGATATTCTTAAATAAATATTTCAGACAATTTTTTTAATCAGTCTGTACATGCGTTTATTGGCTTTATGAAGAAATAAATTTGTCATAATAATAATAAGAATAATAAAAAATATAAAAAATAAAATAATAATAATAATAATAGTAGTAGTAATAATAGTGACACACTATCGCCTTCCTATCTACAGGCAACGGCCGTGACAGCAAGCGCAGCAGCAGAAATAGCGGACAACAGAAAGAATCACAATTAGGCCTACCAGTCTCTTCTAGACAAACACGACTTAATCTCGCTGGCCCTGGAAACTTTAGGTCCCATTAATTCAAGAGGTCTTGCATTTATAACAGAGTTGGACCGTCACCTGACACAGGCGACGGACGAAGTCAGAGAGACGATCTTTCTCTTTAAAAGACTTTCGTTGACAATTCAGCGCTTTAACGGTGTGGACTTCGCCGGTTCTTTTGTTGACCATATATGCCCGAGGTGGAAGAGGGGTAGCCCTTCCAGTTATATTATATTTATAATAATAATAATAATAATAATAATAATAATAATAATAATAATAATAATAATAATAATAATAATAATAATAATAATAATAATAATAATAATAATAATAGCTCTTGAGACCTTAGGTCCAATTAACACCACTGGCCAAAACTTTATATCAGATCTAGGTCGTAGTCTGACGCTGTCCACAGGAGACAAGAGAGAGACCTGCTTCTTGCTGCAGCGTCTCTCTATAACTGTCCAGCGGTTCAACTCGGTGGCTTTCCGCGGCACTTTAGCGGAGCCAGACCTTAGGGAGATGTGTCACTAACGGCACTTATGACGCTCATTTTAGACAGCTACTGCATCCTTGTCTATTGTAGCTTTCAGTATTGATGTTGATTGATGGAGAGAATAAATATTGTTATAATAATAATAATAATAATAATAATAATAATAATAATAATAATAATAATAATAATAATAATAATAATAATAATAATAATAATAATAATAATAATAATAGTATAGTAGTAATGATATTCTTTAATATATCAAACTGAAACAACGCAGTATGATTACAATTCAGTATGAACGGATGATCACAGGTTATTACAGGAGTCGAATCTAATTGCATACGGCAGACATGCAAGGCGCCCATCAAGTCTTACTACTCATTTCACCAACGCCATCTGACGAATGATAGGCTGAGTGGACCTTTGGGAGGTTGCTTCTTACTGCTCTTCACGCCAGTGATGTTACCACTACAGTAACTCTACGGACCCCCTCCAGGGCTAAGTATATGATACGGGAAATGTCTTCGTACTATTAACAATTGGATAAATAAATTACTTTAATAAATATAATATAATAATATATTGATTTAAGAAAATGTTTTTGTATTGTATTGTATTGTATTTAAACATTTATAAAGCGCCTCTCACAGTGAACACCAATCAGAGGCGCTCCCAGTGCGAAAGTCCTCGAGAATAAAGACAAGTTTTGAGGTAGCGAAAAGATGTAACAGGACCACCGGATAGTATGGTAGAGCGAACAAAGGGGGAAGTTCATTCCAAAATGAAGGGCCAATGCAGGCAAAGGCACGGGACTGAGCAATGGCCGTTCTCACACGAGGAACAAAAAGGTCAAGGCGATCCGACGAGCGGAGCGGGCGAAGGGAGGCGGCCGAGGTAGGCCGACGTATTGAGTCACAGAGGTATTTAGTGGCAAGACCTGGGTAAGATCGGCAAATGAGGACAAGTACCTTTAACTGGATGCGTGCAGGAAGAGGAAGCCAATGTAGTTGTTCAAACATGAATGTAGAGATATGTGAGTGTCGCGGTAGACGGGCAATAAGTCTGGCAGCTGCATTAAGAACCGACCCGACCCGTACCCGCGGATCGGGTACGGGTCGGGTACGCATTTGTCGGGTCGGGTACGGGTAGGGTCATCACGGGTACGGGTATACCCGGTTTTACCCGTACCGACGTGAAGTTTTGGGGTTACAATGCCACCGTTATATAATAGAGGATGTAGGCGCACAATCGGCCTGACCTGGTCTGCAACGTACTATTTACAGTTGCTTAGTGTTCTAGAATCTAGGTGACAGCATATAGACCACGGAGATAAAATGTACAATGCAATTGAGACAATTGAGATACAATTGCAGTTGTACGTGACAGGTTCCATAAGTTGACTTCCTATTATTCAGTGGCGTACCGAGGGGGGACAGGGGGGCGAGTCGCCCCGGGCGGCACTTGAGCAGGGGCGGCAAAATAGGGTTGAAGAAAAATAAAAGAAGGAGTGAATGTAGGAAAAAATTGAAATAGTATAAGAGAAAGTAATAAAGGTAGACAAAGAAGAAAGGAAATGAAGAAAAATAATCCAGTAAATAGCATACAATGGCGAAATGAGGGGCGGCACGGGTGGAGGACAGGGAGGACAGGGCGGCTTCTGACAATGATAGTATAAAAGGGAAAAGCAAAAAAAAAAAAAAAAAGGTCATCAGAAATTATTAGCGGAAGTAATAAAGTGTTCCGAAAATTTGCCAAATTAAGTGCGCGGCGCGGCATGTTGGGCCATGCCCCGGGCGGCATTTAAGCTCCGTACGCCACTGCTATTATTATTACTACTATAACAACTGCTGCTGCTGCCACTTCTACTACTACTACTACTACTACTACTACTACTACTACTACTACTACTACTACTACTACTACTACTACTACTACTACTACTACTACTACTACTACTACTACTACTACTACTACTACTACTAATACTACTACTACTACTACTACTACTACTACTACTACTACTACTACTACTACTACTACTACTACTACTACACTACTACTACTACTACTACTACTACTACTACTACTACTACTACTACAACTACTACAACAACAACAACAACAACTACTACTACTACTACTACTACTACTACTACTACTACTACAACTACAACAACAACAACAACTACTACTACTGCTACTACTACCAATACTATCATCATCATCATCAGCCTATTTATTATTATTACTACATGCTCAGTTGTAAGCTATTTGCAAGGTAGGGACAGTGAGTCAGAGACTATGGGAAGTCGTGCTAATGACGTGACGGGTACTCTACGGGTACGGGTATACCCGCGGGTACGGGTCGGGTAGTAATTTTGACTACGGGTCGGGTACGGGTACGGGTCACGGTTCTGTGTTACGGGTACGGGTCGGTCGGGTAGCAAAAATGCTCTACCCGCAGACCTCTAGTCCAGATGTTTCCAGATACGGGAGAAACTGTAAGGAAACAAAACGTTCAATGGTCTTAGAAAGAAAAGAAAAGATTGGAAATGGGGCGATAGTTGGAGCAAAGATTAGGATCTAAGTTGGGTTTCTTAAGAGTAGGGAAGACAATGGCCCGTTTTTGTGAGGAGGAGAAGAGACTTCAGAGAGAGAGAGAGAGAGAGAGAGACAGAGAGAGAGAGAGAGAGAGAGAGAGAGAGAGAGAGAGAGAGAGAGAGAGAGAGAGAGAGAGAGAGACCTGTTAAACAAATAAAGAAAAAAAATGGCAGAATGTCATCCAATATGTCAATAATGATAAATGGCGGGAGAGAATCAGAATATGTACGTGTTGAACACTTAAAGACTCACGGAGCCTAACGATTGTCAATAACTCTGGTAACAATAAAATTGAGTTGATTTCCTATAGGTACAGCATTTGCACTACTGTTACAACTAGTGAGCGCAAAACCTCATTACCTTCAGTAGTCAGAATATACCCACCAGAAGGTCTCTAAGACCAGGACAAGACCAAACTGCATCTGCGGACGAAGACTTAACTATATCAAAACGTCTCTAGATGTCGTCTTTGCCTACCGAGTGAACATAGCAGTTGTGTCTAATACAGGTCAGGATAGGTCATGTGCAACAATGCATATATAAAAGCATTCAATATTTAGGCTTGATATCTTTTTAAGGAGCTCTATACCGAATTAGTCCGAAGAGTAGCATTACCAAACTGGTCAACAAAAACTCCTCTGTAGCTGTTGTCCAATGCTGTCTTTTTAATGCGCCTGTATGTAGGCCTACTATCAATCCAGTAGAAGCTTTTGCCGATCGGATCGAAATCCATGGCTGTCGGATGCATGCCTTCGTTAAACGTAACAGCTCGGACTTCACCCGTTTCCACGTCGATTTGGAAAGTGTTCCCCTGCTCTTCGTCAGTCATGAGAAGAAATCTGTCCGTTGCCAAAGGTCCTAAAAGAGAACACTGTTTCGTGACCTATAGTTGATTGTTAGTGGATCCTAGTAAGTTATGGAGCCAATTTTAAGTAGATAACTTACGGCAAAATGTGCTTTACAGCTGAACCACTTGCTATAAACTGGTCGATTTTGTCACTTTGTTGTAAAATACTGCTAACAGCTTGCTTACGTTAATGCTTACAGCAACCTCCTAACAAGAGGGGTATCCTCCCCCATATGACAAGGCTAAAAAAATGTAGTCGTTAATACTTTATACTGAAAGCTACTTCTCCAGGTTAGCTTCTCTTTGTCTCTCTCTGTGTCTCTCTCTGTGTGTCTCTCTTTCTGTGTGTCTGTGTGCCTCTCTCTCTCTCTCTGTGTCTCTCCGTGTGTGTCGCTCTGTGTGTGTCTCTGTCTCTGTGTGTGTCTCTGTCTCTCTGTGTGTGTTTTGTATCTGTCTGTCTGTCTGTCTGTCTCTCTATATATATAAAAATAATTATATCTTAACGAGTTTAAATTGGGTTACAATATTTATAACGTCAACGATTTGCAGCGACCCTTTAGCTGATAATTTAAGTATGTGCTATCTGTCTGTCTGTCTGTATATATATATATATATATATATATATGTAAATAATTATATCTTAAGGAGTTTAAATTGGGTTACAATATAACGTCAACGATTTGCAGCGACCCTTTAGCTGATAATTTAAGTATGTGCTGTCTGTCTGTATCTCTCTCTCTCACCAATATATATATATATATATATATATATATATATATATATATATATATATATATATATATGTGTGTGTGTGTGTGTGTGTGTGTGTGTGTGTTTGTGTGTGTGTGTGTGTGTGTGTGTGTGTGTGTGTGTGTGTGTGTGTGTATCTTAACGAGTTTAAATTGGGTTACAATATAACGTCAACGATTTGCAGCGACCCTTTAGCTGATAATTTAAGTATGTGCTGTATCAAGTCCTGAAATGCCTACTTGTCAAACAAGTGGATCCGTTGGGAGCCAGGAAGAAGCCCATGGCACACATACATCTTCTGGCTGTAGCATTGACTGTAATGCAAAACTGATCACAACCTCCTTTTAAAGAATTACACGGACCTATAAAACATAAGTATATCTTTTACACCATGCAATAAATCTTTCATATGAATACTGCTATATTCAACGTTGTAGGACTAAGTGATTATAAGCATAGGCCTATGTATAATTATGTATGTATAAGTATGGGTGTAAATACGTCAACATATTATTATAACATACATCATACGTCTACGCCTCTGACGAGTCTCTAGTGAAGAGGCCCTATATGAAATTGCGATTACAATATGTAGATTATGCATAAAAATGTATATAATTTATGTAGGCCTATATCCCTATATATTGTATGGCGTGGTAACTGATAACTTGAGCGCCTGCGTGCCTTCTAACGCAGCTTCCTTAGGGTAGCTGCTGTGCCAGAACCTTGAGCAAGCTATGTCATGCACATCGACACATGCATAATCATTAAATAGTGGCGTCATCAAGCGAAGGCGCTTCTTGCAAAAATAAAGATTACATACATTTAGAAATGCTTTCTTCGTTTTCTTTAATATCGGAAGAGTTCACTTCCTTGCATAACATAAGGCCTAACTTTAGGCAATAAAATCCTGCAATATCAAGGACTTTTCACAAGTTGATCTTTACTATACCAGGCCACTTGGAGGGACTAATATTAATCATAGAAGTCTTTAAAATAGTTATAATACAGGTGCCCATGGTTAAATAGTGCAACAAAGACGACAATTATTAGATTGTAGAGCTCACTTGGAACACTTGTCTGTCTTTCTGAACTCCACATTGTCATATCGATGGTTCCTCTTTGATCTGTGCTTGCTGTTATGTTAGCCAAGTACTGTCGCTTAGTGACATTGTAAATATAGATGGCAGACTGCGCGTTGTCTCCGAAGAATATATAATCCTACGACATATTTTCTATGGTTCAACAGCAGCCTATTCAATGCGTGATGGATAAACATGTTCGCTAAACTAAATGGTCAATTTAATAAAATCAGTTAAACTTTTAACAGGCCTACTTTGGATGCCATTTCGATGGGATTGTATCGACGCATAACTAACAGTCAGCTTTTCGATCAGATCCTTTGTTAGGCAACAATGAAACATACAAATAGTCACCAAACGCTTGACAAAGAGAATTGCACATTCTAAGTGTAGGCAATAACATCGTATGGTTCACTTAAAGTGCTATATAAACTAATTACGCGCCAGTACCGGCCTTACCATTGTGCGAACCGTGCAATTGCACAGGAACCGCAAATTGAGGAGCAAAATTCCAGGATATTCACTCAATCCAATGCTTATCAATAGCGTCTGCGTGAGTTTTGGAATTGTGCTCCTCAATTAGGAGGCCTCAAAATGTCAGAAAATAAACATGAACAAGACACCCTAATAATAATAGGCCTAGTATGGTTTCAATTAAATCTTATCTTCTATCAAAAAAATAAAAAAATAAAAGTCAAATGGTAGCCTACAAACTTAATTTTCTGCGACATTCTATGTGGCATTTTCCGGCCCCCTATTTGTGGGAAGGCCCGAAAATCTCACAGTAAATAAAACCTGTGATATGTTTTTGGCCCCCTATTGTTGGGCCCGAAAGTGTCACAGAAAAGTAACATGAACAAGACACCCTAATAATAATGTTATGGTTTTAATTTAATCTTCTCTTTTGTCAAAAAATAAAAGTCAAATGGTACCAAGTTGAAACCATGACTTTTATTTTTTGACATAATGTTATGTGTTGTCGCAAAAGATAACATGTGTGCAGAAAATGCAATCAAAAGCACATGTCCGGATGGACTAAACCAGCTTAGAGTATCTGGGGATAAACCATTCTATCCCCTCCCCCACCGTCATACGCATCACAATAGCCAAGACGAAAATCCAGTCAAAATCACCAACAACGAAGTACCGAGTATTTATTAAATTAATTTGAGGTCGACGTACAAACTAAAGATACGCAACTTAAAATATTTTATGTGTACAATAAATCCAAACAGTACGACTGAATACTTAGCTACCGCCAAAAATGCAAACTAAACCGAATACTCCATTTCGCTAAATACTCATGTATTGGGGATACTCTATTTTATGACACCGGCACTGTACGCGCTAAGCGACAATCAGGAATGTGTGCGTTGGCATATCCTTTTCATTTCGAGGCTTGCAGTTGTTTTAAGATATCTGATTAAACTTTATGCCAGGAAATTAACGTAAAAACTGTCAACGCTTTCAAATTAGTCATTACCTGGTATAAGACGAAAGACGACCGAGAGGAAAAGATAGACAGAGACCAAAGCGAGATATCTGATCCGTCAAGTTTCATTGAACCAATTGTTTCTCTGCCGGAATCCAACCAGAAGAGACGTTGATTAATAAAGTCAATGGCCAGAGTCGTCGGTCTTTGTAGAGTTCCGTTTGAAAGAAGCACCTTGCGCTGATCATTGGTCAAGTCCAACCTTTCGATCTTCGGGTTGGCCCCAAGGTCACTCCAGAATAAATAACTGGAATAGCATAATGAATTACAGATAATGATAATGATGGTAGGGCCTACACTTGTTTACAAGCTGTCATATACACTCATTGTGTTTAATTTTTGAGATTTAGTTAACTAGTCAAGTTCTACAACATTTTTGGTAATTTCATGCATAACCTGTTGCTACCCGTTCCTTGGTCCTTAACGGGTTTCTCACCCTTTGCTTTTTTGACCAATGTATAATCTATTTGTATATGCGATATTGTAAGATACTTGTAGCAATAACAAAAATTTTTTTTTTTTATATATATATATACTACCGCACTCTGTTATCTGTAGTACATCCTTCAATAGTACTGATCACAACTGGATTGCCTTTAAACATTGCATAATGTTCCGGTATCCGCGTGAACAGTAACAGGGTTATACTTTGGAATGCTCCCTTGAACAGCAGGATATGATTTAAAATCGATGTAAGTAAAGGCAGCCTATGGTGGATAAGTAAACTTGAAAAAGGTCAGAAGTTAATGAGAGGCAGCATTTGACATGCTACAAGTGCACCTGAAAACTAACGAATGCATTAATGTCAAACCTCTTATGTGGATATATAACGACATCCTGTGGAGACGTTATATTTGTGTCTACCACCGATCGCCAGAGACGGTAGCTGACAGTATCAATCAAACATATGCGTTGATACCCTGCATCGGACCAATAGAGCAGACCGGAAACCCAGTCCAATGCAAATCCTGTAACCTATTTGTAAGTAGAGCAGAACAATAAGGATTACTTTATTATTCGTACTTTTAGCAATAATCGCGTAATTTAGAATAGTAAACCCTGAGGATCCAACTGAAGCCGTCATACCAATAACAACAACAACAACAACAACAACAACAACAACAACAACAACAACAACAACAGCTGCAGCAGCAGCAGCAACAACAACAATAACCACGACAACTACGACGACGACAACAACAACAACAACAACAACAATAATAATAATATAATAATAATAATTATTTATGGCAATAATAATTTTATTATTGTTATAATTATTATATGATAATGATAATATTATGATAATAATAATAAAAATAATCATTTTTATTTGCAGTAGTAGTCTTCGTCATAGTCGCTGTATTAGTCTGTCTTCTTATCTTTTTCTATCACTGTCTTTGTCTGACTGTAGTTCTGTCTTCTTATCTTTCTCTATCACTGTCTGTGTCTGACTGTAGTTCTGTCTTCTTATCTTTCTCTATCACTGTCTGTGTCTGACTGTAGTTCTGTCTTCTTATCTTTCTCTATCACTGTCTGTGTCTGACTGTAGTTCTGTCTTGTCTGTGTCTTATCTTTTCTCTATCACTGTCTGTGTCTGACTGTAGTCTTCTGTCTTCTTCTTATCTTTCTCTATCACTGTCTGTGTCTGACTGTAGCTCTGTCTTCTTATCTGTCTCTATCACTGTCTGTGTCTGTCTGTCTCTGTGTAGCTTTCTCTATCACTGTCTGTGTCTGACTTGTCTTCTTATCTGTTTCTATCACTGTCTGTGTCTGACTGTAGTTCTGTCTTCTTATCTTTCTCTATCACTGTCTGTGTCTGACTGTAGTTCTGTCTTCTTATCTGTCTCTATCACTGTCTTTGTCTGACTGTAGTCTGTCTTCTTATCTTTCTCTATCACTGTCTTCTGACTGTAGTCTGTCTTCTTATCTTTCTCTATCACTGTCTGTGTCTGACTGTAGTTCTGTCTTCTTATCTGTTTCTATCACTGTCTGTGTCTGACTGTAGTTCTGTCTTCTTATCTTTCTCTATCACTGTCTTTGTCTGACTGTAGCTCTGTCTTCTTATCTGTCTCTATCACTGTCTGTGTCTGACTGTAGTTCTGTCTTCTTATCTTTCTCTATCACTGTCTGTGTCTGACTGTAGCTCTGTCTTCTTATCTGTCTCTATCACTGTCTGTGTCTGACTGTAGTCTGTCTTCTTATCTGTCTCTATCACTGTCTGTGTCTGACTGTAGTTCTGTCTTCTCTATATCACTGTCTTGTCTGACTATCTGTCTTCTTACTGTCTATCACTGTCTGTCTGACTGTAGTTCTGTCTTCTTATCTGTCTCTATCACTGTCTGTGTCTGACTGTAGTTCTGTCTTCTTATCTTTTTCTATCACTGTCTGTGTCTGACTGTAGTCTCTGTCTTCTTCTTATCTTTCTCTACTGTCTGTGTCTGACTGTAGCTCTGTCTTCTTATCTGTCTCTATCACTGTCTGTGTCTGACTGTAGTTCTCTTCTTTTCTCTGTCTGTGTCTGACTGTACTGTCTCTGTCTGACTCTAGTTCTGTCTTGTCTGACTATCTGTTTTATCTCTATCACTGTCTGTGTCTGACTGTAGTTCTGTCTTCTTATCTGTTTCTATCACTGTCTGTGTCTGACTGTAGTTCTGTCTTCTTATCTTTCTCTATCACTGTCTGTGTCTGACTGTAGTGTCTTCTTATCTGTCTCTATCACTGTCTTGTCTGACTGTAGTTCTGTCTTCTCTTTCTCTATCACTGTCTGTGTCTGACTGTAGTTCTGTCTTCTTATCTGTCTCTATCACTGTCTGTGTCTGACTGTAGCTGTCTTCTTATCTGTCTCTATCACTGTCTGTGTCTGACTGTAGTTCTGTCTTCTTATCTTTTCTATCACTGTCTGTGTCTGACTGTAGTTCTGTCTTCTTATCTGTTTCTATCACTGTCTGTGTCTGACTGTAGCTCTGTCTTCTTATCTGTTTATCACTGTCTGTGTCTGACTGTAGTTCTCTATCTTCTTATCTGTCTATCACTGTCTGTCTGACTGTAGCTCTGTCTTCTTATCTGTTTCTATCACTGTCTGTGTCTGACTGTAGCTCTGTCTTCTTATCTGTTTCTCTGACTGTACTGTCTGTGTCTGACTGTAGTTCTGTCTTCTTATCTGTGTCTGACTGTAGTTCTGTCTTCTTATCTGTCTGTGTCTGACTGTGTAGTTCTGTCTTCTTATCTTTCTCTATCACTGTCTGTGTCTGACTGTAGCTCTGTCTTCTTATCTGTTCTATCACTGTCTTGTCTGACTGTAGTTCTGTCTTCTTATCTGTCTCTATCACTGTCTTTGTCTGACTGTAGTCTCTGTCTTCTTATCTTCTTATCTATCACTGTCTGTGTCTGACTGTAGTTCTGTCTTCTTATCTTTCTATCACTGTCTGTGTCTGACTGTAGTTCTGTCTTCTTATCTGTCTCTATCACTGTCTGTGTCTGACTGTAGTTCTGTCTTCTTATCTGTTCTCTATCACTGTCTGTGTCTGACTGTAGCTCTGTCTTCTTATCTCTGTCTGTGTCTGACTGTAGTTCTGTCTTCTTATCTGTTTCTATCACTGTCTTTGTCTGACTGTAGTTCTGTCTTCTTATCTGTCTCTATCACTGTCTGTGTCTGACTGTAGTCTGTCTTCTTATCTTTCTGATCACTGTCTGTCTGACTGTAGTTCTGTCTTCTTATCTTTTATCATCTCTTTCTGACACTGTCTTTGTCTGACTGTGTCTCTGTCTGACTTATCTGTCTTATCTTTCTCTATCACTGTCTGTGTCTGACTGTAGCTCTGTCTTCTTATCTGTTACTATCACTGTCTTGTCTGACTGTAGCTCTGTCTTCTTATCTTTATCACTGTCTGTGTCTGTAGTCTGACTGTAGTTCTGTCTTCTGATCTTTCTCTATCACTGTCTGTGTCTGACTGTAGTTCTGTCTTCTTATCTGTTCTCTGTCACTGTCTGTGTCTGACTGTAGTTCTGTCTTCTTATCTGTTTCTATCACTGTCTGTGTCTGACTGTAGTCTGTCTTCTTATCTGACTGTCTGTGTCTGACTGTAGCTCTGTCTTCTTATCTTTTCTATCACTGTCTTGTCTGACTGTAGTTCTGTCTTCTTATCTTTCTCTATCACTGTCTGTGTCTGACTGTAGTTCTGTCTTCTTATCTTTCTCTATCACTGTCTGTGTCTGACTGTAGTTCTGTCTTCTTATCTTTCTCTATCACTGTCTGTGTCTGACTGTAGTTCTGTCTTCTTATCTGTTTCTATCACTGTCTGTGTCTGACTGTAGTTCTGTCTTCTTATCTGTTCTCTATCACTGTCTGTGTCTGACTGTAGTTCTGTCTTCTTATCTTTCTCTATCACTCTGTGTCTGACTGTAGTTCTGTCTTGTTATCTGTCTGTCTTCTTATCTGTTCTATCACTGTCTGTGTCTGACTGTAGTCTCTGTCTTCTTATCTGTCTCTATCACTGTCTGTGTCTGACTGTAGCTCTGTCTTCTTATCTTTCTCTATCACTGTCTGTGTCTGACTGTAGTTCTGTCTTCTTATCTGTCTCTATCACTGTCTTCTTATCTTTTTCTATCACTGTGTCTGACTGTAGCTCTGTCTTCTTATCTTTCTCTATCACTGTCTTTGTCTGACTGTAGTTCTGTCTTCTTATCTGTCTCTATCACTGTCTGTGTCTGACTGTAGTTCTGTCTTCTTATCTTTCTCTATCACTGTCTCTGACTGTCTCTGTCACTGTCTGTGTCTGACTGTAGTCTGTCTTCTGACTGTATCTTCTTATCTGTTCTCTATCACTGTCTGTGTCTGACTGTAGTTCTGTCTTCTTATCTTTCTCTATCACTGTCTGTGTCTGACTGTAGTTCTGTCTTCTTATCTTTCTCTATCACTGTCTGTGTCTGACTGTAGCTCTGTCTTCTTATCTTTCTCTATCACTGTCTGTGTCTGACTGTAGTTCTGTCTTCACTGTCTCTGACTATCACTGTCTGTGTCTGACTGTAGTCTGTCTTCTTATCTGTTTCTATCACTGTCTGTGTCTGACTGTAGTTCTGTCTTCTTATCTTGTCTGTGTCTGACTGTAGTTCTGTCTTCTTATCTGTCTATCACTGTCTGTGTCTGACTGTAGCTCTGTCTTCTTATCTGTTCTCTATCACTGTCTGTGTCTGACTGTAGTTCTGTCTTCTTATCTTTTTCTATCACTGTCTGTGTCTGACTGTAGCTCTGTCTTCTTATCTGTTTCTATCACTGTCTGTGTCTGACTGTAGTTCTGTCTTCTTATCTGTTTCTATCACTGTCTGTGTCTGACTGTAGTTCTGTCTTCTTGTTTCTATCACTGTCTGTGTCTGACTGTAGCTCTGTCTTCTTATCTGTCTATCACTGTCTGTGTCTGACTGTAGTCTGTCTTCTTATCTGTCTATCACTGTCTTTGTCTGACTGTAGCTCTTCTTTTCTCTATCACTGTCTGTGTCTGACTGTAGCTCTGTCTTGTCTGACTGTCTGTGTCTGACTGTAGTTCTGTCTTCTTATCTGTTCTCTATCACTGTCTGTGTCTGACTGTAGTTCTGTCTTCTTATCTTTCTCTATCACTGTCTGTGTCTGACTGTAGTTCTGTCTTCTTATCTTTCTCTATCACTGTCTGTGTCTGACTGTAGTTCTGTCTTCTTATCTTTCTCTATCACTGTCTTTGTCTGACTGTAGCTCTATCTGTCTTCTTATCTGTCTGTGTCTGACTGTAGTTCTGTCTTCTTATCTGTTTCTATCACTGTCTGTGTCTGACTGTAGTTCTGTCTTCTTATCTGTTTCTATCACTGTCTGTGTCTGACTGTAGTCTGTCTTCTTATCTGTTTCTATCACTGTCTGTGTCTGACTGTAGTTCTGTCTTCTTATCTTTCTCTATCACTGTCTGTGTCTGACTGTAGTTCTGTCTTCTTAGTCTCTGTCTTCTTATCTGTTTCTCTTTCTATCACTGTCTGTGTCTGACTGTAGCTCTGTCTTCTTATCTGTTCTATCACTGTCTTTGTCTGACTGTAGCTCTGTCTTCTTATCTGTCTCTATCACTGTCTGTGTCTGACTGTAGTTCTGTCTTCTTATCTTTCTATCACTGTCTGTGTCTGTCTGACTGTAGCTCTGTCTTCTTATCTTTCTCTATCACTGTCTGTGTCTGACTGTAGCTCTGTCTTCTTATCTTTTTCTATCACTGTCTGTGTCTGACTGTAGTCTCTTATCTTTCTCTATCACTGTCTTCTGACTGTAGTTCTGTCTTCTTATCTGTCTCTATCACTGTCTGTGTCTGACTGTAGCTCTGTCTTCTTATCTTTCTCTATCACTGTCTGTGTCTGACTGTAGTTCTGTCTTCTTATCTTTCTCTATCACTGTCTGTGTCTGACTGTAGTTCTGTCTTCTTATCTCTGTCTCTATCTGTTACTGTCTTTGTCTGACTGTAGCTCTGTCTTCTTATCTGTTTCTATCACTGTCTGTGTCTGACTGTAGCTCTGTCTGTCTGTGTCTGTCTTCTTATGTCTGTGTCTATCACTGTCTGACTTATCTGTCTGTAGTTCTGTCTTCTGACTATCTTCTTATCTTTCTCTATCACTGTCTGTGTCTGACTGTAGTTCTGTCTTCTTATCTGTCTCTATCACTGTCTGTGTCTGACTGTAGTTCTGTCTTCTTATCTTTTTCTATCACTGTCTTTGTCTGACTGTAGCTCTGTCTTCTTATCTGTTTCTATCACTGTCTGTGTCTGACTGTAGTCTGTCTTCTTATCTGTATCACTGTCTGTGTCTGACTGTAGTTCTGTCTTCTTATCTTTCTCTATCACTGTCTTTGTCTGACTGTAGCTCTGTCTTCTTATCTGTTTCTATCACTGTCTGTGTCTGACTGTAGCTCTGTCTTCTTATCTTTCTCTATCACTGTCTGTGTCTGACTGTAGTTCTGTCTTCTTATCTTTCTCTATCACTGTCTGTGTCTGACTGTAGTTCTGTCTTCTTATCTTTCTCTATCACTGTCTGTGTCTGACTGTAGTTCTGTCTTCTTATCTTTCTCTATCACTGTCTTTGTCTGACTGTAGTTCTGTCTTCTTATCTTTCTCTATCACTGTCTTTGTCTGACTGTCTGTCTATCTATCTGTCTATCTATCCATCCATCCACCTATCCAAGCCTCCACCCACCCATCGTTCCATCCATCCATCCTTCTGTGTATCCAGCTATCATCTGTCTGTCCGTCCTCAGTCTGTCTGTCTGTCTGTCTATCTCTATCTATCTGCCTATGTGTATTTCTATTTCTATCTCTCAACTGCATCTTTTTGCTCTGACTTTTCCTTCTGTCTGTGTGTGTGTCCGTGTCTTTCTTTGTCTCTGTCTCTCTTACTGTAAGTCACTGTCTTTCGTTCTCAATCTTCAAATTCTCTATCCCTGTCCCATTCTGTCAAAGTCGCTCTGTCTGTCCCCCTCTCTGTCTCTGTGTCTGTCTCTGTCTCTGTGTCTGTGTCTGTCTCTGTCTCTGTCTGTCTCCTTCTCTCTCTGTCTGTCTGTCTCTGTCTTGTCTGTCTGTCTGTGTCTGTCTGTGTGTGTGTGTGTCTGTCTGTGTCTCTCTCTCTGTCTCTCTCTCTCTCTGTCTCTCTCTCTCGCTCTTATCTCTTTATTTACTCTCATTCCATTTTATTCTATCACACAGTCCTCGTCTTTTTTCATGAACTTATTCGCTCAGTGTCTGATTTATTTAGACCTACTTGTGCATGTTATGACACATCCGAACTTTCTACCGCTCTTCTCTACGTATTCTGTTATGTAGTAGTTGTTTCTTTTAGCATTTGCATCAGTGAGAATCTTTGCCTTGCATTCCCTTCCCAGTAAAAGCAAATTACTCAAATTGAGAATATTTCTAAAATTGGACTTTCTGTGGGTAATACCAAATTGGCGACGAAATTCTACTGCCTGAGCGCTGAAATGGATGGACTACGGAGACCTTTGCCAACACCTCCACGTGGTGGTCTCTGGGCATGCAGTTTTACCAGCTGGTTGACTGCATGGCAAAGATTGGCAGCTGCACGATTCTTTTTGTATCGTCAGTATAACCACAGAATAGATAAAGCGTAGCTTTATCTATTCTGCCTGAATAGATATCTGAATAGATGTTGGGTAAACTCACACAAGAAATGAGTTAAATCAAAACTCAACTCATGCACCTCAAAATGAGTTGAAACTCAAACTCAACTCATCCTAAGTGAAATGAGTTAACTCAAACTCATTTGTTAAATGAGTTAACTCATCAACTCACACGTCTCATACCAGCACGTTCTAATCGAACGTTGTACAAATACTACACAGTTACCAGGAAATGGTATCATCAGTTTATTATTACTAGTATAACTGTTATTATTATTAATGGGATAATGGATAAATCAGGTTATTATTACTGAGTCAAAGTAAACACCACAGTCCACATGTTTCACATCTCAAACATGACTGGTATTAGCTTTAAGCAGAAGTTCTTCAAAGTTGGTGTGTGACAGCCTGTTCCGATATAAAAACGGCTTGTTTCAACATAATATGTGCCGAGTGAGTTGAGTTTAAAATAATTGAGTTATAACTCAAACTCACAGAAAATATGAGTTAACTCAAACTCATAAATCACAGCAAGTGAGTTAACTCGTGAGTTTAAACTCATCTGAGTTAACTCATACCCAACACTGGGTAGGCCTATAACATACTTTACTGTCTCATTATTAAGCTGGTTCTTATTCCACTTTTCTTAGTTAAGGACCAGGCTAGCGTAAGTTGACTTTAAACCGCTTTATAATGTATCGATTATAAATATTGAAATGTATAAAGTAGGCGTAAGTGGCTCACCTTTTCAGTTCAGCACAAAATTAGCGCTAGCCTATAGCGAGACTGAACGTATTCGCTGGTGCTTATTCAAATCAAGATTGCAATTACCATGTTTATGTGTCAGTTCTATCGACAAATTGAAGTCCGAGAATGTAGTTTTGTTTCTAATTAATTAGAGTTAGATACATACTTAATGCTATGCGTCCAGGACTCTTAGCGTGATGCCAGCCACTATCAAATCTGGCAGAGAAGCAGTCGTTTGGGATCTGTGCAGTCGTGTGTCCTAGAGCTAACCATTGCATGGTAGATTTTCTAGTGATCTGAACGTTGTTAGCTAAAATGATAAACTTTCTTTTCTTAATGACATTAAAATCTCATATCGTTTAGGATTAGCGTACATAGAAATGACCTGTAATAATTTTCTCCTAAAGGGGTGCTATATAAATTTCTAATCAATTTGCAATTACAACGTGTCGGAGGATTACTATCATAGATTCATAGGTGAAATCGATATGCAAGTCGTAGTCCAGGTCACTCCGGTCGATTTATCAGCGCAGCAATCGTATGGTAACAGCCAAGATTCAAACTATCTGAAGTACCAATGGACTGTACAGAATGGAGATTTGGCCAGTAAAAAAACCATTTTCTCTGCTATAGCTTTCGCCGTTTAGTCTACTCTATGGTAAACCTAAATCTCAGAGAATAACTAACGGGCATTGGAACTCCTGATGGAGAAACAACCTGGCAATGGATTGTTTTATGGCATTTGATCCTGACCGATTATAAAGTTGTGTATAGCTTTATTCTCTGCATAGCAAGCAATCTCATGTCTTCAAGTCTTCGGTATTGCCTTAATAAAAAACACTTGACAGTGACAAGTTCATCAGTAGAATATATGACCAAACATTTATATAGTGACTGCATGAGTCACTAGACCTTATCTATAAATCTTTTCATTAAATAAGTTTATTTCCTGAAATACCTTGTTCGACAAAGCTAGGCCTATCACGTGAAGATAGTGACTGGGAATTAACTGCTTAATAGTAAACATTCTTTGAGAAGTAATATAGGCTATAGTTTCGATTGTTTAGGCCTATAGTTCGTGTCCAAAGCACCGAATCCAGGTATGGTAAGGTAAGATAATATAAGGTTAAACATTTAAGGCCTACGTTTAGGAGTCGTTTGAAGCAGAGGAGAATAGCAGTCTGTAACAGATAACGTGTTTTGTTTTAAGGCAATAAACCTTGAGATGTTACGCGTTGGAAAAATGCAACTGTCAACACCTACTCGGTAACAAACGCAAGAAGATCAGTCTGTAAGCGGGAATGTACGATGTTCGAACAATGTAACAAGTAGTCGACATTCGCAACATAATACCCCGAAAAGTCTAAACTTGTATGATTACTCCTTTGTGTCAAGTTAAAGTAGGCTAGACTTAACTTTTCAGAGTTTTATTGGCCAGCGTATTGTCTAATTGGTGGCAATGGGACATATGAATTTTCACCATTGTGTAGGACCGACAGTGTACTGTTACAGTACTGGGATAAGCATCAACAGCTTGATAAAGTTTACCTATGGGAAGACGCGAGTAGGCCTACTGCATGTTAAGACATAGATTCTATATGCTATTCACAGTGCATTGAAAATGATCATACGATTCACAAGTCGTGTTGAGAGAATTTTTCAGTGTAGCCAATGTTGAGAGATCGCTAGTCTTTAAAACCAGTGCTTCGCACGATATAAAGTTTAGTTCTGTGCTCTGAGTGTAGTCGTATTGTCTTAACATCTTTTTTTAGCGATTCAGTAGACCTATATCTTGTATTTCCAGCCAAAAGGACGACTGCTTTGGATTGTTGAGTTGTTTGTCTACTGCTGCATACGGTACATTTTGCGCATGTCAAAGATCGTAACTTGCGTTATATATATATATATATATATATATATATATATATATATTCATTCATTCATTCGGAACACCTTTCCTATAGCTAGCATCTTCGAAAAATTCATATAGCGCTCCAGGTGGCATACTAAAGAAAAAAACTTGAGGGATTTGCTAACCCTTCGGTCTGTGACTACGCTTGAAGGGTAAAGAGCGGACGTGTTTCATATGAAACGCATAAATGGCAAGGTCGTGTCAGTTGCAGAAAAGAAAAAGACATTCGGTTGCATAGGCCTAGATCCTGCAACTTGATATAGGAGGTGTTTGTGGAACTTGGAGCTGCACCCCTCGTTCCACTTCCAGCGGAAGCGCCTTTGATCGCACTGCACACGTCTAGTTTACTGGGCATAAGGATCATTGCAAGTGTAGATGGAGCGCAGCCAAGAACGCAGCGAGAAACCCACCCACCCTGCAGCAGTGCGGTATGAGATCCGCTGAGAGATAGGCAGCCAGTGCAACACATCACGTATGTATGCAGAGACAGGAGAGAACTTAGGTTATCGTCCAATGGTACGAGCAGCCGAGCGTAGAACTCGATCTAGTCGCCCCAGAACCCCAAGTGGAAGGCCAGCGAGTAGGGAGCAACAGTTGTCAATTCGACTGGTAACAAAGGCGTGAACAAGGACCACGACCGCATCATGAGAAAGAGAGCGAGAGACCACTCGAAGCTGACGAAGCTGATAATAACAACTCCGTGCAACCAGGCTCACATGTTGAGACAAAGTAAGCTCAGAGTCAAGAGTAAGTCCCAGATCACGAACTGTAACTGAAAAGGTTATGTGAGGAAAGAGCAAGGTAAGTTGGGAAAAGTCGATACCCTGAAGTTGCCTACGGCCGGCGGTAAAACTATATATATATATATATATATATATATATATATATATATATATATATATATATATATATATATATATATATATATATACACACACACATACGTACAAAATCCTCTACATGCTAGCATCCGTAAAATTCATATTGGAGCCTTCGGTATAGTTTATTAAAAACTTTAACCTAGTGTTGATAACGCGTGAAGGGTTCGAGTCCACGTGTTTCAAGTGAAACGCATAAATGACAAGGCAATCGTGTCAGTTGCAGAAAAGAAGCAAGACATTCAGTTGCATTGGCCTAGGTCCTGCAACTGGATATAGGAGGTGTTTGTTTCATTAGCTTGGTTGTGCTGTCTTGTTCCACTTCCAGCGGAAGATTCTTTGATCCCACTGCTACACTTCTAGTTTAATTCTAAAAAAGTGAGTAATAAATTTTTCAGTAGGCCTAGAATGTTTCAGTACAGTGAGTAGTCTGCTAATTTATTTTAGGCAATAAGAATCAAAAGGAAAAATCAAACACATGCACTTCAGTCTTTCTAAACGCTTCTTGCTTGCCGCTTCGTTCTTTCCGATCAAACATACGATGCCGATTGCAGTTTCTGGTCCGGGCAGACATGATATGAATAGGCCTATATCTGACGTTTCTGAAGAGGAAGTAAATTGGGACTGCACACATACAGCCAATCAGAAACAAGAGTCTTATAACCACTGGAAAACGTTTCAAGAATTGTAGTAGGCTAATTAATTGAATCGCATACCAACGTGCCTATTAGATTGGAGGTATGCGCTGGAATTTAGCAATAAAGACAGTTTCAGTACAGTGCTGTCCTTTTCTTCTTCAAGCGAAAGATTTCTTTTGCAGTTTTAACAGAACGAGCAGTGGTGGTTAAGTCGAGAGAATTCATTTCGTCAGCAAAACCATGGTTGTGACTACAACTATTAATGCCACGTTCATACACGAGCTCCTTCACTTGACACAACTTTACATAAACTTTAGGCAACTGATAGAAAAGAAATAGCTTCTGAAAAGCAAATTCATGTTGTCAGCTAGGCCTATTGATATTAATAATTATCGCCGTTCGCGACCTGAATGTCCTGACATCCCGGTCGCGAACGACAAAGTTCTGTGCTCAAGTCGATTGTTTTATTGTGTCTGTCATGTGTCCAGCCATGTGTACTGCTTTTTCACTTGGTACAGCTGAAACCGATTTGACAACGTCAAGAATAATAATCTTCGTTTATTATACACCCGACTCTTCAATGACGTTATGAATAACCCATCGCACGTTCTACACGGACTGCTGCTCCAGATAAAACAGACCCCATACGTACTGCGCCCAAGAGCCCACAATAGGGTAATACCACAATCGGACACTTTGGCACGCAAGACATTTATATTACGGATGATTTACGCATGCTTCTAATGCCGAGGATAGATAGCACACAAAAACTTATGACATGTTAGGTTAGCCCAACACATAAAATTAATGTGATTCTCTTGTAAACCAAAATGCGGTTAGCAATTGGTATAATATAGGATATACTTACTTACTTACTTATTTCAAACTGACACACCGTTGAGTACAATGCATAGTATGAACGGATGATCACAAGTTATTACAGGAATTTAACTGTTTGGCAGCCATACAAGTCGTCCATCACGTCCTACTGCTCATTTGCCATAACGTCCTACTGCTCATTTTACCATCGTCACCTAGGAAGTAGAAGGCTGAGTCAACCTTACGGGGTTGGCGAATGAAATGAGCAGTGATGAGGTCGGTCATATCAGCCGTGTACAGCAGATAAAGGAGGGTCCAAGAATCGACCCCTGTGGAACGCCAAAAGGATTTCGAGCCGAGTCGTCAGAGACCTTGGCCACCACCACAGTGAGCACGTCGAGAAAACAGCGGAGCCAGTCTAAATGTGTACCACATGTTAGAGTTTTCTGGTGCTAGGTTTGCGTGCCGGACTTATTCGTCGGTTTTGCCAAGATTTTTTGCGTTTGATGGCATTTTGTTTGTAAGGCACCTTGTCGCCATGTGACAGCATAAAGTCCATCCTTCTGATGTGTACGGTCGAGCGTCAGCCATACGGACCGTGTACGCCGCCTGTATCCGAGTGTTATCGTCTCGGTGGAGGACGATCGACGCGGGCCGTTGAAGTGACCTCGACCTTCAGTCGCTTCAATCTACCTACCGACACACGACGAATGTCTTTTCTACGTACTCCTTGATGCTTCGACGCATAGCCGGACGTGCGTCATCTTCTACCAGTGAGGGACTGCTCGTTGGCATCGTCACCGTGTTTGCGAACGCTGTCACCTGTCGTGGCTCTGCTCTATCGTCGCAACTTTGCTCAGAGACTCTGAACATCCATGCCATATTCAGCTGTCGACGGGAATCCGTTGGTCGGTTCCACGTGTGTGCGTGGACCCGCCAGTGGTGACTCCTCTAGCTTGCTGTGCATTGTTTTGCTAACTAATGTAATATATTCGTTCGTAATGACACTTAACAACATAATAGGCTAGCGCAGAGCGCCTCTGATTAGATATCTTGAAGAGGCGCTATATAAATTCTCATAATGAATAAATTCTCATAATGAATGAATGAATGAAGACGTGTTAAGAAGTGTAAGGAGGATGCCGCGGTCCATGGTGCAAAACGCCACGCTCCTCTCCCTCCCCTCTCCTCCCTTCCCATCCCTTCCCACCCCTCCTGTCCTCTCCTATCCTCTCGGACCTCTCCTATCCTCTCCTGTCCTCTCCTCTACTCTACTCTCCTCTCCTCTTGTCTCCTCTCGTCTCCTCTCCACCTCTGTCCTTTCCTCTCCTCTTCTCTTAACTCCTCTCCTCTTCCCTACTCTCCACTCCCATTCTTTCCTCTCATCTATCTTCTGTCGTATCCTCTATTCTATTCTATTCGATTTTGTCCTCGTAAACAGTCATTGTATTCGAACAGCCGGCGCGACAAAATGTAACCAAGCGTTACTACAAGTCAGACACGAACAGAACATAGCCTTTCTAAACGTTTAGACCATAAGGTTTCTAGGTTCATTGTTGCTACTGATGGCTGCAACGTGACCGTGAATAGTGTCTTTAAAACCAGAATTTCTCGTTGCGCCTGTTTGCCAGTGTCGTCTAGTATAGGCCTAGATGCATTTGACTTGGCTGAAGTTTCTGAAGAGGAGGTGAAGCGGCGCCGTACACTAGGGCAGTCGTACCTTTAATAGGTATCGCGATATTTCCCCTGTAAATTACACCCAAGACATTCCCCCACATATCCCCCAGGACATTTTCCTCCTAAGGCAAATTTGGTGCGAAATCCTACAGACATTAATCGCTGCGACATTAACTGGTATCCTATCAATTCTTTAGTTGCCTACTTGTTCAGAATCATCGCTACTCCCTCTTGCAATTGATTGTTTTCTCTTCCGGATGATAGAACTTCTCCTCTTCCACACCATCTTATCACTCAGAATCCTATGATGTCCCAGTTGTATCTTTCTAATTCTTTGACTGATGTATAAGGCGAGTGTTCCTGTGTGTGACAGAGTCCTGACGTTCCAAGTTCCAATTCCTATGTTGTCGAGCTCGAATTCTGTTGTTGTAATGCTGTCCACTGTGGCGGTGGTAGAAGTGATAGTTGCGGCGTTATTTGTTGCTTCTATTGCTGCCATCTTCTTATTCGTTGTTATTGTCAGTGATGGGGAAAATACTTCTTAAAAGTATTTTGAGTATCAGTATAAATACTTGATCACAAAAGTATTTAAAATACAAGTATAAATACTTTTACACAAAAGTATTTAAAATACAAGTATAAAATACTTGGCTGGGAAAAGTATTTTAAATACTAAGTACAAATACTTTGTGCCGAAGTTTATCACAGATAAGAAAGTCATATAAAATTGAGACTCAAACTCTTAATATAGAATTATGAACACCAGCAAAAATATTTCCCCAGTTCAGCATTCTTTATATGGCACTTAGGAATTGGCCTTAACTATCAGCAGTTATGATTTTTTCAATGGTATTCGAAGACTTTGTGCTTCTGCTGACATTGTTCCAGTTTTGAGCATTTTACAAGGGCACTTCTTTTCAGATGCTTGTAGTTACTAATGTCACCAGTCTAAATCTTCTGGAAATCATGTGTCACTATCAGATTCAATGTATGAATTACACAGCACATATTTTTGGCAAGAATATGTCAATGGTATTATCTGAAGAGGACAAAATTTGTGTTAAAATCTTATGGAATTGGTTGATCCATTCCATCATCACTATCATTAAATTCATCATTAACACTTGAAGGGCAGCCAGAAGTCCAGTGACTGCACTTCTGGCTCATGCTCTGCCTTCAGATATGCTGAAAATGCTTGAACGATGTTAGACCCATTGTCTGTGACTGTGGAGGTGATGTTTGAGTGGTCAAGGCCAATGGGTGAATGCTTTGTTAATTGTTATTATTGAGATATAAAAGTATTTTTAAAAAGTATTTTAGCATTATAATTTAAAGTACAAAATACTACTAAAAAAGTATTTTAAGTAAAAGTATAAATACTTGATCACAAAAGTATTTAAAATACAAGTACAAAATACTTAGATTGTATTTAAAATACTATTTTAAATACTTCCCATCACTGGTTATTGTTGTTGTTGTCGTCGTCGTTGGTGGTGGTGGTGGTGGTGGTGATAGTGGTAGTGATGGCGGTAGTGGTGTTATTTTCTGGTAGCTAACTTTCACATTCGGCCCCAGCTCCCCCGCCCGTATGCGCGAACCTTGGTATTCCGGACGACGTCAGAACTAGCAGGTGCTTCGTGATATGGGTCATTTCAGCGTATTCAATATCTGGTGTGAGGCCAGGGTTCCCAGATCATCGGTGTTGAGTGTTATGTCTGTTTCTGACGCGTTCCACTTGCAGTCACATAGCATATATGAAACAAATAAAATGCAAGCAAACCTGGACAGCCAATTTACTCCAACACGCTCCTTCAAGTTAGCATAATTAATTATATGAAAACGGTGAGAGCAACCGAACACACATATTGTATTGTATTGTATTTAGAATTTTATAAAGGGGCCGTCCATAAAGTACGTAACGCTATTTTTGACCATTTTTACCCCCCCCTGTCACAAACTGTCACAAAACTCGGACCCCCCCCTAAAGTACGTCACACTTTCGAACAGTGATTAAATAATAAAAAGTGACGGGAAATCAACTTTTATCCCGGCCAGGCCGGGTTTTAGACACGCTGGCCGGGCCGGGTCGGATTTTAGGTAGTACTATTAAAAGAACCGCTAGTGGATATTAAAGTAAAAAAGCGTGGTGTAATTTCGATTTAATATACGATGACATATGAATTTAAGTGGGTTGATTTATGGGTATTTATTAGATAATACAATGGCTTGGTATCATAATATATTTTAAAGAATGACGTAATATAATTGTTTATAAGTTCATGATAATAATGATTAAATTATTATAAATATTACCTCTGAATCCTCAAAATTTTGTATTATAATAATTACTATATATGTAAAAATTAAATTCAGAATTTATCGCTCAGTGACATAATTATGCAGCGGACAACATAGAAATAATAATACTTCAGAAAGCAAGGCTAATACATAAACAAGGCTTCGCAACAGCATTATTACTAGCGCTCCTAGCGAGAGGAATCGTGAAAAAACACATTCAGGAGATATGCATTTCATGCTATTTTGACATAAAACTAATTAAAATGTTTCAGAAAATTTTTGAAAATTATTTTTAAAGCTATGAAATTCTACTAAAAAATTTAAAAAAAATTATAAATAAAATTTAAAAATAAATGTGTGACGTCACACATGGCCTGACTCCCCTCCCCTGTCACAAACTGTCACACTTTCTAAAACCCCCTCCCCACTGTATAACGTGACGTACTTGTATTTACGGCCCCATAAAGCGCCTCTCACAATAAGCCTAATATCCAATCAGAGGCGCTCCCAGTGCGAAAAGAGCTCTGCAAAAAGAAACGTCTTAACACAACCCTGAATAGGCCGAAATACAGATCCGAATCGTATTGGGAAGGTCATTCCAGAGCATAGGACCAACAGATGCATAGGCGCGATGCTGGGCAGTAGCAGTCCGCGACCGAGGTACGAGCAGGTCATGCCGGTCTAACGAGCGGAGTGAGCGACCAGAGGCAGCCGAAAGGGGTCTGCGAATTGAATCACAAAGATAGCGGGGGGCCAGACCTAAGAGCACCCTGGATGTAAGAAATAGAATTTTAAACCGAATTCGGGCAATGAGAGGAAGCCAATGTAAATGCTCCGTCATGAAGGTCGAAATGTGAGAGAAGCGAGGAAGACGGGCTATCAAGCTGGCAGCTGCATTAAGCACTGATTGCAGTGGAGACAATCGACATTTCGGAAGACCAGCAAGTAGAGAATTGCAGTAGTCAATACGTGTGCAAACGAATGCATGAACCATAGTAGTAAAAATGGAGGAGGAAACAGATCGCCTAATCGCTCGAAGACGTCTCATGTGATAGAAGCTAGACCGAGAAAGGTTAGAGATGTGGTCAGCAAATGAGAGAGTACTATCAAGAGTAACACCCAAGTCACGAACAGCAGTAGAGAAGGTGAACAAGGGGAACCGCTGAGCAAGAATAGCAAAGTCTAATTTAAGGAGCTGTTGGCGGGTACCGAACCAGATCAACTGAGTCTTAGCAGAATTGAGAGAAAGGCGGTTGGATGACATCCAGCAATGAAGGTCAGAGGAGAGAGACTCAATAAATTGAGAAAGGACAAGTTGATTGACAGGAGGACCGTGAACGAAGGCTTGAACATCGTCAGCAAAGAGATGACCTGAGGCAGAGTGTTTCGCAAAAAGAAGTGGAATATCAGCAGTAAACAAAATGTATAGTAGTGGGCCAAGAAATATACATACAGTGGTTGTATACATGTATGATTGGATGGAAGGATGGTGAATGGACTGACGTTTGGATGGATGTGTGTGTGTGTGTGTGTGTGTGTGTGTGTGTGTGTGTGTGTGTGTGTGTGTGTGTGTGTGTGTGTGTGTGTGTGTGTGAATGGATGGATGGATGGATGGATGGATTAGTGAATTAGGTGTATAACCTAGGACGAGGCCTCTCAGAACGATTGTTAGTAGAGACGTAGTGAGTGAACGATTGCCTTATATATTTTCTAAAACATTCATATCAGTTGCATAAGGTATACTGCCGATGCATGTCTATATTGAAACTGGTAAAAATTTACGCGAGATTTTCGCATGTATCTGGAGCGTTATTTTAAGAATCTATAAACACGTTAAGAAACTAACAGTGTCCTACCTAAGGTAGGACACTATTATCAAGCCGTTTAGGCTATTGATTCAACAACAACAGAACAGAAACTTACAGGTCTACAGGAAGAATCAAGCTCGGTGATGATACAGTAATTTTCAAATCTGATCTGTTGATGCCGTCAACAGGACAGCCCGAAAGGATAAAATAATCCAACTTAGTGCATCACTAATCTCATTTCACTTTGCTTTGTAAACGTGTTGCGGCTTGTCAACCTGATTTACATTAAACGAAGGCCTTTGATACGGTGGACTATTCTATTCTGTTAACTAAACTTGAAAACTATGGAATACGTGGAGTCCCGCTCTTAAACTTTCTCTTAACCTGGGAAAAACTAATTATGTCCTTTTCCGATCTCATCGGAAACCCGTCCCTGCTACTGATTCCATCCTCTCCATTGACAATATTCCTATTGCATCAATTCTTCCAAATTCCTTGGGGTCTACATTGACCAACATTTAATCTGGAATGATCACATAAGTAACATTTCCACCAAGGTTGCCAAGAACATAGGGATTCTGGCTCGTGTATCCTACCTGTTACCTTCTAGAGTTCTGCATACACTATATTATTCTCTTGTTTACCCTTACTTGACATACTGTAATATCGCCTGGACATCCAATTATTCCTCTCGTCTGAATAGGCTATTTATATTACAGAGACGAGTTGTACGTATTATTGCTGGGAGATCATTGATAACTAACACTGCAAGTAGATTTAGTATAGACTACGAATACTTAATATCCCTCAGATAAATAAATTGCAAATCTGTGAATTTATGTATCGCTTCGCCAACAAATCTCTTCCCCCAATCTTCTATACAAGATCTCTCGATAACTTTGATGGAACCTATGCCCGCACTAAATCTCGTTATTTTACCTTAAGATGTGCTGGTCCTCCTGCCTGGAATAACCTACCGATGTCACTGCGCACTCTTCCGAATCTTGCCCTATTTAAAAAAGAGGTCAGAGCCTATCTCCTTGACAATAGTCAATGCGTTATCTAAATATGTTTATTCATTGTTATACCACAATTAGTTAAGTGACCTAGTTAAGTGTTGTTAGTTAAGCCAGTTATTCTCATTTTTTTCTGACAATGCTATTTGCGTAGACTACACTCAACTGTCATCCTTCTGCTAACATGGTACACGGGTATCCCTTAACTTAGCGGGACTTCAGTCCCTTCTGGGAACCCGATTGTTTCCCTCAAACGTTAACAAGATAATCATGTGATCTGTCTGTTTTAATTTCTAAACTTATGATCGTTGATTATGATTATTCTGGATCACTACTTGTAAACTATTCTATGGAAACAATAAAAAGGATTGATTGATTGATTGATATAATAGGCCTACTTAGTACGATAACCAAGGATCTAGACAGTGGGACAATGATAAAACACAAATACTACTCATTTAAAGTTAATCTGAGGCCCAACTCTTTTTCAGTATTGTATGTATGTATGTATGTATGTAACTGAACACTTATATAGCGCGTTTCATAACCTCATAAGGGCGCAGCAATACGGCTTTCCAACAGTTCTAAAAGGGTTCATCTTAAGATGAGTTGAAAATGTCTACCGAGCTTATTTGGTATTGGTTTTATTTTCAAGCTGATACTGCAGATTGCAATTTAATAGTAAAGTATAAATCGAAGAACCTATTTTCTATGTTATAAACTCCATAAGTAGAGTAATAAATATATAGTCAGTGCTACAGGTGTAGTGTTTTATGCTAGGCCTACTACGTCTCTTATCGAAATAAATCGTAACCTTCAGATTACATATTGAATTTACTTCTGCGATCCTTCACACGTGGATCAACTACCGGGTAAACGTGAATCCCGATACTACTCGAGAGTAGGGGTCTACTACAAAGGCAAAACCATAAAACCCAAGCAAAATGGTTTTACTCTAGAGCCCAGAGCGAGGCCTAATGTAATGTAATGTAATGTAATGTAAATCTTCGAAAATTTCTCAGCGCCCACAAAAGCCACGTCAGGGAGACCAGCTAATCACTGGCGCTATATCAAATCAAGTCCGCAGTAGCCAAAACTCCTCTGTTCGTTTCGGTGCCAGGTCAAAAAAAGGCCTAAGCAGATAGGACAACCCAGCGACTCCTAAGTCTGCGTTCTTAGCAGTTGACACCTGGGAATATTACTGCTTTCTCAAAATAACCATGAGATACAACACCTATATATAGGCATGCATATATTATTTTAATACCGCAGCATTGCGAAGCGCTGACCATCCTGCATTTTATTCTGCCGTATCTAACAGTGGTTATCGACAAATATCACAACGCAAACAGCTTTTTGTTGTCCGCGTCGTCGATGACATCTACCCACATGGGCGTATTTAGGTGGTGGTTTTACGGGTTCAACCCCCAAATAAGTTTACCCAAATGTTTTAAATGCTTTTACATGGGAAATACCCAAAAAACCTTAGTTTTTGCGACCATCTCCAATGGAAACCCCCGAAATCTTAAAATCCCCTCCGAAATTTTTTCCTGGCTACACCCATGTCTACCCACCTGCACTGAGTTACAGAGGTACCGTAGTCTCAACACGATTGGGTATTACTGTGAGAAGCGCTTTATAAATTTCTAAATACAATACAATACAATACGATTCGTCAGCATTAGTCCTACTTCAAAGAATTCATTGAAGCTTGACCACACGATTAAAATGCAAGTTTCTTCGTACGGTACCGTACTTCCTTTCTGTCGCCGTAGCGTCAACTTCTCTCTAGTTAGCCTACAAGTACGCATTGTAAGTTGTATGATAGGAGCAACAGAAGCACAGCGATTTATTGTAAGAATTATAACTTTACTTGAACAAAAATATTGTGTTTGGTCAGAAAATCGGTAAGTAATAGTCTCATATAGATTACTTTTAACACGTTAGTATAGAACTAGAATGTGCAACAGGTGAAAGGGGAATAGGGAAAACGATGATCCATAAAACCCTGCAGTACTATAATTATACTATAGTATATAGAACCTATATAATAATAATAATACTGCTATGGTATCATCTTACATATGATGATATGTACGATGAAAATTCAGTGAACATTCCACACTTTTTAAAAGCTTCTGAAAAGGCATGACTCAAACAACTGAAATATTCATTTAAGCCACTTTCCTGATGCTACATAGCCTACTTAACACGTTCATTCATTCGTTCATTTATTTATTCCGAGCATCTATAGGCTATAGCGCCCCTTCAGGGGAACCTACTCAGAGGCGTTCCCAGTCTAGCCACGGCTAACAGAGAAGACTTGAGCAGGCGGCAGAAAGGGTTCCCTATCGTTTAGTCGTATTTTATTTCGTCGTATTCAATTCGTCGCAATTTATGTCGTGATTATTCATTTCGTCGCAAGATAAATCGTTGTACTCAATTCGTCGTACTCAATTCGTCGTGTTCACTTCGTCGTTTATTTGTTACGTCGTCGTTAATTTGGATGGTCGCAGTTTATTTCGTCTCTTATATCTCTCATAGTACAAAACAAGTGAATGAAGCAAAGCTAAATTATTGACGAAAGGTAATAGGCTAAACTGACATTCATATTACAAAACAACGTTCTAAATAGGTTTAACTGGCAATAAAGCACATTCATATGACAAAACAAGTTAGTGAAGCAAAGCTAATTTATAAACTAAACTAACTAATTGATTGATATACAATTATACAATTAATTACGATCTAACTCACAGCAATCAATTACGCTCAATCAATTAGCTAATTGATATACAATTAATTACGATCTAACTCACAGCAATCAATTACGCTCAATCAATTAGCTAATTGATATACTATTAATTACGACAATCTACGACGAAATCTGCGACCAATTATAACGAGATGATTACGACCAATTGATTCGCGACTAATTGATTGCGACTAACTGATTGCGACGACTCGTTAGCGACGAAAGAATCGGCGACCAATTAATTTACGACAAAATGATTAGCGACTAGATGGCTGCGACGAAATGATCTGCGACGATTTGGACGGTTGCCGCAGAAAGCAGGCATATTGCTGCGAGGCATCAAGCGCAGCTCAAGTGGGAGCCCATTCCAGGTTGATGGCCCAACAATCGAGAAGGCTCGGCGCTGCTTGAGACATGAACGGGCCCGGGGACAAGAAGCTCTCCTTTGGCCGAGGAACGCAAAGCCCGACGGGGGCTAGGTCAGAGACAGGACGACAGAGATCAGAAAGGTAGGATGGAGTACAACCAGCAAGACACCGCCAAACTAACGCTGCAATCCTGTAAGAGATGCGCTGCGAGGCAGGAAGCCAGTGCAAAACATCGCGCATGTAAGCAGATACTGAGACGTATTTTGGAATACGACCAATATTAGTGGGGCAGCTGAGCTGAGGACCAAGTCAGGACGCCCTAATAAGCCAGAACAAGAATCGAGCTACAGTGATCAACTCTGCTGGTAACAAAGGCATGAACAAGAACAACGGCAGCATCATGAGAGAGAGAGAGACAGACAGACAGCCAGAGTGAGCGAAAGAGAAAGAGAGATAGAGCGGAGCACAACACGCAGCTGGTGGACCAAGTTAACATGTTGCGAAAAACTAAGCTCTCGATCGAGCGTCATCCAAAGGTCACGAAAAGTAAGTGAAAAGGTGACATCAGGAAAGTTTCAGCCAACAGTTGCATGTCTACACCGACCAGCCGTCGGCGACTACGAAGCCAGATAAACTAAGTTTTGGATGGGTTCAGGAGCAGATGGTTTGAGGCCATCCAACCAGAGAGGGCATCAATAGCACGGCTGCACGGCACCTCAACCCAACAGAGGCCACCGCATCAGACGCACGGCAGTGGACATACGCTTGTATATCATAACATAACATAACATAACATATTTTATTCAGCAACCAACTTAAAATACAGGTCGTAAGTGCATGAGACTGTTTTCGAGATTAGTCGGTATGCCCAGGAGACCCAGAAGGGGCCGAAGGTCCCGCAAGCCAGGGCCACCTGAGACAAATTAGTTAACAGAAAGCATTACGGCCGACTATGATAATTCACAAACTAGGCAATAAATTCTTAACTATCTTAACTAAACAATTAGAAATAAAAGAAAATTAAAGAAAACTAAGAAAAATTAGAGATTAAGCACATATGATGACATAGCTTGCACAGTGCACACTCCCTTTACGGTGACCAGGTCATCCCCTCTTATGAGTGTGTTAGGTTCCTCGTTGGATGTGGGTAGAAAGTTTACGTTTAAACTGCTGGAGGGAAGGTAGTGAACGGATATCGGGAGGAATACTGTTCCATGCTCTTGGACCTGCACAGTTTATTGATACTTAGTCTAGTCTTTTATTGGTACGAGCAAACGGGATGTAATATGGCTTGAAGTTCCTCGAGCGATCATGATTATCAGTGTTAGATTGAAAATAATTCCTATAGGTTGAGGGTAATTGGTTATGAGTATATCTATACATGAATATGCCAATTTGGACCTGCCTTATCTGGTCAGGTTTTAATATCTTCAGTCTCAGGAATTCAGTTATCGTATGGGCTCCATATGGGAGTTGTGCAATAAATCTGACTGCCCGTTTTTGGAGGACAACTAGTCTAGAGAGGTTGGACTTATATGCTGATGCCCAGACTATATTACAGTAAGTTATGTATGGATGTATAAGAGTGTAGTAGAGAGTGATTCGAGTCTGTGATGGGAGGATTCTGGATATACGTGTAAGTATTCCCAGGTTTTTAGCAATTTTTATAGAGATATTAAATATGTGATCATCAGCATACATGTATAATTGATGCCCACTGCATTAGCACAACTAGAAACATACTAGTCAGCGATTGTCTGTGAACTAGAAAGTACTAAAAAACCACTGTCCTTGAGAATTTTAAAATAAGTAAAGTTCATTCATATTTATCTTTAAGAAGTTAGAATACTCTTTTCGATTGTACAATATTTTCGGACCAGGAACCAAGATTAAAAATTGCTTTTTTCACTTTTTGTATATGAAGAAATGCACACTGCTCTTTAGTTAATTCGCTGATTAATATTGTACACTGTATTCATTCCTTGTATCTAATCGACCGTTGCTCAGTTTATGTGTCATCATCATCAGGATCCATGGGCCGAAAGCCCGTAGGTGTCCAATGCAAATTTCGTCATTTGTTTCCAAAATCCTCTGTCTTGCGCCAATACACTCAAACTGTGTAGGTCTTGTTTGCACCAATCCCTGATGTCATCAGTCCATTCCCTGTTAGGTCTTCCTCTTCGTCCACTTCCATCCATCATACCCATCATGACAGTTTTTATTTTTCTATTATTATCCATTCTGCATATATGCCCAAACAGACCCAATTTCCTTCTCATTACTGACTGTATTAGATCTTCCTTTATGTGTAATCTTCTTCGGACCTCCTTATTTGTCACCTTCATTGTCCAATTCAGGTGCAATATTCTTCTATAGCAATACATTTCAAAAGCCAGGATTTTATCATGATCAGTCTTTTTAATTGTCCAGGCCTCACACGCATAAAGAGCTGTACTAAACACGCATGTTTTCAAGACATTCAGCTTTGTCTTATAACTAATTTGCTTACTATTCCAGATGGAATTTAGTCCTGCCATAACTCCTTTTGCCTTTGCTATTCTTGCCTTTATGTCCTTTGTACAATCATTATTCCATGTTAACAGACTGCCTACTACACAAATTCTGTTACATTCTCAATCACCTCATCTTGCACTTTTATTTCCCTGTCTATTGTCTTCTTGCCAAATACCATTGTTTTTGTTTTATCCACATTTATTTTTAATCCAGCCCGTTGTGCAGATGTGTTCAGTGCACAAACATTTTCCTGCAGCCTCTCACAGCTATTCTCCAGCAAGTCAATGTCATCTGCAAATTTTAGGTTATTAATCAGTTCTCCCTGTACGGAGATTCCAGTTCCATTGTCTTGTATATTTTCCATGACTCTTTCCAAGTAAGTGATAAATGTATTAGGTGAAATTGGATCTCCTTGCCTTGTCCCTATCGTAGTTAAAAACCATTCTCCTATTTTCCGTCCCACTTTCACTGCAGATTTTGATCTGTTACCAATGTTTTGTAGTATTTGTATCAGTCTGTTTCCTACTCCATATAACTTTAGTACTGCCCATGTCACGTCGTGCTTGATGGAATCAAATGCCTTCTGAAAGTCCACGAAACAATTATAGACAGGCTTGTTTTTTCTCTTGGCTTTTTCAGCAATCAACCTCAACATTAGAATTTGTTGGACTGTGCTTCTATCTTTTCTAAATCCTGCTTGTTCATCAGACATATATTCCTCCGTTTTTGCCTTCAGACGACTCAACAAATTGTCATGAATAGGCTACTTTCCCCATATGGTTTATCAGTGCTATAGTTCTATAATTCTTACAGTTTATGTGTATTTATTCTTAAATCCTATTCTATTTTGCAATTAAGTATTCAAATGATTAAGAAGCTGCATGAAAAATGCTATAACGATATACTAGAAATATTTCTGAAACAAGTCGGAATTTTGAAAACATTTTAAACTTTTAGATCAAATCAGGGACAATGGATCGCTTTAGCGGCATAAGAAATGAATCCAGAGAACTAATGAGAACATCGTTTTGGCGCTTGTTTCTCATCTTTGTGGTATTGGAAATTGCCTTTGTGATAGAAGGAACATCGCAAGGTTCGCATTCCTTCTTTAAAGTTGATAACTTATATATAAACATCCAGTTATTCTCATGTTAACATACTGTAGGTCAACGTGCTAATACGAAGATAAACCTATTCAAAGGAAAAGTGATCGAACTGTTTGAGAATTATGATGTGTATTTAAATTTTGATTATATAGAGAAAAAGATACAAATACAACGATATTATAAACATTGAATGACTATTAGGTTTCATCGCATATGCTGCAACAGCATCTGTGATAAAGCCTATATATATATATATATATATATATATATGTATATATATATATATATATATGGATATATATATATATATATATATATATATATAGCGATGTCCTCCATTGGCTGCCTGTTCCGTTCCGCATCGAGTTCAAGCTCTGTCTGCTTGTCTTTAAATCACTACACGGAGCTGCGCCCGAGTACCTGCGCGATTTCTGCACTGGGACTCATTCCTCCGCGTCCGGGCTGCATATTAACATTCTATATACGAACTCAGAATCTGAATATTCATGAATAATTACGGCCTCCTACTGATTGGATGATAGGGTAGGTTAATAAATATTCATAAGTAATGACGTTTCTGCCTAGGGATTAATAATTAATGAGTAAATACAAAGCAGCTAATATTTAGTTTTGCGGCGCCTTACTATTTAGCCTATAGCATGCATTCACGTGATTTAAGTGCTATAAAGGGTTGATTTTTCACCATTTTGTCTGTCTGGCTGTCCTATTACTTTCTGAATATTATTTCGTAGCTTCGATCGTAGGCCTATATTGTTTTAAACAAAGTTATGATAATCCTCCAGTTTAGTTCCCCAAATTATTTTGTATTGGTATCCATTGAAACTGAAGTAGGCCTATTTGTTTATCAATCCCACTTCTATTTAGCAAGAATTCTTTTCGCCAATCTCGCTTCTATTTAAGCAGAGAATTATTCTGATCAATCCAACTTCTAGTTTCACGATGAACTATTTTGGTCAATCCAGCTTCCATTTACGTAATTATTTTAATCAATCCAGCTTCTATTAAATTTTAGGTAAACAATTATTTTCATCAATCTCGCTTCCATTTCATGAAAAATTATTTTCGCCAATCCAGCTTCTACTTTAAGGTAAACAATTATTTTCGTCAATCCAGCTTCTATTTACGCAATTATTCTTGTCAATCCAGCTTCCATTTAACTTAAACGATTTAAGTAGACAATTATTTGCATCAATCCATGCCTGCAGCTTCTATTTTAAATTGACAATATCAAATTTACCAGTGCGAAATAATTTGGGGACCTGAAATGGAGAATTACCAAGTGCCCTGCGCTTGGCTTTCGAGTGGCGCTTTAGAAGTTTGGAGATTACGATTACGATTACGATTAGATGATGATGGCAGTCTACGGAATTGGAGTCTCTGCAACCGTGTCTAAGTTTTCCTAACGATCCAGTGTGTCGCTGACATTTCCTCATAAAAACGCAGCCACGTGTCAACATCTTCGGCGCATCTTAACTTAGCTCTGATTTTCATTCTTTCTTCATTATTTATTATACATTCATTTTCGAATGGCAATCGAGAAAATATCCGCTGTCTACCATTTTGGTTTTGCTCGTGTATCGAGGACCAATATAGCATCCAATCAACAGCAGGCCATAATTACTCATGAATATTCAGAATCTGAGTTCGTATATAGAATGTTAATATGCGTCCGGGCTCCGGCTCCGATAGCTTGCGAAGATTGATCTCCGTGTGCGGAGGATGAGGACGTGCTTCGGTGATCGTGCTTTCTCGGCCGCCGGTCCTCGATGCTGGAACAGACTACCTCCTGCTATTCGATTGACCGACTCAGTGGACTCTTTCAAATCCATGCTAAAATAACATTATTTTGTTCGCCAGGGCTTATCCCGACTGTTGTTAGTTGTCTTGTTACGGCGCCATATAAATTGTCGTAATTATTATATATATATAGATATATATAGATATATATTTTCTATTCTATTCTATTTATGGACTTATAAAGCGCCTCTCACAGTACAACCTAATCAGAAATATATATTAGGGTGGTTCATAGGCATTGGTGAGAAACAAATTCTTAAAAGTTGCAGCTCTCACCCCTCATTCTGTTCCAAAAAAATTATGACCAAGTTGCAGTTGATTCTGAATATGTTTAGAGGTGCCTCAACATGGTTGTAGTTAGAGAATAGAGATGTAAGTTTTTCCATACATGGTAGGGGAAGCTAAAGTCAATCACCTGCCTGTATTTGTACCTGGAGCAGTCATTGATCAGCTGCTTGAAGTTCCATACCTACCAGACGGAACAGGAGAAATAACGGCCGCTGCAGTAGTCGCAGCTATCGGAGATTGGGGTATGAAGTCAGGCATCTGTGGCTTGGCTTGCGACACCACATCGTATATAGAAAACATGTCTTAAATCAGGTGCATGCACTATTCTGGAGAAGAAGTTGGACAAACGTCTGCTATCTTTTGCCTGTCGGCGCCATATTCTTGAATGTCTGTTCACTGACATTAGCTCCTTCTTATAAATTTATAAATACAATACAATACACCCAAGCATGGTTTGCAAGGTCGATGCCAACTTTGGCTCCGAATAATGACCTATTGTTCCTGGAAAGGTTGCAGGAGTACCCCGCAATAAATAAGGTGCAGTGCAGAAATAATTGGGGCGCATATGGCATCTGAATGAGGAAATGATATGCCTTGCACTGTTTGATCCGTCTGTAACTCTTCAAGTGAAACGAGGAATGGTGAATGCAATGAAAATTGGGCCTCCTGGAAACAACAGTCCATCAAACGAATCGTCATGACGGATGGTCTTTCCGCAAACTTTCTAATCTCTTTTGTCATTCAGTAGAGTATTCAATTCTTCACAGCATTGAGCTTCCCCGTAGACCATCTTCAGATCGGTCCTGGCCAGTGGTGCTACAATTCCGAATTCAAAACAGTGCTGAAGTATGCCAAGGCACTGAAAATCGTAAACGACACGGCGGAAAGAGTTGTGCGCTGATTCAGGAGTTTAATGCTTATCTGACTAGAAACGAAGAACAAAAACAGTTTCTCCTTCGAATGGTTACATGCCGAGCATAGAAAGTTGTTCCAAGATTCTCGGAATCCACAGTTGTGTCCGTACTCAAATGTTAGACATTAGCGTTTAATGGTAGACAGTCTTTGTATAACACTGGACAACAAATTTTAACTTTTTTTGCTTCCTAAAAACCTTTAGCTGTTTTATATAGATTTTGGCACGCTGCATCCAGTGGTGTTCTCAGAATTTTTGTATCACGTAAGGTTTTTGAGAAAATGGTTTGCAAGATTTTAAAAAGAAATGCCCAGAAATTTACTTAGTGCATACATTTACAATGTAGCCTACTGTTATTTATTTTTTGGACATTTTAAAACTGAACAGACGCTGATTTGCGTTTGCATTCAATATCAGAAGCCTCTCTGATCAATGTCAAACAGTCATCAGCCAGTATTCTAATGCTCCACACTGTGACCACACACTGGAGTCATTTCTCCATTGTGGCAATGTCCTGATGTTCGCCATGTTAATCGCTGACATCACAAAGATTTGCTGGAAAACATCCAGACGGGAATTAAAGAATTGTATTTTAGTAACAACCATCAGATGCAATGCGTGAAGTATCTTTTCAACCAACTGAATATAATTTGCTGATCTGTTATTGCCGAGAAAGTTAACGTACTTCAACGACTGCCACCCAGTTAACTCAATTTATTCAGGAGTTCGTCAAAGCGACTGTCATTCATCAGTTCTCTTATAATTATGTGGACCAGGAAATATGTCTTCTTATGTCTTGGCTTCACTTATGCGAGAAAACTTGTCTCTTAAGATTTTTGAGCCCCTTCCCCTCTTTGTTCAATGCCTTGAAAAAGTTCTTCACTAGTCCAAGCTTGATGTGAGGAGGTGGCAAGAAAATCTTACTGGGTTCAACAAGTGGTTCGTGATAAACTTTCCTTTGGCGTGGTACCAAATGTTTACGACGTGGCCAGTGGGTAGCGGGAAACTTTAGCATGACTGACCCACTCACAAATGAAACAACAATAATACTTCGTATATCCTAGCTGCATCCAACAAGAAGCTGAAAAAGTGCTACAAATTTCAAATCACCACGCAGTTAACAGTTGTGCCTACTGACTGGATAGATGACAGAAACAGTTATCAAATGAGGCTCACGGCAGTGGTTGGGAATCAGGATCAATACAGTCTTCTGTTCCCTTTTTCACATTTTCACCAATGTCTCCGATGGTAAAAACAGCCCGTGGATTGGGTAGACCTACAGGAAGGATGTCATCATGTGGTAGTGGTCTCAGTGCCGATGGAAGATTAGGATATTCAATATTGGTCTCTTGCTTTTGGAGGAATGGCCAAAAACATTTGTCAAAAAGAAACAGCAGTTTGAAACATGAGTTTTTTGCTCCCTTCATATCATTGGAATAGCAAACGGCATAGACGGCCGATAACCAGTAATCCATGTTCTGAGATTGCCTGCGGAAAATGTGCAACAAATTTTAGGTACCCAACCTTTATCCTGATCGCCAACTTTATATCGAAAGTACAGTTCATATGCTTTCTTAACAAGAGAGTCATCGCCTTTTGAGATTTTTACGTGAACTCGCTGTAGTTATAACACAACGGCTGTTGACGCATATACGTTATATTTCGCTCAACTTGCTACTCTAACGTTTGAAAAAAAGAATATATTGCTATAATGGTGAACCCACATATATTTATTCTTAAGTATGCTCCATGCTATTTATGCCCGTTGATCATCAACATACGTACAAACTGACATCAGCGCGTCTGTATATGTAGCCTCCTTTTATAGCCTGTCCTGCCAACATCCTTCATGATTAAGCATGCTGGGCATGCCCAGGCATGCCTAAGCATTACATTTACATTGAATGTTGTGCAACCTGCACTGAGTGCATGTCCAGGCATGCCTGGAATACACAAAACACCTCACCTTGTGGGCAGCATATAAGTAGACTAAAAATGTGAAAGGAAATTCCAAAAATGGGCTATATAAAAAAATCTCTACGTGATAGGAAATTTTCAAGGTCATTTTCGTGATCAGCAGCCAAAAATACATAAGGTACACCCAACAGTTTTCAGGAAGCAAAACCACCCTGTTTTTATGAGCCACCCTAATATGCAGGGTGGGCCAGTAGGAATGCAACAACTTTGACGCCTTATAACTTGAATACTTTTTATCTGAGCGTCTTGTCCATATATCATATTGAAGATAATTATCTATTTTATCATTCTGCAAAATATCTATGAGATACTATAAAGACGTTTTGAGATAATGCTATTAATATTCGATGTGCCATTTTCTTGCCATAAAACTGCAAGAAGAAATAAAAGTCTGAAAATGAAGATGTCAATTCTAAACAATCACTTAGTAATAACAATCTTGAGTGAATTTACCATAAGTCAAACAAATACTCAATATGTCCACCACGTGCTTTAACACGAGACGACCACTGATCGATGGCTGAGTCCACCAGTGCTTGGGTTATCTCAGCCCAGCAGCAAAGAATCACTTCTTTCAAATGTTCAACGTCACGTATCGGTTCACGATAGACCAGTTGCTGAAGACAACCCCAGATCGAATAGTCAAACGGGTTTAAATCCGGACTGTTCGGTGGCCAGTTCTACGGTTCAATTAACTCTGGCACGTTAGCGTTCAAATAGGCAACCGTATGACGTGAACGATGCGCCGGTGTAGGAGGCTGATTGCACTCCACGTACAAAAAGACTCCGGGTGTGTTTTTTATCCTAGTATAAAGGATCATGAGAGAGGCAGGATTTGATGATGAGGCGGAAGGAGTGAGGATAGCTGGAAAGGTTGTCAACAACTTAAGGTATGCGGATGACACAACACTGTTGGCGGGGGAAAAGGAAGTACTGAAAAACAACATCAGGAAACTAAGGCTTGAAAGTGAGAAAGCAGGATTGTACTTCAACATAAAAAGACTAAAATTATGACCACAGAGAGCTGGAGAAGCTTCGAAGTAGATGGAGAAGAGATTGAGGTGGTATCGAACTTCTGTTTCCTGGGAGCAACAATAGATAGGGAGGGGGGATGCGAGAGAGAGATACGCCGAAGAATTATTACTCTGGGAAAAGGAACAATGCAAGGATTGGAAAAGATATGGAAGGATAAAGCGGTGAGCCTGGAAACGAAAACAAGAATTGTTAAAGCAATGATAATGCCAGTGGTGCTGTACGGGTGCGAGGCATGGACAAAAACCAAAGCACTAGAGAAGAAAATCGAAGCATGCGAAATGTGGATTTGGAGGAAAATGCTGAGGGTCCCCTGGACTGAGAAGAGAACAAATGAACATATACTGGAAGAGATAGGACACTTAAGAGGAGAGATGACATTGAGACAAAGAGCGGCGAGACAAAAAGTGATGTATTTTGGCCATGTGATGCGGGCGGACGGCATGGAAAAGGAGA
>JACEVL010000387.1:487850-688432 GCA_020284085.1 Aporrectodea caliginosa | reverse complement strand
ATTATGTCACCAACTCTTTTCTTTCTTAGTTGTGACCTACCTCAAGAACTTTCCTTATATCTACATATAAATTGCTCAACGTCTTCTAACTTTAGTTTAAATTAAATTGACACAGTTCTTTGAATGTTTCTCCTTTCTTTTAACACAGTTATTTCAAACGTACAATCAAAGTTCTTATCAATACAGCTCAACTGTAACTTCTAACATACAGCTCTCTACTGCATTAAAACATCTACTACACTGTATTGTTCAAATTCACTGTCATCAGCAGTTTCTAAGTTTGGCGCGCTAACTGCACGTGTAGAGAATCTATCGTCAGCCAAAGTTTAGGCTACTTTAGGCCAAGCGCCCACGAGCCGACAGCGCAACTAAGGCCTAAGACTAAAACGCTTAACAATCGATACACATTATATATATATATATATATATATATATCAACCTAAGGAACACCTGTGCTAATTATATTGATGCTTTGATTGTCATGTTGATATTGATTATTGAATCTGTTTGTACTATTCTTGATGGACTAAGAATATTGAACATTGATTGATTGTAAATGTAAAATTGATAGCTTGATGTTAATTTAGAGAGATAGATGTGATGCTCTGCAAATATTGTAATTAAGAATAAGAATTAGATTAAAATTGAGGAGAAAACAGTTATTAATAGAGCCTATATGGTCGCCAAAAAAATTAATGAAAAGCCTGTACGGCTAGAAGATTAATTTTGTTTCTTTTTAATATCAAAAAAAGAAGGAAAAAAAGGAGAAAAAAAAGAACAACCACCTGTCAAATTTCATCGTTACAACTTCCTGTCAGAAAAGAAGCAAAGACAAGAAAAGAGAAAGAATTCTGATGAAAAACATTATTCGAAAATGAACTTAAATACGTCAAAAACTTTAAAGTCGTCAATATCCTTTCAGAAATAGAATCCAAGACGGAAAAAAGATAAAGAAAACTGATGAAAACACTACACGAAAATGAACTGAAATGCATCAAAAACTTTAAAGACGTCAACGGCCTTTGTTGCTAAAAGATGTCATTAAACATTGGATAAATAAATAAGTGACAGTATTATTTATTATTAATGATGTAAGAGCTGTAATATGCCAAAACTAATCTTTGTCGGCGGCAACGGCCTATGTTTGTCATAAGCTGCCGTTAAACTGTGGACACACACAGTGACAGTATTATTTGATCTGTAATATATGCCAAAAAATCTTTGTCGGCGGCAACGGCCTATGTTGTCATAAGATGCCGTTAAACTGTGGATCCAAGTGACAGTCCAAATCCTGGATGAAGGAGGAGGGCGACGCTACTGATCTTTATTATCACAAAGTTTCGTAAAACTGAAACTACTACTACTACTACTACTGCTATTATCCTACCCGTGCAGTTCTAGTCCCATGTCTGTAGAAAATAGGAGGCTGGCGCTAATCATCTATGTTATTATACAGAGTCGTTAAAAAGCAACCAGCGTACGAATGGCCAGGTGCATTATGTGTTAGCAGATATTCGTTTCACTCATAGAGTAAGGTACCAGTCCGAAGACCTGATAACGGAGGAGAGCGACGCGGATCATTCAGACTGTTACACAACTTTGTTATACCACGTGTGCATGGAAGAAAGTCTCGTCCACCGCCGTATTCTCGCGTGATGCCAGTCTGAAGTCTCGAAGAAGGAGGGCGACGCTAATTTTTCTCTCTTATGACCCAGCGTCGTTAAACAGTAACTACATTTACGGTAGGAAATAATTATATGTAATTAGAATATAAGTCAGAGTCGATGTAATTGGCCTTGGCAGCCACAAGGTGTCGCTAAACAATTAATAATACAGTGCTCGTCTTGGACACTTTAAACACACATTCTTCAAATGTGTTTAATTGCTATTGCATCAAAAAATCTAGTTCAAAGAGTAAGCATGACATTAACGGTCCTTGGCGTCGAAAAGTTGTTGCTCAACAATTAATAAATATACAGTGGTCTTCGTAGACACCTTTTAAACTATTCTACAACGGCTATAAATAAAGGAAATGAATTTGAGCGCTAGTTATTATAGAGCTGTAATATGCCAAAAACTAATCTTTGTCGGCGGCAACGGCCTATGTTGTCATAAGCTGCCGTTAAACTGTGGACACACACACAGCGCTAGTTATGAAGTGTCCGCTCCATAGGCTCTGGTCGCCCCTACAAAATGCTGATAAACAACGGAAAACTGCTTACCATCGCGTAGTGCCAGTCCGAAGCCTTGATAACGGAGGAGGATGACGCCGATCACCCTAATTACGACACGGTGTCGTTAAAAAGAAACTGTGAAATGTCTTTACTATTTACTACTTTATAGCAGTGGTAAACAAACATTCGCACCACAATTAGGGTAATTGATTACACCTGCTATTAAATTAAACACTTCAATGACGTCTGAGTCTAATGCACAAGGCATCGACCGATGGCGTTACAAAACCAATCAGGGCAATATATTCAGAAGATCCGTTGAATTATACAGAGATGCAGTCTATGATGTGCAAGCAACTTGAAAGAGGTAAGTCTTAATGAATGCATAGATATATTATTATTATGATCATCCATCGCGCGCCAAGCCGAACATGTCGATAATACTGCGATCGTCTTAGACACCTTTAACAAGCATTCTTCCTACGCTATATAAGCAGCCAATGCGTTTTATCACTAGATCTCACGGGTATCTGAAAGTCATACGGTGAAATCGAAGAGAACGGACATTAGCGGCGACACCGTTGTAATAAACAACAGAAAACTGCTCTATCATCGGGGGTGCCAGTCCGAAGACTGGATTATAAAGGAGGGCGACGCTTATCATCTATTTTATGACGCTGCATCGTTAAACGAAAGTACCGCAACGTATAAAAATATTAATAATATAAACGCACAGAAATGACGTGTGCGTCGTGTAACACTTTTTTCTCACTGCGTCATTCGCCAGATGGCAGGTCGTAGAACCCATTTCTGCTTCTCTTAGCCACGGGTTGTATCCTTCATTCCATCGGCAGATGGCAGGGGAGGGCGAATGGGGTTGGAGGGAGGGGTTGCGGTGGGGAGAAGAAGGTGAACTGAAAATGGAATGGGAAGTGAAATGGGGAAGTGCAGGCGCGGGCAAGGAGGAGTGGGAGGTGGATGAGAATGGGGAGAAGAGGACAAAAGGGAAGGAGGGAAGGCTGATTTTAAGTGACCTGTCAGAGCTCGCTATACTTCACCGTCCTAGGACGGGCAAACATCTACTATCTATTAATACCAAAAGGACAGAACATAAACCTGCCTTCGTATCCTCATCGAAGCTCCCGTCATCTCTAGCCTCGACTACTGCAACTCTGTCGTATCCTGTCTTCCTTCATCGACACTGCAACCCTTATCCTCTGTTTTACACACCGCCGCTCGCCTAATTAAAGATCTTGGTCCAGGAGATCATCATGTAAACACTGCGAAAACTCCACTGGCTTTCTATCCGCCCGCCCCTATCGCCTTCAAAATCTAACTCATCATGTATCACATTCACTCTGGAAGCTCTTCCTCATACATGGCTTCCATGGTCACGCCATGTTCAGTTTTCAATACTAGAGGACTCCAGTGTTGTTAAACTACGTATACATGGGGAAAAAAGCTAAGCCATTTAATTGCCGTATCCTCGGGAGGTGCCAGTCTGAAGCTTGGATATAGGAGGGCGACTCTGATTATTATCTCTCTTATGACGCAGCGTCGTTAAACAGGAACTATAGCTACGGACAGAAATCTATCTAAGTAGAATGTAAGTTAAAGGTTGACGTAATTGGCCTTAACAGCCACAAGCTGTTGCTTAACAATTAATTATACAGTGGTCGCCTTCGACACCTTTAAAACTTTCTATAAATTCAGGAAATGAGTTTGACCGCTACATGTAAGACGCAATCCATAAGCTTAGTTTTCCCTCTTTGGTCTCTCGTTCTTTAAAGACGTTTCTTTTCCCCGGGGTTTTCGTGCTGAGAGCGCTTCTGAATAGTTATTCTGAGAGAGGCGCTATATAAATCTTTAGATACAATACAATATAATATGATAGACGTTGACGGCCCATAGCCTCTACAAGATTCTGATAAACAACTGAAAACTGTCAATCATCGGGTAGTGCCAGTCCCAAGCCTTGATAAAGGAGGAGGACGACGCCAGTAATCCTCATTACGACACGGTGTCGTTAAACAGAAATTACGAAATGTCTTCACTATTCCAGCACATCCGTTGCTCTCCAGGGCAATCTCATTGCACCTCTGTAACGAAAGAGGAGTACATAGGCCTACTGTGCAGGATTATCAGATTTAGTAACTTACATGTATATACCATGTGTCTAAATCGCATAGGTCGAAACCCTATGGGACGGTGGTAAGACGACTGTAAAGCAATGTAATGCAAAGTAACGTAATCCACTGTAAATGCTTCGAAATTTGAAATTTCTCAGCCTCATACAAATGCCACGAAAGGGTGACCAGGTTAACCACCGGCGCTATATCAAATCAAGTCCGCAATAGACAAGTTGTTTGGGCTTTTCGGTGCCATGTCAGAATCCTGGGAGGTCAAGCCGAGAAGAAAGCATGGTACAATGGTGGAAGGACTAACGGCGACGATTAATACGATGACGACGATGATGATGGTTATTACGCATTTCTTAAGCGCCACTATCTAATGAACAAGCATCAATCGATGGCGCTGAGCAATTGTTAGTCATGGACTTTCTCAAGGTCGCGACACAGTTACCGCATCAGAGGAGGAGAAGGATCGAACCTCTACTCTTCAAGCTACGAGGCGAGCGTTCATACAATCGTATACCTGGCCACTAAATTGTAACGTAACTGCACATCTCCTATATTCGCTATCGATGGCATAATAATAATTTGCATGTATGGATGATTCTATGTACTTACGTTTGTGTGTATTTCGGTATGCATGTATATGTTGTATGCATATGTGTCTTTGTCTGTATGTTTGTATATTATTATGTACGTCTGTATTTGTGCATATCTATACAAGTATGTGTGTCTATCTCTATGTAGTATGTGTTTATGTACGCATTTTTATATCAAAGAAGGTATTTATGTAGGTATTTATAATTATATATAAATGCAGGTATGTATTGTGTATGCATATTATGAGTATGCATGTATATGTGTATGTATATGTATGTGTGTGTGTGTGTATGTTTGTATAAATTCATGTATTCATGTAAGTATCGGTATATTGTGTGTGCATGTATGTATGTGTATGTATGTATATGACAGTATGTATGTATGAATGCATGTATGTAGGTATGTATGCATGATAATTATGTGCATGCATGTATGTATGAGTGTGTGTACGCATGTCAATGTGTGTGCATGTATATATGTATTTGACTCTGTAAGTACTTTTGCAAAATGTATTTCACAATATGTGCATATTATGTATATTATGTACATGTATGTATGTATGTATATGTGTACGTATGTATATCCATCGTCTTCCGATCGGATAAGAAATCTTCAGTTAAGAATTTTATCCGCCATTTATGCGGCAACTCTTTGGAACCTCACAATAGCAATGACCCTATCTAGTACCCATAAATCTGTCGCTAGAGAAAGTCGTTTTGAGCGGCTCTAAAGGTCGCCAGATAGCGCTAAACCATTTATAATGTAATTCTCTCCTAAGACACCGTTAAAACGCCTAATGCTGATCCTATAAATTCGTCAGATGCGTTATTCCGATAATTGTTCGCGTAGGAATCAGGGTAAATGCGAAGTGAGGTCCTGGAATCCACAACGATTAAATAAACAAACGTTACTTTCACCCGAAGCAAACTGGTTGGGTGCCACAGAAGTTTGTTGGGGTATTAACGTCCGTTTTACGTTGTAACCGGCAACCGAGGTGCGACAAGGTCTGACGGTTAACTTGCTGGACTACCAACCGAGAGATCGAAGATCAAATATAGGCGTTAAATTTTTAATAAGTGAGCTAGTGATCTAATTTTGTTGCGTAACATTCTCATTATTTTGAACAATCTATCCTCCAGTATACAACTTTCCATATTATATTGTGTATAACATATATTTGTCTGCATTCAAAATCGTTCTCGACCTATCGAGTCACCCTATACAATGTTCTGAGGTCGTTAGATAGTGTAAATCGCTGGGCAATTTAATGCTCTGCTTAGACACCTTTTAAACATCTTCTGTGGACTGCATAAATTGGTCAATTTAGAAAGGTATATGGCTGGTAATGGATTTATATAGATAGACTGGATTGAGGTAACCGGTTCCAGCTATTGGGACCAACAATAGCGAAACAACTAGACTGGGCCGTAGAAGTACGCACCCGCGGGACAGCCAAGTAACAACCACAGGCCGAGGACCGAAGGGAGGAACGAGTGGGCAGAGAAGAAACTGATGTACAATATGTCCTTAGACAGTGAGGAGCAGAGCCAGCAATACAGACCTTGAATTGGATACGCTGGCGGATGGTGAGCCAGTGAAGGAGTCAAGGACAAAATAGGAGATATGGTCAAACTTTTAGTGGTTGGAGTGCTGATATATCAATTGAGAGATCGATAGTTCAAATCTCCAACATTGCAGAAATATCCGCTCCATTTGCGCCCCTTAGCCAACGCATCTGTGTTGAGTGGATTGTCAGTTTGAGGATCAAGGGAACTAATTAGGCCTAGTCTTTGTAGCCAATGCCATAATTATCTAATGTCTTGTTTGATACTAACGTTCAGAGATAACTAATTAGTTATAGTTTGATTAATAGATGCGACACTGAATGAGTAAATAACAGCGACATGTTTAATAATAATAATAATAATTGAAGCAGAGAGCTGTATGGGAGGAATCGAGGAGTTACGTCCATTAGTGATAATTGATGCAGCACCCAATCAGGTCAGAGAGAACGGATCATTATTAAATAATGGCTGGAAATGGAGTTCAACGAAGGAAATTGAAACAGACAGACATTTGTATGTTAGGCTGCGGCTAACTTCGATTGAAAGAATTCTACCAAATCTTACAGATTAAACTCGGTCATGAAGTTGAATCGTAGCTATAATTATTTTAGTAATGTCGAGTTGACAATGCAATTCTCTCCTTAGAAACCTTTAATACGTCTTCGGTCGTTATTATAAATTCATCAGTCGCGTTGTATCGCAAGATAATGTCCCTAGGATTATAAGGTGAGGTTGACGTCAAACGTCTCGGAATACTGAAGGCTCAGTTAGACAATAATGAAACTGCATTCTACCTCGTCAGCAACTCACTTGGGTGCAATCGTATTTTTATGGGCTGAAAGTGCATTAACCCCCGCTATACGTTTAACTGTTGGCGCGTACAGGTCTAGTGGTTAACGTGTTGGTATTTCAAACGAAGGGTCGCGAGTTCAAATTGAATGGTATGCAACTATTGAAAATTTCTGTTTTTAATTAATTAATCTTAAAATCTCTCTGTTTAGCACAGAGAGCGCTTCCGTTTAAATGGAGGGACGTTACCATAAGAAAAAAATTAACAAAACCGTCGTCAAATAATTATGGGTAATTTAATCAATATCATGACCGAGAATCTTGTGGGGTAAGTTTGTGTCTAAGTCAACAGCTCAGGAAGTCGCTAGATGGCGTTAAACGATGCGGTCGTGGTCCTTGTTTACGCCTTCGATACTGGTCGAATTGACTACTCACTGTTGCTCCTTACTTGTTGGCCTTCCCATTTGGGGTTTTGGGGAGACCAGAGCGAGTTTTACGCTCGGCTGCTCGGCTTATTGGGCGTTCGTTCGTTCATTGTAGTTACACAGCCACTAGCCAACCCATTGTTCTACTTTGTAAGCAAGCCATATGGGTGACATCATATTGTTCTCCGTATGTACTATACTGGTCTGGCATTTATCGGGGGTTGGGTTCAGCGCCCTTAGTCATTCTTAGGATCCACAGTTGAGTCTTCATTGCACACACTAACCATTTCAGGGAAGGAGGCTCGAACCCGTAATTTCTGCGTTACAAGGCGAGCACTCTAACCAATTGGCCACCGTGTCCTGCGATGATGATGACGACGATGTATTATGGCAGTGCCAGTTCCTAGCCTGGAGAACGGAAGGGGCAACGCTTATTTCTTTATTTTAAACAGCAACCAACCAACCAACTATAAATTATTCTGCTAACGCATTTAATCGTCAGAACACTATTCAACTTGTATCATACGGTCGACGTTAATGGCCCTTTGGTTGCCACAAGATACTGTAAAATACGGCATCGAATGATACCAGTACTAAGCCTATAGGAGGAAGGCGACGTTAAACACCCTTATTACGATACACCGTCGTTAATCAGAAACTACGAAATGTTTCACCTCTTAGCAACCTTTAAAACGTTGTCTTCAGATGCTATAATTCAGCCAATGCGTTTTATCGATAGATTGGCACCACAGAGATTCATAGAATTAGGATGACGTTAACGGCCCGTGGCGGCCTTAAGCTGTTCATAAACAACGGGTAAATGCTAGCCTACAATGATCCCAGCCAATATATATCTTCACCATCCAGCAAGCCCGATGTACCAGATCATCCTCCGTTCTAAATCTTTCTCGACCCCCGTTCACTACTCATCTCAAGTTCTCCAACCGAGCAGTATCCAACACAGCACCACGTCTCTGGAACGATCTACCTCCTGAATTCAGAACTTTTTGGTTCCTCCACCATCATCGCTAATCATCCATCATCAACTGCCTCAGGCTCCTCTATTCATCACCCAAAGGCTCTCCACTCAAAACTAACGTCTGCCTTTTCGAGAACTCTTACCCCGACTCACCTGATCCTGTACTTTCCAATCCTCGACCTAAACGACACCCAGCTTAACCCTCATGCGACCAACTGGGGTCCTTGGGTACCCCAGCATGGCATCGGCTTGTGCTACTTTTTACTATCCAATATTTTTCACGGTATTTTATGACTTTGTCACTTGGACATCGCTCACTGTTTTGGTGTATTGAAATTCAGTTTTGCTTTTAAGGTTATATTTTAAAAACAAATATCCAGTGGGGTACCGCTGGACCCCAGCTTCAGTAGTAGTCCAGGCAATCTAGCTCAAATATACGTTGAACCTGGGCAATATTACTCCAGAAGCTTTCTAAACGGTTTCCCGCTCAGTTTTCATTGTTGAATAACATATCCAAAATTCCACACAATCCGACTACGGGATCACCCCCAAAAATGCAAAGTTTAACTAAACAATGGATACTATCCTACCAAACAACCCAGTTCGGTGACATTGTATTTTTATGGGGTATTAACATCCGTCTTACCTTTTAACCGGCAACCGTTTTGGTCCAGTGGTTAACATGTTGTTATATCAACTGATAAGTCGGGGATTAAAATCCATTTATATGCTGATGATGATATTTGTGTTCTTCAAGAGGTTTAAAATCGCTATGGTTACCGCACTGAGCTCCTGTGACGCTAATGTTCTTTGTAATCACACAGCGTCAGTTAAACAGAAAGTACCACTATCGCCATTTTGCTATTCCATAACATTACAATCGATACTGGTGCATTCTACGTTGTCAACTTGGGTGCCTTGGAATTTTTTAGTATTTTGAAATGGTGCGAACCTCTGTGTTACCTTAAATGCGAGGTGAGCTATGATGTATTGGTTAGATTGCTGGACTGTCAACCGAGGTCGGGAATTAAAATCTCCGCCATGGCAGAAATTTCTGTCGAAATGTCCGCTAAACATGCGCCCTTAGCCAACGCAGCTCTACTCTACTCTACTCGAAGAAGCTAATTCGTCTTATAACCCCTATGCGTAGCTATTTACACTGGCTTCCTTTTCGTCTGATTAAAGGATTTGTGTTAAATTTAGGCTCATAGTCTGTAAAACATTGAAGTCAGGTTGCTAGATGGCGTTATACGCTGGAGAATGCAATGAACTTTTTTTGACACCTTTAATAGGCTTGCGATCGAGATTCTAAATTCGTCAGTCGCGTTGTAGGATATCACTGTATTATGCCAAAAACTAATCTTTGTCGGCGGCAACGGCCTATGTAGTCATAAGCTGCCGTTAAACTGTGGATCCACCACTAGGATATCACTAGTTAGCCACCCTTGAACCAGAGATTGAATGTAATGTGAGGTCGACATCAAAGGCCTAGGAATCCACGAAGTTGAGCTAAACAATTGATAATGGTTCATACTACGTTGTCAACAACCTATTTCAAAGCCATGGTATTTTTGTGGGAATGATGAAAGTTGTCTTATGGCAACAAAAGCCTTTGATGTCGGCAGAAATTGTTTCGAACATTTCTCAAAATGAAACCCTCGATAATGTTATGCTCTCCTTAGACACATTTAATACGAATTGTTCGTACATTACCTCCTGATTAACTCCGCCACTGTTCGCCTTCTGACAGTGCCAGTCCCAAGCCTGGTTAAAGGAGGAGGGCGACGCTAATGGTCTTTGTTACCACACAGTGGTCGTTAAACAGTAAACAAGCAAAAGCAACCTGATTGCGATTTGAATTTGGTGCGCCATCGGTTGATACCTCAAGGGTTAAACACCAGCGAAGTTACTTACATCATGAAATATTATAAAATTCACAGAGAAGCCTGGAATTAGCTCTTTACGAAGCAGACTCCCTTATGACTGTCGAGTCTCTGATTTCTGACGCTCATTGTAGAAATGGATAGAGTAAATGTATCCATTTCCAGAATGAGAACCACGGCTACGGATGTAAATAATATTATACCTTATTAGAATACAATGTGGTCGAAGTGATGCACCTTGGCAGATAATACACTGCTCGTCTTGGACACCTTGATCATGCATTTTTCAAGCACTATAAATAGTGCAAAGACGTAGAAAGACGTAGCAAGACAATCTTCCAGAGCTGTAATTATATGCCACAAAAATCTTTGTCGGCGGAAATGGCCTTTGTTGTCATAAGCTGCCGTTAAACTGCGGATCCAATCCAAGACAATCTCCAAACTCCGCCGCTGTTCGCTTTCCGACAGTGCCAGTCCCTAGCCTGAATAAAAGAGGAGGGCGAGGCTAATGGTCTCTGTTACCACACAGCTAGTCGATAAAAAGGAAACACACAAGACAATCTTCTTTTATAGAATGCGAGTATCGTTGACATTATAATCTGAAATATAAGTATGTTGCTAAACAATGAATGTCATATTAGTGGCATTGTAAAGTACTGTATATACCCATTTAAATGGTGCTTATTAGAATCTATCAATTTTTGCTTGTTTTCAACTACTCAGATATAGACACCATTAAAACGTATCCTTCGGACAATAAATTTTTAACTCCACCACTGCTTGCTTTATGGCATTTCCAGTGTCAAGCCTGGAGAAAGGAGGGGGCGAGGACAATTTTCTTTCTTATTACACCGAGTAGTTAAACAACAACCAACCAACCAACCACCGAGTCCTAAACCTTGATGGAAGAGAAGTGCGACGTAAGACACCTTTATTTTGACGGATCATCGTTAAACAAAAACGTACCTCTTAGCAACCTTTAAAACGTTGCCTTCATGCGCTATAAATTCAGCAAATGCGTTTTATCGTTAGACCCCACTCATCTGCAAACTGGGTACCGTTCTTTTTCATACCGTTAGCAACCATTACTTCATATCAGTGGTAAATAAATAATCATACCCATATTTGGGTAAAGATTATTACTGCTATTAAATTAAAAACTTCTATAGCGCCGGTGTCTAATGCACAAAGCATCAACCGATGTCGCACCAGAACCCAATCCATAATCAGATCAATTTCTAGAAGATCAGTCCAATAAGACAGAGAGGTACCAGGTAGTCTATGGTGCAGCTTTTAGTGCAGTCTTTAATAAATGTGAAAGAGGTAAGTCTGAGCAGAACGGACAGATACAGGGAGAGAGAGAGTTCCACAATATAGTGGAAGGGAAGAAACTGGCAGCCCTCATTGAAAGCAAAGTCTTGGAGTGATACCTTTGCATCGGCGTATGTATTGTATTGTATTGTATTGTATTGGGTGTATGTTTGTTTCTATTGTATTTATTTATATAGAGCCGTTCACGGTAGTGGCCATTCAGTAGCGCTCATAGTGCGAGAACTCCTAGAGTAGAAAAAGGTTTTGAGGAGGAAAAGGATGTGGAAAGATACTCAGAAAAATAGTAACACGTATTATAGAGCAGGGAAAGGCATTCAATAGGGTGGGTCCAGATCTAGTTTGGACCACAATGTACGTATGAAGACAGCATAAAACGCCTTAAGTACCTTACAAAGACACTTTATCAATTCACATTTTTTATCTTTGCGTCACCGTTGGGTCACCTTAATCAATTTTCCCTTCTTACCTTTGTGTCACCTTTGTCCGTTTTACTTTGTTACCTTTGCTATCTTTGCATACCAAGATTTCCGATAATGAACGCATCTGGTGGCCTGCTCTGACGTTATGTTGCATCGATGTTGGGCTGGAACCGTCTTCCAGTTTTCCGCCAGAATGACCATGGCATCGACGTCCAGCAGACCGTAACCGAAGTGATGGCTGACTGCAGAGGCAAAGGTAACAAATCAGATCAATGAACCGTTATATCGCTCAACCGTTAAATCACAAGGCGGCGTCTGACCAGATAGATGTCCAGCAACGTCCGAAGAGGTAGATGAACAAAATAAGACCAGTGAACCCGTTAAGGTAATGCAAAGTAAAGTAAGCTAAGCTCTGGTATTTTAAAGAAACGTATTTCGTAATCAAGGATACAGTTATCGACATGTAATATAATTTAATCTAATCTTATTAAATCTAATCCAATCGGAATGCTTTCTATAGCGCCGTTATCATCGTTAACAAGGCATCAATCGACGTAAGCTGAAGTATTGCATTGTGACCAGTGATGGTTACGATCTAGCCATAGAAAAGTATTTGCAGAATTTATAGCGACTGAAGGAAGCGTTTTGAAGGTGTCTAAGACGAGTACTTTTTCATCAAATGCTACGCCTAAGGGCTTGGTTGGCCGTGGAAATCTTAGTACTGGAGTTCGGAGTGAACTTCATGTTCCCTTTGCACGCTCTTCAAAGACACAATAATGAGGGTCTTTTCAGTGGTTGTGCCGATCATGCGTGTTCTTTTAACTATGGACTCTGCATATACCTAGAGTCCTGTAACAAGCATCTCAAAACTGTTCCTATCGCTTCAGTTGGGCTGGGAGAGTTTCCAAGTAGGCCTAGGTATCATGGAGGGGCGCTATGTAAGTGTTCCTGTTGAATGTACGAATGAATGAATGAATGAATGGATGAATGAATGAGTGAATGAATGAATGAATGAATCAATCAATCAATCAATCATTCAATCAATCAATCAATCAATCAATCAATCAATAATAAAGTCTAAATTATTCCGCCATGAAAAAAGATTGTTTATTGCTCCATAAGGCCTACTATCAATTCAGATACCAATTAGGAATTTAGTCGTCCGCAAACTAAGTCAAGCGTAAATTCAGTCATGCGTTAATTCAGTCATGCGCCAATTCAGTCGCGCGCAAATTCAACAATCACCCATATAGGCCTAATTATTCAGTCAGGCTTAAATTCAGTCGTGCGTAAATTCAGCCGCGCGTAAATTCAACAATCATGCGTATATACAATCAGGCTTAAATTCAGCCGCGCGTAAATTCAACAATCACGCGTATATACAATCAGGCTTAAATTCAGCCGTGCGGAAATTCAACAATTGTATATATGCCTATATAGGCAATGTGTAAAATCAGATTTTGTAATGCCTGAAATTTTTAGGCAATATGTAAATTCCCCACCATTACAAAATCCCTGAAAAAACCAGGGATTTTGTAAATTCCTCTGAAATCTGATGATGAAAATTTGACAATTGCCTGAAAGTGACGAAAATTTTCGAAGTTTTACAAACTACCTGATTTACCAGGGATTTTGTAAAACCAGGGCAATCTGATGATTACAGGCATTTTGTAATTTCAGATTTTGTGAAATGTCTAGGCAATTTGTAAAATCTCAATTCACTCGAGCACTTTATAAAATTCCGGGATATAATCAGATTTGGCTGCGTGTCCGACATGTCCGTCGGTTATTTTTTAAGTCATGTGGTCGGGGGACGTGACTTGTTTGTTCCCCTTACCTCTCGGAGCCCAAATAGAGCTTTGAGTTGTCGCGGGCGGACTGTCAATTAATAAGAATAAATAAATAAATAAATAAATATATAATAAATAAATAAATATAATTAAATTTAATTAATTAATCAATTAATTAATTGATTAAATTTAATTAATTAAATAATTAGTTAACAAATTTTTATTTATTTAATAAATTAATTAGTTTCACATAAATTTAATGAATAAATAAATAAACAAACAGATAAAACAAAATAAATAAATAGATAAAAATCTAATTATTTGAATTAATTAAATTTATTTATGCAATCAATAAATTACACTAATTAAATTTTAATTAATTGATTAAATGAAAAAATAAAACAAAATAATAATTATAAAGAATAAATAAATTTAATTATTTAATTCATTTTATTAATTAGATAATTATTAATTTAATTAATTAATTATTAATTTTTATTTTTATTTATTTTAATTTTATTTGTTATTTCATTTTTTTAAATTTATATATTAAATTTATTTAATTAACTAATTGATTAAATAAATGAATTTAATTAATTAATTATTTAAATAATTAAATTAAATTAATTTATTTATGTTTTGATTAAATAAATTAATTTAATAGAATTAAATAATTAAATTAATTAATTAATTTATTTATTTTTTAATTTTTATTTTATTCAATTAATTAATTAATTAAATTAATAATTAAATTAATTAATTTTAATTAATAAATTATTGATTAAATAAATGAATTTAATTAATTAATTATTTAAATAATTAAAATTAAATTAATTAATTTTATTGATTAAATTTTATTTAATTAATTAAATTAATTAAATTAAATTAGTGATTTATTTATTTTTATATTTTATTTTTATTCAATTAATTAATTAATTAAATTAATAATTAGAATTAATTAAATTTAATTAATAAATTAATTGATTAAATAAATAAATTTAATTATATTTATTTATTTATTTAATTTTATTTATTTATTTATTTATTTATTCTTAGTAATTGACAATTCGCCGCGACAATCAAAGCACAGCTCTATTTAGGCTCCTAAGGGGAAGGGAACAAACAAGTCACGTCCCCGACCACATGACTTGAAAAATAGCCGGCGGACATGTCGGACACGCAGCCAAATCCCTGGTTTTTATATCCCGGAATTTTATAAAGTGCCGTCGAGTGGAATTGGGGATTTTACAAATTGCCTAGAAATTTCACAAAATCCCTGATTTTACATACATTGCCTGTAATCATCAGATTTAAGGGATTTTACAAAATCCCTGGTTTTTCAGGTAGTTTGTAAAACTTCGATAATTTTCGTCACTTTCAGGCAATCTGTCAAATTTCATCATCAGGCTTTCAAGGATTTTACTGGTTTTTTTAGGGATTTTGTAATGCCTGGAGTGAATTGGGGGATTTTACAAATTGGCCTCAAAATTCTTGTGGCATTTTACAAAATCTCTGATTTTACACGTTGCTATGGTATATACAATCAGGCTTAAATTCAGCCGTGCGGAAATTCAGTCCTGCGTAAATTCAGTCCTGCGTAAAATTCAGCCACTGACGCATTCAGTTATGCATTCATTCGTTCGTTAATCGATTCCGTTTCTGGGTATGTATGGCTGTGTAGCGCTCGTGAATAAGCTGGTGCCCTGTGCTTAGCTTCTAAATGGCGCTCGAGTAATTTCGAACTTACGATTAATATGAAACAACGTTTAGCTGTTACGTTTGGCCAACAGAACCTTTCACGTTGACTTCTGTTAAAATTCTTGCTGCATCATTTACTTAGCTCAGTTGCTGAATTTAAATCGACGATAGAGAGGCTTTGAAAGGTGTCTAAATTATTAAAGCATTATCCATTGTTTAGCGACATCTTACGGTTTCCAGGACCGATAACGTTGATGTTGCTTTACCAGACTGGTGTATGTATTATGTATAGATGTATCGCATTCGAAATCTTGAGATTTCTACAACGCCCGAGAATGCTAAGTAGAGAGCGCGAGCTTATTCACAGGCGCTCAGTCAAAACAAAATCGTTAGGTAACTAAGGTGATCACGCTCAGTCAAATTCACTGAGACATGAGACAAGTGATTAGTAAGTAATCATGAACTTATGTTGTATTAAAGGCTTTTGCTGTGAGAAGCGCTTTGTAAATAGCCAAATACAATACAATACATTGATACAATGACAAGCGGTTTTAAGATCTGCGACTAGGGGAGGGGTAGCAGAAAAATCGCTTTAAGGTAATAACCGTCGGGCAATAGCCTCCAGGCCAACAAACCCCTGCCAATAATCCCGGCCATCAACCACTCCAGGCAAATTACTTCCAGTCAATAATAGCCCGTGGTCAATAACGCCCAGGAAAATAACCCCGACTCAAACCCCGTTCGTGGGTTTGACTCGGGGGATTAGCTTCATCGTTGATTGCAATTGTAGACACTCAAGGATGCTGTTCGGATTTTTTTGGCAACTACAGAACCACATAATATTACACCCAGCTGGTTAATAACATGCTTCATGCATGCAAAACCACGAAGCAGTGCATATTTTGCCACGAAGTGCAACATGTTGCCGAAGATTCACTTTCTGCTTTAGCATTTCGACTTCTTCCCTGCTAATCTGGGTGCAATCAGTGACGAACATGGTGAAAGGTTTCACCAGGACTTTGCAATTATAGAAACGTCGTATACATCGGGCAACTGAAAACCATCAACGCTAGCTGACTATTATAGTTGGACACCGAAACAGAAGCCTGAGATGCTGAGTACGGACTAAAATCATTAGCAAAAACACTCGGTTAAGCCAATGCAATATGTCAGCATCATTGTTGCGATTAAACACAATAAATTCAATAAAAATAAATTTCATGTTTCTCCAAATTCCTGCGTGATACAGGCAGTCTGAAATTATAATTGTGTTTAGCCTGAAGCAGTCTATCATGATCACCAAAAATATTTTTAGAAGCAAAACTTTTTAAAATTAGTTGTCCAGAGTAACTAAACAAAAAGAAAACAGAATGTGTTTGAATGTCGTCCTATCTTTTGGCTTCATCAGCCATCCATCATCTGTGGCATTCCCCTCACTGGAGAGTTGTCATGGTCGATTCTTCAAGCCGTCTATATTTCGAATTTCGGCGGGCGCAGGTCAGATCGCACCGCTTGTGTCAATATATGGCGAGGATGGACAGCTTGTCCCTTCCACCCGAATTTTCATATATAAATACGCCAACGATAATATAAGGTAAAGATCAAAGGCATCTATGCACGTCCACTAAATGTCAGCATTATTGCTTAGACTGTGATTCGCATTACTGCACATGCATGCACAAGGCACGGTTTTGGCAATTTCCCATGAATCTTCCACTCAATCGGTTTATCATCAAGAATATTCTGAAGAGGAACATAGCGTACGTCGTCTCTGCATTTCCACGCATTTTGCCATCTCTATCCGTGTCGATTTCTCCTCCTCCGATGACAAAGACTCTTTCCTTTTCAAGAACCAAACCAAAGTGTCTGACTCCGGCCTTGAACTGTTCTCTTTCTTGCCAAGTCTCTGCTTCAAAGTCAAATATAAAACAAGTATTTTGTCCAACTAAAATAACAAATGTCTCCCAAAGTACAGCTCGCATCAAAAAATTAGGGCTTGGCATTGGTTTTGTAAGTAGAGTGCATGTGTTCAGCTTAGTGTTGTACATTTGGACATGACTTACGTCTTTGTCGGTTTATTTGTCTTTTCCACCAAAAATATAGAGTGAGCTCCTAAATACTGGGGCGCGGTGGTTTGGGAGATTGCCAGAGCTGGAGGGTTGCTTCGACACAGTGCGTAACCAACTTTCCAACTGTCTTGCATTCATTGGTGACTGCGTTAAAGGCTTCCACGCTGTCTAGAACGAGTTTACCATTTGAAATCCACAAATCCTCCACAGATGTACAATACTTCATTCTGATAAAACGCTGCGCTGTGTCTACGTCGGCCTTGAACTAAAGATCCGCATTTCATCCAACCAGAAAGCACGTTGGATTTCCAGATTTCATCTGCATTGATTCCTATGAGTCCAGTGACGTACATCGTGTTACAGTAAACGGCGGCGAATGCTTCGGCATCCATTTCAGTCGGTATTTGTTTTTGAGTTGAGATTTCATTTGGCCGATGTAGATTTATTTTGATGACGTCCTTCGCTATGGTCGTACCATCATTTAATCCCACGACAATTGCACAGTTCTCAAACTGTGAAGTGGTTTCTGTTTTAACAATGAAAAACTCAATGATAACAGTTAGTTGAATGTATTTATTAATTCACTCATTCTGTAAAAAATGTACAAACATCCAGGAATTGTGACCTAACAAGAAATGACTTAAACACCATGACTCCTAAAGATTTGATTTGGCATAGCAGCAATGAGAAAATGGCCTCGCTAACGCTATTTGGTGTAGCGCAAAGACATTGTCTGGATTTACATTACCTTTACAACTCCATATGACGGTTGATGAAGGCTCGCGTACGACAGACGCCATTTCGTAGCAATGTCCAAACCAAGGCGTTGAAGAGTTGTATTCAAACAAAGAAGAAGCTTGCTGACAGCGCTTTGCCAAAATAATGTAGTAGCCTAAAGTTAAAACGCCAGATAACAGGTAAAGCCGCTTGACAAATTCAAGATATAGACAGGAACATTGTCCATTGCAATAAAGGATGGTCGAGCATAGAGGTTTTGAATGGCAGAACACACGAAACTGATGGATTTTAAAGACAGTTTTGTAGCAACAAGAAGAACTCAAAAATGTGTCAAACAAGATACAGGGAAACTAATAGACGCGTACAGAATTACCAGTCCGGTAAAATCACTTGGCATTGTGTAGAGCCACAACGGCCGCCAATTTCTATAGCTACAAGACCTTATAAGGCATCAATTGATAATCGCTCATAAGCAAAACTGCATTTTAAAAACTCCAATCCATTCAATCCAGAACCACCTCAGATCTGAGTCTCCAAGACTGGAACACAGGCCTTGAAGTATAAGTAAACCGTAGAAATCGAAACTCCAGAACAGATGTAAACTTCACTGCCACTCTGCAAAGAGGAATACAAATTAATTCATTTTTTGTAAATATGTTACCTTTTATTTGTCCCAAAACGTTGTTGTTGAACTTCTGTACAGCTTCATTCAAATCTGTTGTGTGGAAAGAAACTTCGACTAACTGATATGGACAACCAATGAATGCCTCGTGATCACTTTCTAATTCATCTGCTCTAATAACTAATTCGTCAACCGAACTGCAGATGTCACTGGCCGATCCTTTTGATATCAGTTCAGTGCAGTATGCTTCAAAACTTTTCAATATTGTGCAATATCTGTCAATTTCTTCCATTCCAGTTTCCATTTCCTTTAGATGCTTTGATTTTATTACAGATAACTCATCCAAAAGCGATTTTGTGTGCTCATCTATCATATCCTTGAGTTCCTGATTTCTTTTATGAATTGCATTTTCCTTATCGACTATTTCCTTAAGAAAATCTGCCTTTCTAATCTCCGCATTCTTTCTTAACCTTCGCCACATGTTTGGGGGTCAAAATTACCCCCAGGGGTATATTTTCATCTGTAACTTTCTAAAATGTGGGCACCAAAAAGTTTCCTTTGGTGACTTTTCCTATAAATTCCTCCTTGTCAAAATGGTATGAGTGACGTCATACGTTGACGCTTAGTTCTGACGCTGTGACGTCATTTTGGTGAGGTCTTAGAGTGAAATTCATGTCCATATCATTAGTGTCCATACAATGAGGTGTATCTCTGCTTCTACGCAAGGTATCTTGAAGATTATTTTTTGTGTCTAATGTTTTAGGGGTCAGGGAATTCACTCCAGCTACTGACAAATGCGTGACCTTGACGGAAGACCTTGAAATTCAAGGTCACATGATTTTTACATGACCATACCTATCTCTGCTATTATACCTGTTAGAACAACGAAGTTTTTTGGTTCCTATGGTTATTTGGTACAAGGAACTCGACAAAATATAAACAAAACACAACTGGAATATGTTATGTTACATCTTATGTTACATCGTTTCACTTCTCATAATTTGTTTATGACTTGTTGCCAGTGTATCTAACTACATTCGGTACAGGTAAATGATTGTGTGGAATGGTTACCACAAACAAATTGACCACACGTGCTGCATCTGTGCTTCGTCTTGGTGTCATTCTTTCGATCGCACATGTGACATCGTCCTCTCTGAGGAGTGATGACTGTGTCGTTCTGTGTTGTCGTAGGAACAGGCAGATTCATGTATTCCAAAGCCCGCTTTATCGATTTTCTGCCGCTTACGCAGGGCGTGCTTCTTCTGCTGTCGATCCATGGAAGACACATACTTTCCCCATTTCCAATATGAATGCTCTCCTTCTGTCCTTCTGATTAGTGTTTGCAGAATCCACCCATTCAGGATGTTGATGAAACCAAATCACGGATGCGTTATGTGCAGCTATATCCAGAAGGGTGAAGAAAAGTGTCAAGGGCCATCGTCTGGTAGAACGTTTCACTGTATATTGTCTGCACATTTTGTCCAAAGTGTCAACTGCACCTTTAGTGCTATTGTAGGTAAGGATGACCTCTGGTTTCTTGTGACATTCGGACGAGATCACATTGTCGTGATGAGCAGTTGACAATAAGGTGACAGCCTTATTTTTCTTTGGCACGTATGACACTATTGTCATCTTACTGGAAAATCCAAACACTGATGACAACAATTCTCGTTTAGCATTTGGTAGCATTTCTCTAGGTATGCATCCTTTCGACTTTCTCAATGTTCCGACTAGGGTCAGAGAATTATCTAACAGATGTTGAGCTAGAGTAACATCGGTGAAGAAGTTGTCCGTTGTCACATTCCGTCCTGAGCCATACAAATGGGTGCACAAATCTTTTACAACTCTCACACCTTGTCCTTTTTCAGGAACATTGTTTATCTTCCCTGTGTAAACTTGGAAATACGTGCAATATCCTGTGGGTACATCGGCAATAATACAAATATTCAAGATAGCATGCGTAGAAGCAGAGATACACCTGATGATGGTATGGTCACGTAAAAAAGCATGTGACCTTGAATTTCAAGGTCATCCGTGAAGGTCACGCATTTGGCAGTAGCTGCAATAAATTCCCTGACCCATAAAACATTAAAAACGAAACAAAAATTATCAAATTCCATGCCCAGGAACAGGTATACCTTGGGGGTCATTTGGACCCCAAGCATAGAAGACGTAGTTTTTTTTCTCGCGTATGGCGAAGGTTAAGGACAACATTTCATCTGCATAGATCGATACCTTTGATGAGTTCTTTTGAATTGTTTGACGGAATTCTTCATCCACTCTAGTCACATCTTTGCATTTGTGTGATGCATGACTTTCAACAAAGCAAGAAACGCAGACGATTTTCTTACATTCAACGCAATAATAGTCTAATAGTTTCTCAGTGTGATCGCTGCAATATATTCTAGTAAATGGTCGTTTCATTTCTGATTTAGTATCGCTTCCAATTTTCAAGACTTGGTGATTTCTACTCAGTTTATGAAATTGGTGAACTTTGCCGCAACTCTCGCAGTAGTTATCTTGGCATTCTAAACATCTCATCGTGGCTGTTGGTATTTGTCCTGTTTTGCCCTCATCGCTTGCACTGCAGATATCGCAAATGATTGCAACACTTCCAATTTGCAGCATAGTCTTGTATTGCAACAGATTTTCCATGAAGAAGTTTTTCTGCACACCATTCATTCCATCTGCTGGAATGAGAAACTCCTTTCTACACAAAGGACAAGGCATCTTGTCTCCAGGCTTCTTCTGCGCCGTTTCTCCAGTGCGTTTTAGACATTCAAAACAGAATGTGTGAATGCATGGCAAGACTCTTGGATCAGTGAATGCACTCAGGCATATTGGACATTTTGTTATTTCTCTTAGTTGTTTTGCAGCTTTCTCTCCTGCTTCCGCCATTTCACTTAACCAGAAACCTATGTAATAAAATCAACAAATGCTGCGATAAAACTGAATGACCTTTTCAAGAAATAATGTCAGGTTATTAGGCCTGCTACTGTGATTCTCAGTAACTTATAGGCCTACGGTGAAATAGCTTTAGGCCTACATCAACGTGTTTGCGTCAATTTGGCCAAATTCAAAAACTGGAGAAGCTAGAAGTTGTTTTGAGCTTTACTAGTCTTGTCAATTTCGAAAAGTTGCCATTCTTTAAAGCAATTGGTCTATGAGTATTATATTTAAATGCATCGTCGGTCATCGCTTGCTCAACAATTCTGCGTCATTGGAAATTAACGGATTAATTGTCCACTGCTTTACTTTTACTTTCGATTTCAAATTCTTCCTTTCAAGGCTGCTAAGATTGAATAAATTTATTACTCAAACATTAGGATTTATTTTAACCGCTAAGGCATTCAATCCAAAGTGTTTTCCAACGTGTCCGAAGCCTGGATTGATTTGTAATTCGCCTCTGAGTTTGCAATGTTATCGTGAAAACAGTTCTAACGGCTACAAGGCCCTAGACCTATGGCATCGGCACAAATCAACATCTACAGAATGTTTCGAAATTCCCAATTCTAAAATCACAGCAGATTCTATTAATTGTAAATGAATTGTAAATGAAAAAGCGATTTCTAGAACTTATGCAGAAAGAGGTAAAAGTTATCTTACTCTGTGTTGTTCTATCAACAGTTTCTCATCTAAAATGGCATCGCCTTAGCCTATGTTAGTTATAATGTATGTAAATGGCAGGGCGACCTAGTTGCCTATCTGTGAATGACCTGGTTTCTGTTCATACTTAGACTGGTTTCCTGCGCTACGCAATACGATAGACTTTGGATTATATGGTGGAATGTTTGTGTTAGAATATTGATTATGCCACAATCTCAATAAAACTGCCTGTTCATGCCAATGACTTCAAAGCCTAATTTGGTTTCGTGCAGTGTTGCTTAGAGCAGTTGAATCATAAAACGTCTCATACATCAAAGAAGAAACCAAAACGATGGTACTACTACTACTACTATTCCTTTATTTCACAAACTCGTTGACACAAACGCAACAAGATTACAAAATCAACAGTTTAGATATCGATCAGACAAAAATAATAGTCAAATAGATAAGAGGGTTAGGAATGTATTAATGACTGAGACCTATTGCTAAAGAAAATTAGTGTATAGCCAATACACCATAAAGTACTCTAGGTATGAAATTTCAATCATCCATATCCGGCAGAGTGATGGTAATAAAATCAGGCGGTATAGTCGTTACTAAGTCAAGTTAAGCCACGGATTTTCCTTCATAAAATATACGCCATGGCATGTAGGCCTATTCAATTGCCTTTCAGACCAGCATTCTGGACTATTTCTAATGCGGATGTCAACTGCTTTTGTGGTTGCTGTCTCATCAGGTTCGGTTTTTGAAGTGTTTTGCGTGTACATAGATCCATCCCTGCATACATACGTACATACTTACATGCATACATATATACATACATACATACATACATACATATATACATATATACATACATACATACATACAGGGGCGTCCATCCCCCTTAGGCCTACGCCTATGAAGCATTCCCCCTCATGTCATCAGATTGCCCCCCTCCCAACGACGACGGCCCCAGACGATTGGTCGACTGTCGACAAAAGAGAAAATTTCGATTATCAAATTTGAATCACGATTTTACTGTTGAATTCTTTATTGAATTCTTTATTGAATTCTTAACTTTTAGTTCTCTAATCAAGCAACATTAGCCTATGCATTATAAAATAGGAAGGCTTGTACACAGACAGAGGCATACTGCCACTGTCTGCCAGAGGGGCCAGTACTAGGCTAACATAGGTACTAAAATTAAATAGGTGCTTCTTCAGAGCAGCAGGGTGCGTAATCAAGCGATCAACTATTTCCTCCAGTAGTGATAGAGTAGCGTCTCGTTCACAGGGTAATACTGTCAGAGGTGCAAACCAGTCATCAACCATGGTTGATCTCAGTCGATTTTACACAATGCGGATGCGACTCATAACTCGCTCAGTTGAGCAGCTGGTCATCGTAAGGGAGACCAGGATTTTGTGCAAGCTGGTGAGCGAGGGATAGTCTGAAAGTTGTCATATCACAGTGACTACCACACGTAATGGCTTAACATAACTGCTTTCAATCCACTGTCACGGCTGTCGACGACAGATCGATTTGTGTTTTGTTCGGCATCATGGTCAGCGCCTGCGCCAGCATCATCTAGGTCAGAGGTGGCCAACCTTTTTTGGCTACTGAGGACCACATTTACTCTCCTTTTATCAGTTTTCTCGTCCTGTTGCCTGGGTGGTCGTCTTGCCCGATGAACCAGAAAGTTTACATCAACATCGTAGGCCGCTGCAAATCGTTGTGCATCTGTTACTAGATTGCCATGAATGTTCATCTTCTCTGAGCAGTTTCAGGTTCTGACTGCACTGACGTATCAGCTGAACAGCAAATGCCATGTCAGCAGAGGTTAATTGCAAGATTCTTGAAAGGGACCAGTAATCTGAAACATTTTCTGTAAGATAGGCTTATGCAAGCCTACAATCAACTCGAAGTCTAATCGCTTTCAAATGAAAAACACATCGATTAATTTCTGAAATGAAAAAAACGAGCAGACGTTTAATGTAAAAAAATTCTTCCTCCCTGAAAAGCCAATGAAGATTTCTGCTTCATTCCCCCCCATAGGATGAACGCCCCTGCCTACATACATACATACATAGAAACATACATACATGCATACATACTTATCACAGGCGTCACAAGAACTTTCGTTCACGTAGAAATATCAGTTTTTCACTCAGATTACGCGTATTTTTATTTATTTTGATCACTTCCGGTTTACAAAAGACAAACATCTAAGTATGCAAATGAAGCCCTGCATTCCCTCTAAAGAATGGTATATTTGTTTATCTTCCAGGAAGAAAAATGAGTACGCTATAGACGAAAAACTAATGGGGGTCGTATCAACCCCCCTCTGGTACCTCGGGTATATCGGGTGTAACATTTGAATGGCGTGAGATATCACAATGATGTTTACCTCAAAATGTGCGCAAATGATCCTGCTACAGCTACCTAAATTATCAAAATTATTGACCACATGGAACAAGTTTTCGAAGCAAAAAACCTAGGGGTTGTAATGACCCCTCCCCTTGGTAGCCCGAGGGTTAACTACTAACAGAACAGACAGTCTGCAATACCCGGCGCTAATAGCAGCCTACAAAGCATGTCCGCCCTACGGGACTCGAACTTGGTACCTCTCGCTCTCTATGCCAGTGTGTTATCCAATGTGTTATCCAATGCACAAATGTATTTTGATTATCTGTTGCGCGCCAAACCCAAGCTATCCCTAAGCAATTATAGATAAGACAGTGCTCGTCTTAAACACCTTCGAAATTAATTCGTTTGACACAATAAATGCAGCAAATACGTTTATATTAATCTTTAAGAGCTGTAATATGCCAAAATAAATCTTTGTCGGCGGCAACGGCCTATGTTGTCATAAGCTGCCGTTAAACTGTGGACACACATATTAATCTTTATTAATCGGGTGTAACATTTGAATGGCGTGAGATATCACAATGTTGTTTACCTCAAAATGAGAGCTGTAATATGCCAAAACTAATCTTTGTCGGCGGCAACGGCCTATGTTGTCATAAGCTGCCGTTAAACTGTGGACATAAACATATTAATCTTTTATCCTATTCATAGGATAGGTCGACGTAAAGTCGTAAAGGGTCCTTGGCGGTCACAAGATGTTGATTAACAAAGGAATATAATCCAACCTTTGGTGGTGCCAGTCCGAAGCCTAGATTAGGGTAGAGGGTGACGTTATTCATCTTTGTTATAAGACATCGTCGTTAAGCAGCACCTAAACAACAACAACCAGTCACTAGAAGTCTTAGATCTATTGGTAGATTGAGGTCGACGTTAGCCGTTGATAGACAAGGGGAGAAATGTCTACCATCGGGTGGTGCCAGTCCGAAGTCTGGAATAAAAAGGACCGCGGCGTTTATTATCTTTGTTATGAAACAGCGTCATTAAACTAACAATAACATAAGGAAATAACTGAAGAGAGGTTGACGTAATTGAACTTGACGGCCACAAGATACATGTAGCTATTACTGACACAGTGCTCGTCTTAGAAACCTTTAAAACACAATTCGGACGCTAAATATTCAGGAAATGTGTTTAACTCCGCCACTGTCATTCTGGAAATTTATATAGCGCCCCTTCAAGAAATCTACTCAGAGGCGAATGTATGGACTGTATGTACTCTGGCAATGCCAGTGCCAAGCCTGGATAAAGGAGGAGGGCGACGCTAATGATATTTGTTATCACACAGTGTCCTTAAACTGAAACTACTACTATCGCCAGACCAACACTACTTTGTGTCATACAGTAAGGTCGACGTTAATTAGGTACTTCACGAAAGCGCCTTCAATGCTGTGGTTCGTAATTGCTACACGGACTCATGAATAGTTTTTATTGAGAGAGGTATCATCCTACGATTACCTGAATTGCCAAAGGAGCGTATAGGTAGACAGATCAACAGTTTCATGCCAGCGGATCCATATAAAGCGCGGAAAGGTAAGTCATTCAGAAGCCAATTATGAGTTTAGTCGTCCGAAAGTTAAGTCAAGCGTAAATTCAGTCATGAGTAATTTCAGTCATGCGCCCCTACGAGCAAAGTAGAGCGATCGAGTTTATCCAGAGAATGAAAGAGATCCAATAGATAGGTAGATGTCCAGGCTCCGTCACAGTCGCCGAGATATGAGACAAGAGATTTCTTTGAACAACCCGTCTGACACGACGCAGCGCTTCTTAATTGCTTAGCTTCCAAATGGCGCTTTAGTAATTTCGAAATATTACGATTAGTGCTAAGCAGTGTTAACTGTTACTTTTGGCTAACAGAGCCTTTCGCGTGGACTTATGCTTCAACCGATTCGGTGACGTAACGCAGTTTCTGAATTTATATCGCCGTTAGAGAACGTTTTAAAGGTGTTTAACATCACAATCGCATTATCTATTGTACAGCGAAATCTGACGGTTTTCAGGACCGGTAACGTTTTCCCTGCTTTCACCAGAGTAGAGTATGGATGCATGTGTTTTAATCGTTATCTAAAAAGAGATTTATACAGCGCCCGAGGAAGTCGAGTAGAGGGAACGAAATAATCACTGGGCTCAATCAAAACAGAGTCCATAGGCAGGCAAGGTGATAAGGCTCAGTCAAACTCAATCAGTTCTTTATTATTACGAACGAAGGCAGAAACAAATCAGACGTCCCAATATACATGCACAATTTATCTGAACAAACATAAAGTCAAACGCACAGACTGAGAAAATGTTCGTAAAGATCATTTATGCAACTAAATTTACGACTCAATGAGACAGTCATGCGATTGGCGTTTAGTAAGTAAACTTTAACTCATGTAGTATTAGTTTTTAGAGCTATCTCGCGGCCTTTGTGAGGAAATTCACCTGGCTTTACGAGAACACAGGGAGGGATCTGGCGATAAGATTAACAGGATTTAATTAATTTTATTAATAAATTAACATTTGGACACTGTGTCATAGCAAGGATGATTAACGTCGCCCTCCCCATTCTCTAGGCATAGGACTGACACTTTTGGTAGTGCCAGTCCCAAAGCTCCAGAAAATAGGAACGCAATTGCTTGATTGTGACAGAAGTTTGACATAATGCAGAACCACTCTTCTGCTTTTACTTAGGCTGCGAATATCACACGTTCAGTTGGCATAATACAATGGATAGAGAGATGTGAACATCATGGGCGTATTTAGGGGGAGGTTTTACGGGTTCAAACCCCCCCCCAAACAAGTTTCCCAAATTTTTTACATGCTTTTACATGCAAAATACAAACAATGAACTTTTGCGACCATTTCCAATGGAAACGCCCGAAATCTACGCCCCATGGTGAACATTATCCATATGGATCCTCAGTTTAACGGCAGCTTATGACAACATAGGCCGGTGCCGCCGACAAAGATTATTTTTGGCATATTACAGCTCATTATCCATGGATCCACAGTTTAACGGCAGCTTATGACAACATAGGCCGGTGCCGCCGACAAAGATTATTTTGGCATATTACAGCTCAAAAAAACCTGGCAATGAATCGCAGTCCTTCAATTTATTTAGTCGATTGAAAGCATTTTGAAGGTGTCTAATGAAACCAAAGCATCATCAAATGTTCAGCGACATTATACAGGGTAGTGGACGTCAATCTTAATTTAGAAGATTTATACAGCGCCCTAACAAGTTCCGTTGGGGATCGACCTTATTCACAGACGCTCAGTCAAAACTAAATCAATAGGCAGGCAGTATAAGTTCAGAATCGGTTCACAATCACGATCGAATGGTCAGGCAGGCAGGAACGACAAGATGGGTAGGGGATGAGGATAAATAAGAGTTTGGCTTCTATAGAAGTAGACTGTCGCTCTGCCTTCCTGCCTGTTTGCCTGTCCATATTTCTACATCTGTTCCTGTCAATCTATCTGTCTGTCTGTGTGTCCATCAGATGTACGAGTGTACATTCAAAACGGCTGAATTTGTCTTTTCACTGAAAGATAAGTTTTAAATAGACGCTACATAAATTAACCTAGTTTAATGCATTTTAAGCCGTTGTCGTCGGCAGAAAATATGTTGGCGTATCACAGCCCTTAATGTAGCGATAGTCAGTTAGGCGTTTGCTGGTTAACGACACTGTTTCATAAAGAATATACTTACTCACTTACTTTACTTATAACGCGGATGATTAGCGTCGCTCTCCTACTTTTCCAAGGCTAGGAACTGGTACTGCCAGAGTTCGAATATTAATACATTTGTTATTACAGAGATATTATTAATAAAATCGCAGGCGCCGAATTTATATCGTTGTTACACAGCGTTATAAAGGTGTTTAACGTAACCAAGACATCGGTCATTTTTCAGCGAAATTTTGTTTCCAGGGCCATTAAAAGGGAACGACGTTCATCGCTCAGTCAAAACAAAATCTGTAGGTAGATGTATGACGTCAGAATAGGTGTTAGGTGAAGATAGAAGGGTCAGGCAGGCAGACAATCAGTCGGCTTCGGTGGATGGTGTTTAGGATTGGAACAGCAAGATGGATGATGAAAGTGGGCTCTGGAGGAAGACTGTATTTCTGACAATATTACTGCCTCTGTCTGTATGTCTGTCTGTCCATCTGTCTTTCTGTCTCTCTGATAATGTAAGTCCACCTGAGCTATGTTATTTGTAGATAAGGGGATTATAGAGGAAGAACATTTCGAAGGACTATGACCGATCGGACGACAAGGGCATGACCTCTGCCACGTGGGCAGCTGCATCGGGTCACGTGGAGGCATTGAAGATATGTGTCAAGAAAGAGGTAAGTTACTGGGGTTTGGTTAGAGTTAGTGGTTGAAAGAAGGTGAGTGACAAAGATTTGGTTTAAGATTAGTAGCTTCATGATTTTCTAGCGCCAGTGTTATTGGTTGCGATTACTTCGGACGAAAGGCGCAACATCATTCAGCTGGAAAAGGTCACGTGTTATGCGTGGTATTTCTCGTCGCATTCGGGGTCAACATCTAGTCACTTGACAACAACTTCAACACACCGCTAGACGTCGCTACTACGATTTATGTCGTCTAATCTAGCGACGGATGGATCCACAGTTTAACGGCAGCTTATGACAACATAGGCCGTTGCCGCCGACAAAGATTATTTTGGCATATTACAGCTCTTTAATTCTAGCGACAAAGGCGTTGGCGTTAGTTATAGCGCCTTATGGAAGCGTTTTAATGGTGTACAAGACGACCACTATATCAAAAATTGTTACGCGACATCTTGTGGCCGCGAAAGCTTCACACTGGCACCACTCCAGGATATGGCAATGGCCGAGAGTTTCTTTCATATAATAGGTATTAGTAATTAATTCGACGCTGTATCACAACGTAAATGATCATCGTCACCCCCTCCTTTATTCCAGCCTTCGGACTTGAAACAACAGATGGCAGGCAGTTCTTCCGTTGTATATCATCATTTTGTGGCCACCAAAGGACGTAAAGACATGGTAAAACAATTCAAGAACTATTCTAAATTAATTCTAAATACCACTCAAGAATCAATTCAAACTTGACCCTCTCTGCATTCAAACTCAATCTTATTATTATTAACGATATTAATTATTACTACTACTACTCCTACTCCTAATATATCGCATTTATACAGGCGCCATAATCCAATGGCCGATAGTAGGCAATTTTTCCGTTGTTCGTGATTATTTTGTGACCGTCAAGGGCCGTTAACGTCCGCTTTTCCGATATGAAGAGCACTTTACTAGTATCCTTGCGATCATACAAAGTTGCAGAATTTATAGCATCGGAAGAATGCGTGTTAAAAGGTGTTTAAGACGAGCATTGTATCATTGGTTGTTAAGTCACATTTATGGATTGGCGCGCAAAGGATAATCATAATATATTTGTGCATTTATTAAGCGCCAGAATCCAACGACCAGGGGTCAATCCCTGGCACTGAGCAATTGTGGGTGAAAGACTTGCTCAGTGTCCCTACACAGTAACCATCTCAGAGTGGGAGGATCGAACCAGTATTTTCCGCGTTGCAGGGCAAGCACTCATCCAATCGGCTTCAGGCGTCCCACAGATCCTAGATAAAATGCAGTCGATTCTTTCAACGGAAACTGATCAAACAGTGTATCCACCTGGTGGCGAGTGATGGAAGTAGTCTCGCGACGTCTCGACGCTATGCTGTGACGAGGAGTGTCCCCTTGAACTGGACAGAGGTTTGACAGGGGTCTCCAGACTGTAGTACGTCTGTTTGTCTGTCCCACAGAGCACGAACGTCCATCTGGTGAGCTTCGTCTTAAAATCTACACACAGAGCACTTTGTGGGAAAATGGCCCCTCGTCAGAGCAGCGAAAACAACCATCTAAAAAAGGAGTTGATTCTTGATTTGTTTTGGGATTGGATTTAGAGTAGTTTTTGAAAGGTCCCAAGAAAATTTTATATAAGGAATATTTTAGACTCGATCTGCAGTCACTGAACAACTAGTTTCATGATAAATCTAGAGATTCGATAAGCTGGATAAGATACGTTTTTTAAACTAAATATTGACAATTTGTTAATGGTTAGTTTCATAATTTTATTTTAATAATTACTCTTTACTGTAGCAAATTTCTTTTCTATACATAACCATAAAATTTATTGCTTCTATTTGCAGGGCTTTGGACTGGCACTTCCAGAGTACGATCAGTGGCGGAGTTAAACGCAACAAAAAAACCGACACAGCCTACGAGGTGAATTTCCAGTTGTCGTGGCTTTCCCCACCCTAAAAACCACACCCTCGATGGTTTTCTTAACAAACATGGAATGCAATGCAGTCAAGTACTTTGGCAAAAAGTTGCACCTAATGAAATAAACAGACGCCTCTCACAGTACAACCTAATCAGAGGCGCTTCCAGTGCGAAGGGCCCATCGAAAAAAGAAAAAGTCTCAAGAGAATGAGCAGAAACAGTAGTACCCCAGATAACATCACAGCACGAGTGTATGTGTGTATGGGTGTACGTAGGTATGTACATGTATGTATATGAATGTACGTGCATGCATGTATGTTTGTATGTATGTATGTATGTATGTATGTATGTATGTATGTATGTATGTATGTATGTATGTCTGTATGTATGTATGTATGTATGTATGTATGTATGTATGTATGTATGTATGTATGTATGTATGTATGCACGTATGTATGTATATATGTTTGAATTTATTTGTATATGTATGGATCCTGAGTGGCCGAGTTGGTTGGTAGCCTGCTCGTCACGCCGGCGCCCCGGATTCGCTTCCCGGTCGGGTCGGTTTATCAGAGGTTAATTTCTCGGATCTTTACTGCGGGTGGCTAGGTCGCATTATAAACGTGGAGTACAATACAACACACAATACAACACATCACAATACAACTGGGGCGCGGTGGTGTAGGGGTATGTTTGGTGCCTTTCAGCTGGAGGGTTGCGGGTTCGAATCCACCTCAAAGTCGCCGCGTAGGGACCCTGGGCAAGTCCTTCACTCGCAATTGCTCATGTGCTTCGGCGTGAAACTCCGATTCAGCGTTCGCGCAGTAGTCGGGAGCGCCTCTGAATGGGAAATCTGGTAGGGGCGCTATAACAAGTGTTCAAATACAATACAATACAATAAAATGTATGTATGTATGTATGTATATATATATATGTATGTATGTATATCCATTGTTTTCGGATGAGATAGCGTATATTAAGCAATTTATCCGTCATTTATGCAGCGTCTCTTTAGAACCTCACAAACACAATGACTCTTTCTAATCAGCGTAAATCTGTCAATAGATAAGGTCGACTTGAACGGCTCAGTATGTCACTACATGGAATTATACCCTTGATAATGCATTGCTGTTTTAGACACCTTTTATGCGCGCTCCAATTGCGAAATAAATAAATGAGCGGCATTATTGCTGATATAATCATCTGAGAAATACTCCTTTTGTCAATTGAAGGGCTTATTTCCAAAACCTGTTAAGTCCATACGAAATGACTGGACTTAACATGTTTTGGAAATAAGCCCTTCAATTATAAAGTTAGGTCGACGTCAACGGCCCTGGAAGCCACAGCGATTAACTAAACAGTAGATAGATCTATCCTGCCACCAACCCAGTTGGGTGCCATCGCAAATTTTGGGGGTATTAACATCCGTTTCTGTTGTAACCGGCAACCGAGTTGTGCTATGGTCTGTCGGATATTGTTCTGTTATATCACCTGAGAAGTTGGAGGTTCAAAATCCCGCAATGCTCGAAATTACTTTCGAAATGTCCACCCTACGTGCGTCCCCTAATCAACGCAGCTATAGTGCGTACACTCAATCATTCACTCTGAATTTACATAGCACTCTTTAAGATTTACTCATAGGCACTTCCGATCCAATTTAAGCGGGAAAAAACAGTGTTGTGCAACTGGTAGAACGGATAGGAGGGCCCCTGGGAAGGAGACTCTTCTTCAGGGAAAGTTCGTTAAATGTCGTCGGGTCGATTAAGGAAGGAAAATGCCCACCGCGGCATAATGACTATGCCGAGCGTAACTGGGAAGATCTTGGGAGCAAATTCATCAAAGGAGCTAAAACCCCAATGCGTATCTCTTTGCATTGGCTTCCTGTTCAGCAAAGTATTTGTTTCAAATTAATTGAGTCTTATGGTTTATCAAACATTGAACTCTAGTTGCTAGATAGCGATAAACCTTCGAAAATTCAACGCTCTGGAAAGACACCTTTAATACGCCTTCAACCGATATTATAATTTCGTAATTTGCCTTCTATCGCTAGATCACGTTTACAAAAAGTTTAATCAAAGGTGAGGTCGACGTCAATGGCCTTGTAATACGCAAGGTTTACCTAAGCAATGGATGATGATAGTTCATAAAATGTTATCAGCAACCCTTTTTGGTGCCATCGAAATGTAATTGGTGTGCTGGGGTGGTCTCTCATGTCACTTTATTGTCAAGACTTATTCAAATTGGGGTAGGATCTAGACTTCAAGTGCTTAACGACACGTTATGGCAATAAAGGTCGTTGATGTCGGCAGAAATTATTTTAATCAGTTGCCACAGTTCGGGTGGCTTAACAAAGCTCAATATAAAATTGCTAATTTACCTCAGTGGCCTGGCCTGGTTGATGACATGATGGTGACTTGGTTGTTATAATAATAATCCGCCAGCGCATACAATTCAAGCGTTGCTCCCTCATGCGAAACTGTCTTGCCGGCTCTGCTCCTCACTGTCTTCGGGGATCCACAGTATCTTCTCTGCCCAGTCGTTCCTCCCTTCGGTCCTCGGCCCGTGGTTACTTGGTTGTCCAGCGGGTGCGTACTTCTACGGCCCAGTCTAGGAGTTTCGCTACTGTGTGACCCACTAGCTGGAACCAGTTACTTCAGTCCCTCAGGGCCGACCTTTCTTCTTTTTCCTTTGAACAATTCTGCCAACGCGTGAAAAACCTTTATCTCTATTAGTGAAGACACTGGCCCGGGTCGGAAGCGCCTCTGATTTAGAGTGGCGCTATATAAATACTCGATTACGCTTACGATTATTATAATTTCGATGTACCTATAAATATGTCAGTTATATTTAACGGTGGATAACTTGCCTATTTATAGGTTCAATCGGAATCGTTTTAAAGGTGTCTAAGGAGAGCATCAAATTGTCTAGGGTTTAGTGCCATCTAGCTAACTTCTGAGCCTTTGACGTCGACCCTAACTTACCAGTTATATTTAACGGCAGATAAGTCGTCGACGGCCTTTGATGTCATAAGACGACGATAATCTTTGGATTAAAAAAACAGACAGATAAATAAAAGTTCATCCAGTCTTGTGACTAGGGGTCAAACGCATTTGCTGAATCTATAGTGACTGAAGGAGTCATTTTGAAAGTGTGCAAGACGATCACTGTATCATTAATAGTTATGCGACATGTTGTGGCCGTCTAAGACCGTTAACGTTCGCTTTAGTCTATGAAAGAAAAGCAATGTGGGTTTGGAGATTGGTTGGGTAATTGCTGTTTTGAGACTCAGTTCATAACAATGTCATAGATGATTAGCGTCGCCCTCCTCCGATTAAACCCGTTGCTGAAGGAAGCGCTGCTTTAAAGGTATTTAAGATCTTGTGGCCGCCTAGGGCCGTTAAGAACAACCACCTGTCAAATTTCATCGTTGCAACTTCCTGTCAGAAAAGAAGCAAAGACAAGAAAAGAGAAAGAATTCTGATGAAAAACATTATTCGAAAATGAACTTAAATACGTCAAAAACTTTAAAGTCGTCAATATCCTTTCAGAAATAGAATCCAAGACTGAAAAAAGATAAAGAAAACTGATGAAAACACTACACGAAAATGAACTGAAATGCATCAAAAACTTTAAAGACGTCAACGGCCTTTGTTGCTAAAAGATGTCATTAAACATTGGATAAATAAATAAATAGGGCCGTTAATATCGACCTTACTTTGGGTCTTGCAGTGCCAGTTAGGGAATGCCCCAGGATGCTTGTGATAGCTCTGTTTCCCCATCTCGGGTTTGGTTGCTGGCTGAGGAAATCTACTTTGTGCATCAACGGAAAAACTGTCTCCCATCTTTTGGTCTCAGTCCGAAGGCTGGAATAGGGAGGTCGACTCTAACTATGACACAGCATCACTAGACCGAAATTATCACCACGGATGAAAGTATATCTACTAATAAGATAAGGAATGACTAAAGAGAGGACGGCGTAAATGACCTTGACAGCCACAAGATGTCGCTAAACAATAAATTATACAGTGTAGCTGGTCTCAAGGAAAAGGGAGAAGAGGATGAGGAGAATTGAAAGAAAAGCGGAAGAGAACGAGGAGGAAAAAGAGCTATCGGAGGATCAATAGAAAGAGGAGACAGGAGAAGGTGAGAGAAAATTGGGAAGGAATAAGAGGCGGAGAAAAGGGATGAACAGAAGAGGATCAGATGAAGAAAAGGACGATGATCATTAGAACAAAACAATTTATAAATAACAGGTTCTTCTCAGTAAGGGCAAAAATGGGACGAAGATCAAGGAAGGCATTAAAAATCTCATAAAACCCCATTTTTAACTAAAACCCGCAGTCAACATCGACAGATAAAACGCATCTCTCATCTCAGCCTTCCTCACCCCAGCAGGGTACCTGAATCATGCAGGTCTAGGTAATATTTACCAACCGTAACTAATAGACTAAAAAATTATGTTACTTTTGCGGTTCTGGGACATGGACGATTCGATGTAGAGATCTCCTTAGACACCTTTAAAATGGTGTCTACCTATATTATATAAAACTTGTACACTCTACAGCAGTGCTGTCCAACCTTTTTTGACACCGCGGGCCACCGAAGAAGTAATATTTGAAGCCAAGGGCCGCGCCAGTCAACTCAAAAGCAGCGACTAAAATTTATTGAAAATTATTAACTGTATTATAATTAATTATGGAGTTATCATAATGAATGCGTCTTGGGAACGGGATTTTGTGTACAAATTGTCAAATGATAAGCCAAGTTACGAACGAATAGCTATGCAAGTAGGCCAGTGACTGTCTTTTACTTAATTTTAACAGAAATTGCAAATATTTAGCGAGCTGCGGCGGGCCACTTAGAATCTGCCGGCGGGCCGCATGGGCCCGCGGGCCGCGGGTTGACAGCACTGCTCTACAGGATTTTTATCGCTAAAAGATGTCGTTAAACATTTGCTAAATAAATAAAGGTTAAAATAGCTCGCTCTCTCTTAGACATCTTTATATGAGGTGTTGTTGAATGGTGCCAGATAATGACGAGTAGAGTTCTGGTTGGAGCAGTTAATTGTGTATAGGGACCGTGAACAAATCCTTCACCCATTGCTCAGTGCCATCGATTGATGCTTGGCCATTCTTAATTTAAGTGGCTCAGTGCTTGCCTTGGACACCTTTAACATGCATTCTTTCCACGCTATTAACTTAGCAAATGCCTTCAATAAACTTTTGAGCTGTAATATGCCAAAACACTAATCTTTGTCGGCGGCAACGGCCTATGTTGTCATAAGCTGCCGTTAAACTGAGGATCCGATCCGAATAGAAGTTGTAATATGCAAAAAAACAATTTTTCTCGGCGGAAACGGCCTTTGTTGTCATAAGCTGTCGTTAAACTGGGGATCCAATCCATTACCAGGATAATAACTCCGCCACTGTTTAAACTCTGACAATGCCAGTACCAAGCCTGGATAAAGGAGGAGGGCGACGCTAATGATAGTTTTTATCACAAAGTGTCGTTAAACTGAAACTACTACGAATGTCAGTGGATAAGAAAACCTACATCAAAGAGTAAGTCAACGGTCCATGACGGCCACAACGTGTTGCTTAACAACTAATTTAAACAGTGGTCTTCTTAGACACCTTTAAAACTATCCTACAGACGCCGTAAATGGAGCAAATCCGTTAAATCTTTACTAAATCTAAATCCAAATCTACCCATTTCCATAAACTATGTATGGTCGAATTAGACGGTCCTTGGCCACTACAATATAAGGACAAACGATGGAAAACTGCCTACGATAGGCAGAAGGCATCAACCGATGGCGCACCAAAACCAGGCGCTATTCAGGAGATCAGTTCGTTAAGACAGAGACGCAGTCTGTGGTGTTTGAGCTTTTCTAAAAAAGGTAAATCTTAAGTTGAGAATTGAATCACAAAAGCAACTCTGTAGAACGGACAGATATATATAAGGAGAGAGAGCGTTCCACGATTATTATGTCCAGCCACCGGAAAGGGTCAAAGAACAGTTGTAGCCATGATTCCCCGTTGAATATAGTGGAAGGAAAGTAACTGGCAGCGCCCTCAGAAATCAACATCCCGGAGACGTACGTGTGTATGAATGTATTTATGTGCGTGTGCAAGTTTATATGTATGTATGCATATTTGTATGTATGTATGCATGTATGTCAGTAAGTATGTACGTATGTATGCATGTATGTATGTATGTATGTATGTATGCATGTATGTATGTATGTATGTATGTATACATGTATGTATGTATGTATGTATGTATGTATGTATGCATGTACGTATGTATGTATGTATGTATGTATATGTACGTTTGCCACTACTTGGTAATTTCTACGTGTTATATGTGGCTACCATAGCCATTCCAGGCAATTTCTTCTTTAAACAGCTCATAGATGTATTTGCGATTTATTTATAGTCCCCATGAAGAGCTTTTTAAAGGTATGTAAAGAGACAATCACCTTATCCTGTGTTTAGCGACATCTTTCAGCTTCCAAGACCGATGACGATAGTAAGTAGTAAGTGTTGTGTTTGGCTAATAGAGCCTTTCCAGTCAACTTCATCTTACAATCACTTCGAACCAGTAAGCATATTAGTAAGTAAGTAAGTAAGCAAGTCAATAAGTAAGTAAGTAAGCAAGTCAATAAGTAAGTAAGTAAGTAAGTAAGTAAGTAAGTAAGTGCATCGATGAATCGATGAAACGATATTTTATTGCAACAGAGGCCGCTGACATCGACAACAATTATTTAGAACAGTTCTCACCATTATATTCGGCATAATACAGGACAACTTTTCCTTATGAGGCGAATATCACGCTTAACTTATTTCGAATATTTCTCATCGTTCGTAAACGGCACAATACACCTCTGAAAACAACAGCTGGTCACTCTGAAAACATGGGATTTGTTAGTTGCTATTTAACGGCACTGTCATATATAAGAAAGAAGATTAGCGTCGCGCCCCTCTTTTTTCCACGCTTCGGACTGGCATTACCACAGGTAGCGTAGCCAGAGTTAAGCTCTTGGCAACAGAGGCCGTTGACAGAAATTGTTTTGATCAGTTCTCACCATTCGTATGGCCTAATACAGCCGAGAATGTTTTGAGTCTACTTGTAGATAGTAGTAGTTGTTTCAGATTAAGGACACTGTGATAACAAAGAATTTTACCGTCGTCCTCCCTCCTCCTTCATCCAGGCCTGGGACTGGCACTTACATAGTACGAGGAGCGGCGCAGTTACTTGTAGATATTTATTTAGAACAAGGTTAAACATCGGAATATGAGTTGTAGGTTGGATGGATGGATCCACAGTTTAACGGCAGCTTATGACAACATGGGCCGTTTCCGCCGACAAAGATTATTTTTTGGCATAATACAGCTCTTATCACGAACATTGATGAGTTGTAGGTAAAACGCAGATGATGAATATATAGCTTCGACAGAGAACGTTTCAAAGGTGTCTTCGATACAGTCGCATTATTAATTGTTCTCCGACATCTCACGGCTTCCAGGACGTTAAAATTGTTCTTGCCTTTCCAGAATAATGGTAATTTCGTGATTTATACACCTCCCAAAGAAAACTTACTCATAGGAGCTTAGTCAAAACAAAATCGATTGACAGGTATAAAAGGCCAGCAATGGGTCAAGACCTCAAGCCAGGAGTCCCTGAAAACCACGGAACAAAGGGTTACAGACAATCAGGCAGTGAGGCAGGCAGACCATATATATCATGAACTTATTGACAGGCGCTCAGTCAAACCAAAATCAAAAGGCAGGTAAAGTGACTGGGTTGGATTCACTGAGGCAAGCGACTAAAAGTAAACGGTGTTTAACTGCATGTTACGTTTGGCTATCAGAACCTTTCAAGTCAACTTCACCTTATAAGCATTTCGAACCAGTGAAGATCGTAGGGCTTGAATGGATGCAACCAAAGTTAAACGAAATCTTATGGCAACAAAGGCGGTTGACGTCGACAGAAATTGTTTTCACATATTATTGCTTCTAATGTAGCCATAGTTAGTCGGTTGCTGTTTCACTACACTATTATTTTCATAACTTAGCTGACTAGCGTCGCCATCCGCCTTTTCCTAGGCTTGGCACTGGTACAACCAGAGTTCAAGGTTTAATGAAGAAACAGTGTATTAATTAAATCGCTGTCGCTCTGTTTATATTGGATCCACAGTTTAACGGCAGCTTATGACAACATAGGCCGTTGCCGCCGACAAAGATTAGTTTTGGCATATTACAGCTCATCTCTGTTTATATCGTCGGTTGAGAACGTTTTAAAGGTGTCTAACGAGACCAAAGCATCACCAATAATTATTATTGTTCAGCGACATCTTACGACTGCCAAAGCTGCTGACGTCAGCCTCGCTTTACCACATTTATACAGCGCCCTAATGAGTTCACAGGAGCTTAGTCATAAGAGAATCGGTGGCAGTTGTATAAAGTCAGAATCGGTTCAAGGTCAAGATCGAAGGCTCAGTCAGACGGCTACGTGTTTAGGATTGAATCGACCAGATGGAGAAATCAGAGTTCGGCTTTTAGAAGTTGACTGCCTGACTGTCTGTTTGTCTGTCTGCCTTCTTGTCTGTTTCCGTCTCTGACTGTTCGTCTGTCTGTCTGTCTGTGCATAGATAGATAGACAGACAGACAGACAGACAGACAGACAGACAGACAGACATACATACATACATACATACATACATACATACATACATACATACATACATACATACATACATACATACAGATAGATAGATAGATTGATAGATTGATAGTTGGATGGATGGATGGATGGGTGGATGGATGGATGGATAGATAGATGGATGGATAGATAGATACAGGTATGAATGTAGATGCAAAGATGACCTTGAGCGAAAGGTTAAAATATGCGCTACATAAATGAACCCAGTTTCATAACAGTGTGAACTGGTTTTACTTTACAGTCTCTTTTCGTTGGATTGCAATGTCATCAGCGGACAGATTCCACGATGCTGTTCGAAAGTGAAATACGAGATCCCCGAAGTAAAACTCCGCCACTGTTCGCTTTCTGACAGTGCCAGTCTCAAGCCTGGATAAAGGAGGAGGGCGACGCTAATGGTCTTTGTTACCACACAACTAGTCGTTAAAAAGGAGATACACACAATCTACTGTACAGAGGAATTTAGTCCATCACCAGGCGCCCAACTGGCTGCCACACGTGCAGCACTAGTTGCGCTATGTTAGCACGTTTTAAAAGAGTTTTCGGTGGAGTTAAGCGTCGTACTTGCAGCTGCTGAACCGACTCACCAGTCTGGACGCGGTCATGTTTTCGGTTGGAGACATCTTCTCAATTTTGGATAGTTTTTCGACGGTTTTCGTTTGGATTATTGCTACCATGCAGCGTTACGCTCCACTGGAGCGTGTCGCACGACTCGACTTTATAGCCGGGAACCCAGTTACGGGCTTTCCCGGTGTCTCCTGCCGGGTGTTCCTAACCTACGACGTCATGGTACCATCGTCTGAGCCACTTTCGCTGCGCAGCGGAGCCGAGAGGCGTGGACGGGAAGACCACCTGACCGTCGACTTCATAGCTCTCAAGTCTGGTAGGTCAAGCCTTCTCGCTCTGACGGAGCGTGACGAGCGAGCGGACCGGACTCTTCGCTGGAGCGTTCGTGAGCTGCCACGGGGGTGTGCGGAGATCGCAGGGCCTTCGACGTCGGCAGTATCGTCGGCTATTATTACTTGTGACACCTGGCCTGCTCCTTTCGCTGGTGCCTCGTGTTCGCCCAACAAATTCAAGCTTCTCTCTCCAGTCTCCACTCCTTCTCACCGTACCCTTCCAACAAGGGACTTCGAGGGACTCAACGTCGGCCTCATACTGTTCTTCGTTTTATGAGAAATTGCCTATCAATGTCTTAACGATTATCTGTCGTGGAAATAAGATTCGATGTTGTTTTGTTCGGCAGCTGCTTGTTTACAGACGAATGACACACTGAACTCATTAGATTGTAACTAGCTGCGGTTTGTCAGCTGGAGATTTCATTAAACGAATATACAATACAATACAATACGTTCATCATACGATAAGGTCGAAGAGAACGGCCGTTTCTGTTATGACTGTTTATGACCGCCTGCTTCTCTGTCTACATTTCTGCTTCCGTCCCTGTCTGTCGTCCGCCCATATGTTTGTCTGTCTGTCTCAGACTCTATGCATAATCTGAGGTTCTGTATATACATGCAAAAATGTTGAACGCTTTCCTCTGAACGAAGGGTTTAAATATGCGCTACCTAAATTAAACTAGTTTTTTTTTATTACAGATTAACCGGTTTTTACTGTATAGTTTCCTTTCGTTGGACAGTGATGTTCTCAGCGGAGAGATTCTACGATGCTGTTCGAAAGGAAAATACGAGAGCCCTGAAGGAGTGCACTTTGAAGGTCTATGACTGCTATTCAGTGCACTGCACTTTACTGGTACGTAAGTTCTGCCTAAACTGAAAATCATGATCAACGGTGCACATTTTGAAACAGTTGGTTAGCCATATATAGCACTTGGAATAGGATGAGGAATAGTTCCTCAGGATAGTCACGGAGAATAAACGAACAAAGGAATGATGGAAAGATGGAATAAGAGAACCACCGAATGTATTATTCACTGCTCAAACCTCTGTACATTCAAATTCCATTATATTATAAAATTTTATTATTACTGTTATTATTATTCTTTTTTTTGCGCCACCATCCAATGTATTATTCACTTTTGACGTCACCTTGCGGTTGCCATCGACTTTTAACTTATTATTCTAATGAGATATTATATTGTATAATAATATTTCCATCTGTAGGCACAGTTTCTGTTTAGCGATGCTGCATCATAAGAGAGATAATCAGCGTCGCCCATCTCCTCCTCCTCCTCCCTCCTCCTCCTCCTCCCTCCTCCTCCTCCTCCTCCTCCTCCTCCTCCTCCTCCTCCTCCTCCTCCTCCTCCTCCTCCTCCTCCTCCTCCTCCTCCTCCTTATCCTCCTGCTCCTTCTCCGTTCCAAACGAGCACCACCCGAATATACGGCATTTGGCGAGATATTATTTCATGTAATAGCGTAAATGATCAGCTGGGGTTTACCATAGATAGCTCTCTCACCTTCACTGAAGGTGAGAGAGCTTACCCGTTCTTCTTATTTCCAACTTACGCGTCTAAGGGCTATTCGCAGATCTGTTTCCTACTCTACCCTCACCTCAATTGTCCACGCTCTTGTCTGTTCTCGAATGGGCTATTGCAATTCTCTCCTTGTTGACTTACTCAAGGTTCGCCTATCTCCTCTTCAGCTGAATGCTGTTGCGAGACTTATAGCTCGCCTTGAGCAATTCTCTCAGATCTCTACATGTATAGATGAACAACTTCCTTGGCCACCTCTCTTTGCGCGCACTAAAATTAAAGTTCTCATTCACGTACTTAAATCTCAACTGGGTCTTGCTTCAAACTATCTGTCACCAAATTCTCCTCCCTATCTCTGCCACGTCATTGCGTCCGCTCAATTCCTCTGACCGGCTTGACCTCTCCTTTACCCCGTGATAGGACGACTATGGCTCAATCTAGCACCTTTTCATGCATAGAACCCGTTCCATGGAATGGACTACATCCTTCACTACACTCTGATGGGTAACCGTCCAAATCGTCGCAGATCATATCGTCGCAGCCATCTAGTCGCTAATCACTTTGTCGTAAATTAATTGGTCGCCGATTCTTTCGTCGCTAACGAGTCGTCGCAATCAGTTAGTCGCAATCAATTAGTCGCGAATCAATTGGTCGTAATCATGTCGTTATAATTGGTCGCAGATTTGTCGTAGATTGTTGAGAGTTAGATCGTAATTAATTGTATATCAATTAGTCGCTAACCAATTAGGCTAATCATGTCGTTATAACTTGTTTTTTAATATGAATGTGCTTTATTGTCAGTTTAGCCTATTACCTTTCGTTAATAAATTAGCTTTGCTTCACTTACTTGTTTTGTACTATGAGAGATAGAAGAGACGAAATAAACTGCGACCAAATTGTGTTTTCAAAAGCACACAAAGCGAAACAATTGGACGAAGTCTTCGAGATGGACGTCAAGCGAGGAGAACATGTTTGTCCTTGTCATACGTTTTCCGAGAAACTGATATCGTACGACAAAAGAATAGACGATATGATAACTGATACAGCAGTCATGCTAAATAGATCAATTATTCTTCAGGGTTATTTTCAGAGTTGGAAATATTTAAGATTAATAGATGAACGCATTAGGAAAATTTTTAAATTCAAACGACAACATACAGATTTTGCAAAGAAAATCTTTAAGAGTAAGTTTCCTTCAGAGTGGAACAGCGGTTTCATCCGGGTTGGCATACATAACCGTAGAGGGGATTTTCTCTGGACTCCATTATCTAGTGGATTTTCTACAGCTCCAGAGTCGTACTTCCGGAATGCAATGAAATATTTCACAGACAGATACGAACAAGTGCAGTTCCTTGTTGTTTCTGAAGACAAGTTGTGGACTAAACAATATATTGTTTCTAACTCCACATCAGTAAACGTGAGTGTTGTTTATATATTTGACAACTCTCCTGGGGAAGATATGGCAGTGCTGTCAATGTGTGATCACGTCATTGTGTCTTCCGGAAGCTTCGGATGGTGGTCGGCGTGGTTAGCAAAAGGAACAACGATCTACTATGCAAAATATCCTTATCCAAATTCGAGTTTACATTTGGCTTTGAAAACTTCGGACTATTATCCACCGCAATGGATTCCAATGGAATGAATACATGCCTGTAGGAAGCATTTGTAAAGCTAATGACAATGGCAAACTGACAATATGTTGAGTCAATTAAAAGTAATAGGGTATAATCGATGAACTTCCAAAAGGCATGGAGTTTGCTGCAAACCGTTACGGTGTCTCGCACAATGTCATTTAGTGATGGTCCGGTTAGCCCATAGACGGCCAATACCCGGATGGCGTACATAGACTGTATGACCCTGACGCAATGATTAGATCAAATGTACAATAGTTTGCCATTGAGTTTCTATACGTATAATTTTGTTATGTGTCGTGTGATTAGACAAGGTCGCCACATGAATGTAAGTAAGTAAGTAAGAAAGTATATCCTTTGTTCAACCAACTGCTAACCGCAATGTGGTGTACATGAAAGTTTGAAGAAATCGTGAATGAACCATACTTATTATAATAAATTAACCTGATAATAAATGTTTCCGTGCAAAGGTATCTGCTGCTGGGATTATTCTATTGTGCACTCGGGGTCCCATTCTCAGTTTTATGGGAGGTAACAGTTCGTGCAGAATATGTGCTTCAGATCAGACAACAAATTTTAAACTAGAAATTCTAAACACTTTAGTTAACCCTGGAACTACCACTGGGGTCAAAATGACCCCAAACGATTTTCCGTTCCTCACAACTTCCGCATAACATGAAGGATTGTTATAATTTTTTCTGACTTTCTACATCCAACCATTCTCTGTAAGATTCTGTAATATTTGTACCATTTTATCTCACCAGATGGCGCTCAAAACGATTTTCAACACTGACTACCATTGGGGTCATTTTGACCCCAAATGAAGATGCTGAATAGAAATTAACTTTGCCTGATAGAAATTGTTAATTAATATGTAAATATGAAATGCTGTTTGAGAAGGATTAAGCCCCTGACAACAGGACATCGTATGTTTTTCATCTGGAAATTTTACACTGGGAGATAAGAAGGTCAGGAATGAGAGCAAAACCAATGAGAATGTGTAGTTTTTGACTTTGTACAAGACTTGCAAGGTTCAGGTAGAAACGTTATCTGTGACAACATCTTGCCAGACTTGGTCTGGTGCGGGAGTTGTCTCAAGAACAGATGACTCTGCTATTATTCTACTCGCTTTCAAATTCTAGCTGGAAACCCGTCCTCCTCTTATGCCTTTCTCAAAATGTATTTCTTCTCTCGTGGTCTTGTGCACTGGGAGTGCCTCTGAACGGTGCACTCTACTTCTAGTAAGCTACTAGAGGCGCTTTATAAATGTTTGAATACAATACAATATACAATACTTTAAAGAACTGTAAGAAACTCCAGCCTGAATTAGGATGCCAAAGATGGTAAAAACAGTACCCGTTTGAAACGATTGTTTTCACATTGTTCGAAAACCGTCAAAAGTGGTATGTTTTGCACTGCATTATTCAAGAACACATAATAATAGTACAGGGCAGGTTTTTAAGACCAATTGGAATAGAAGCTATCACAGCTTGAAAGGAAACAAAATTTAAAAAAATTAAACTTTTATTCATGCATCACGATGAAAAATGGTGTGGGGTCATTTTGACCCCAATTGTAGTCAGTGGGTGCAAAAAATGCTGGTTGTTCTAGGGTTAAATCTTTTTTTTATTCCTCATAATTATCTAACTGTAAGCTACGATCCGGTTTGTCATCTGGTTAGTCAATAAAACCAATATCATCATCAGACCCAAGGCACTGGCAAAGCTGTTCGAAGCTTGGTTGGGAGAGGGGAGGTGCCGCCGTGCTGTGACCAGTCTCTTTAAAACTGCCTGGAGTCTTTGACGACGCTCCCGACCAGTGAATACCCTCCAAGCGGCGGTTGAGTGAAGCATCCTCGACACCGTTACGGTGTCTCGCACAATGTCATTTAGTGATGGTCCGGTTAGCCCATAGACGGCCAATACCCGGATGGCGTACATAGACTGTATGGCCCTGACGCAAATGTGACTATCGTGTGAATCTAAGCTGAGATGTTCGGTGATTGTTACTCCCTGTATTTTCATACTTTCTACTCTTGCCTTATTATAAAATATTATAAACAGTGATCAGACATTTACGGGCGTTGAAAACATTGTCTACGATGACTATGATGATTATCTTGAAATTAACATAAAACTGTAAGCTTATACAAATATGTAGCCTACGTATATAATTATGTTTGCAATCATAAGTTACACATCCATACACATATAATTATACATGCATGCATGCAATGCCATGCATATATAATTTTTATATATACAATTATACATATACATTAGGTTTATTCACGTTACAATGGGAAAAAACTTTCTGATTGGGTGACATAGTAGATAATTTTCTTCCTTTCGTCTTAGTGAACAATGCAACAAAATTTTGGGTCTATATGAAGAAAGACACTGGAATGCAGCAATCCTAATTAGATTTGGCTACATAATCATAAGCCATATATTGAACAATTGATTCTTACATTTCTGTATAGATATCTGTGAAGCATGTTGAATTCTAATATTTATTTTGGACTGCGACGTCATTGATTAAAAGTAGGAATAGTCTAACATAATTATGTATATAAAAAAATACAAATGCATAGTTTTTACTGTGTGGACAGTGTCTTAGACAGCTAGAGAAAGATAATTAAAAGCATTTTGCTGCACACTTTAAGCTGAAATTGAATTTTTTTATTTTTTCATTTCATATAATATAATTTTTGTGAGAACACCATTTTTCCGAAGCATTATTAAGTAAGTAAGTAAGTGTGTTCTTTATTAAACCCTGGCAAACGCACGGCGCTGTAGTCTACATACAAAGTTATACAAAGTTATCAATTAGGCCTAGTAGCGGAAAAGTTAGTTAATAGTAAACTAAAAAACACTATGGCCTAGCTGTACAACATCCTAGCCAGGAAACCGCGCCTGATGAGGAATCAAATCTAGAAAGAACACGGTTATGTGAGCGTGGGCTCAGATCGTGACCAGTATAAAGGACAAGAGGTAGTAGGTAATGAAGGATATGTCCAGGATTATTTAAGATATTTCTAAAAAGGTCTTGGTCGGCTTTTTTACAGAGTTCCTCAAAAGTAGGGCAAGATTTGGGTAGGAAGCCAGAGCGTACCAGCTTGCGGACCACAGCACTTAGAGAGTCACGTTCCTGTTTACTGGCAAAGCCCCACCACACTTGGGAACAATAAAGCATTCGGTTGACAGTGGTGGACCGGACCACATCATAAAGCCTGACTCCCAAGAGCCCATGCGAGATTAAAATACGATGGGCGTGGAGAGATTGCTTGGCCTGTACACAAATCTTTTGGATATGGAAGGAAAAACAGAACTTTGCGGAAATCTCGATACCCAATATATTCAGGGATGTGACCCTTTAACATTAACATGGTGATGGAAACTGGCTTAGTGGTTTATCTGCTTATGCTTCATTATTATAGACCTAGCTGTAACAGAAATTAATAGACTATTTAGTTTCCAATGGCTTAAGTGAAATCAGTCTTGGAAGAGTTAGTTTTTCAACTCAAAGAGAAATCAAAACAGGGAACTATTGCCCAAGAATTGTATTTAATAAGACAAGGGTTTCTTGAGATTGCATAAATCGCATGCATCAGACTGTTTGCTTGAGGTTTTGACTGGTGACCATGTCATTTCAAAGATACTGTATCATGTACTGACTTTTTTAGAAACAATCGATAGGTCACCTGACTGGGAGTTAGAGTTATGGCTAGAATTGTTCAAAAGTGGTGATAGAGATGGTAGTAAAATACGATATAAATTCTCGCTTACATAAGGTAAATTGTATTTAAAACAAAATTAGTGGAAGCGATGATTAGGGATTGTTAATGCTTTTCAAGCAGAGACAACCGTGGAATCAATCCAACATAGACAGTCTAAGGTCATGATGAGTCATAAGAGCCGAGTTGCTTTTTCGCAACCCTGTTTGATTAACTCTTTTTTGTCCCTTCGTTAATGATGTAGCCATATCCTCCGATAGACAAATTGCCTCGTCAATTGAGAATGAAGGGAATAACTTATAATTATGTATTATAGCCTATAAAATTGTTTCAAATAAAAAACCTCTGCTCGTTGAACGTTCTCTTCCAGTAAAACTGCAGGACCAGTAGGGTGTCTCGTCATGATAAGGGCTATCTGTGATAAGAAACAAGGATACCAAATGTTAGACGATCGAAAGTTATTTTAAGGACAAAACGGTCAAATTCAGAGAAAAATTTGAGGAAATTGCCTTAACTCGGTAAAATGTTGCTCTATTTAAGTTATTATTTTGCCTGTTTGCTCAGGCCGATCAGAGCTACATTCCAGAAGACAGAGTGTTAAAAGCCTAACACAATCCAAGGTTATTTCAGAATCAAAACGTCAAAATCAAGTAAATATGATCGTAGATCAGCCAAATATTGTTTCGTTAAGGAGGTTCTGAGACATGGTCATTTGACCTTGATTTTTAAGTCTTGACCTTTAAATGACCTTGGATTGTGTTAGTCTTTTAGTAGAAAGAGTTAACCAATTTATCACTGATCATTTATCTTTGTGTGTTGATAGATTTCGTTTTTATGACCTTGAAGCGACTTTGAATGACCATGATTTTAATTCTGTATTTTACCTGGATGTAGCTCTTGTCGAGACAAACAAACCATAAAAGTTCATCAAAATCGGACTCTTCTTTAATTTTTGTAATAATAAGAGTAAATCAACAATGGACCGACATTCCAAGACCCAAGCATGGGTGCCTTGAGTTCTGGGAGTTTAAGTAGGGCATGTTCCGGGGCTTTGAGGGACTGCAGGATAGCATATTAATTCTGTAAAAATATTTCTCGACAATAATGATTATAATAATGTGGTAAAAATAAGGAATGGTTGGTGTCTGCGATGTATCATTTTTCTGGACACCCCTCACAGCCTTGCAATATTCTATATTGAAACACGTGCAAATAACGAGCATTTTACGCTAGAAATGAAGACTAAAGATAGGACCCTTTGGGGGACCCCTAAATAGCATCCGAAAAAACTGAATATTTTGCACAAACATTGTCATATACCAAAGAAACGTTTTGGCTGGTGAGACCCAAGACTTTCGACAAAACGTTTTTTCTAGGACACCCTAAGGACCAGACATATGGTAATCAGTCATTTTATGATACCCAATAAGTATTGTCTTGCTCGAATGCCATCAACCTCGAAAGAAAGATTACATGCAGCATACGACAGAAAAAAGGTATGATATGCTTAATAGGGTGGAGTGAAAAAAGTTTTTAATAAATGAATTCTAATAGTGGGCAAAAGTTGCAACATGGGTAGAGAAAGAAACACACCAAATATTTTTAATTTCAAATGATATCTTCTGTCCTCTTTCAAATTTTTTGATGTTGTAAAACTCGCATAGAAGCCTTTCTGTTTCGTCATAGCAATATTCTACAGGGTGGCCCAATATAAAATGTCCCACCGGATAAAATGCAATTTCTCCGCAACAAATTGAGATTTTTCTATCAAAATTTTAGCATTTACAGAGGAATGAATTTGCAATAATCCACAAAAAGTTCACCTAACAATTTGCATAGCTTCAAAAGTTACAGCTGTTTAAATATTCAATTCCATTTTTTCCAATTTCCGCAGATGAGCGGTCCACTAATAGTTATTTCTTTAGGATTTTTTCACAAAGAAATTGTTTTGTAACACCCAAATAATGATTCCGTCATATGACCTCATTACAAGTTGTAAAGAAAGTGTTTATGAAGCAAGTTGTTAATAATTGCAGAAAATATTTTAAAATATATTAAGTGCGTTTGGTGTGCCGGCAAAAAGCGCGATTTTCACGAAAAGTCGCCTGGACGACGCCTGGTGGTCGAGAGATCCAAGTTTGCGAAGCACATCATGGTTCTGCTGGCGTGTGTTACGGCGATAAGGGAAGACTGCACTTCATCCCAGACAACGCACAACTTTACGTTGAAACTCTATTACCCAGACTCATCGAAGACTGCAAGTCTGTTCTCCCGTCTGGTTTCATTTTCCAGCAGGACGGTGCGCCTGCTCACACGGCAAGGTTGGCTCAAGGCCTTATAGCCACCAACTGCAGTGAATTCATTGGCAAAGATGAATGGCCACCAAACTCTCCAGACCTTAACCCTCTTGATTATCACGTCTGGGGAGCTATGCTTGAACGCTACAAGACATTTCATCCAAAGCCGAAGAACATTGACGAGCTGAAAAAGTCTTGCAGCTAATATGGAACCAGCTGCCGCAGGACTCAATCAACAAGGCCATACTGAGCGTCACAAAAAACTTCGAGCTTGTGTGAAAGCTGGGGTGGACACTTCGAACATGCCTTGAGATAAACTGCTCAACAGATTTCTGATTTCGCATTGAAAGATGACATTGAAAATTGCAAGTGACTGTCCATTTTTCTTCGGAAATTTGAAAAAAATGGAATTACAAATTTAAACAGCTGTAACTTTTGAGACTATGGAAATTGTTTATTGAAATTTTCGTGCATTGTTGAAAATTTATCCCTCTGTAATTGGTGAAATTTTTGTATAAAACTCTCGATTGGTTGCGGAGAAATTGCATTTTATCCGGTGGAACATTTTATATTGGGCCACCCTGTATATATGAAAGCTTAGCATTCTGTAAATAAAAGCGTTATGTTTCGTCACAACAATATTCTGTTACGAAAGCTTTGCTCAGTTAAGCTTAGCTTAGTTTTGCACCATGCGGCGAAGAACAGATTGTAAAATGTAGTTTATGCTGTAGAATAGAGTCCACTGATTATTATCCCAAAATACCTCTGTTCGTACATCATTCTGAATGACTGGATTTTTACATTAGTGAATGTTGATAGCTTTTGGAATTGACTCCTGTATGTCACCTGCATAGAGGTGACCCGTTGACAACTGTGTTTAGAAATATGGCAGGAATGTCGGCCTTGTATATATGGTAAATGCGAGTGATGAGCCCTGAAACTTTGTTGTCATGAAATTTGACCATGAGCCCAGTTCACAAGACTTTAAGTTTGGGTTTTCTAAATTCGTAGGACCAAGTTTTTCTACCATAGGCCGCCTTCTTCCGACGGTGGAGAGCACGAAATTGAGTGATCCAAGCCAGTCGGTTAACAGGATCCCTAGTCCAATGGATCGAGTCAGACGGCCTGAGGTCGGCAGCAAGTCCTCACTCCCCGAAGCGGTAGCATGGTGTCGATGGGCTGGTTCATTGTGGAGGAATGGAGGTCGCATAGAGCTGGTCACTGGTCAGCGTTTAAGGCATCAAGCGTCGATGGCGGGGTAGAGAGTTCACATCTACGAAGTGCGTCGCCGGGCATCCGACAGTCAAGGGATCCCCGACTATAGGACATGCGAATGGCATGGATAGGCTGAGAATGGAGATGGGGCGGCAAGAACTAGATGCACGCGTGATCTGAAAGAGTACGTGAATTAAAGCACAGTCCCTGGAAATATTTAAAATTGCAGCACTTCATTGGATTCTGATTTGAATGTGTATTTCATGACTCTGCCACCGCTCGACATAACTCAGAATAATCCAGATCAAGCAAAATCTGGCCTAGCTTAGCTAGCTATTACCAATTTGCTCTTAATTTTGAGCTTTTGACCTTGAAATGACCTTGGATTATGTTAGCCTTCTAGTTCTATGTCTCCTCTGATGCAGCCCTTATTGGTCCGATCGAATAGGTTAGAGAATCACCCAAATAGAATAATAATTAACTGAGTTGTCGCCTTTTCTTTTGAGCTTGACCTTTTGACCTTGATTTTTGGTGTTTTACATAAGAATGCTTACTAATTTTAGAGGACTCATACTCTAACATTAATTAGTAGACCCTAACGGATCTTCATGCCTAATTTGGTGCTTTTTTGCGCCAGGTAACGATAACTTCACTAAGCCACCTCACTAACAATATTTAGTTCAAGGAAAATTAATGCACTACATGGACGTTTCCCACAGAATTTTATACGGTAAACTTTCCTCGCCGGTAGAGGGCAGAAGACAAAAGGCAAAATCACATATATTTTGGACACGACTTACTCTAACACACTGGCAACTTTTCATCGCTATAAGAAAAGATTATCAAACGCAGAGAACCACAGCACGAAGAAACCGAAACGTGGACTGATTAATTATAATCTACATGTATGTATCTATGTATGTCTTACATAACCTAACACTATGGCGCCAACCGTTTACTCGGGCGACCAATCCTGTACATAATGCGCGTGCTAGGCACTACCGCCTACAAATAATCTACAGTATATTAATTTTAATGCCTACTCGTCACATATCCCACCACCCGAAGTTTCGTCAACCGGTAGGTTCACGAATACAACATTCATTACGTTCATTACGTTCGCTCCATGTAAGCCTACATCGTGTTTATAGAATTCGTAAAGTTCAGATCAATTATAGACCTACATAAAGTTCATTTCAACGGAAATCAATAATGGACAAAGTCTCACACATTAGTTGACTAACGGGCAACTCCAAAGTTCAGGAAACAAATTCAAAAGTCCAGGTCAATGTCGGAACTCCAAATTGTACTTCCGTAGCTCCCGACAACTTCTGACTTCTTGTAAGTTCCAATTGCTCAAATATCAGGGAACTTGATCCCATATCGATCTTGACCGTGACCGGTGCGCTATCATCCATCAGCACAAGAGTGCATAAGAGAACCATCATTGTCCCAAACCGCCCCCCGCACGCTGATTGTTACTTCATGCGTCTTCGTGCTCTTTGAAAGCAAACAACCGCTCATCCCACACTGAGAAACATTGTTACAATGGTGAACAATCGTCATCTGACAAAATCCAACTTCACCCAAACATTGTCCATATTAAGAGTAATATCCACAGACACGTATTAGCGTATACACCATCAATCAGTCCACAAGACAAGTACACATGACAAACAAATCTGATTTCCTGCAACGACTGGCACACCTGTACACACTTCATTTTTTTTCAACGTCAGCAGTCAAAACACTATCAACAAGGTTCCCAGTCGGCACATACCTCACGACTGCATGACGTTGCATTACCACAGTCTTTTTCACAAGAACCAAAAATTCAACAAATCAAGATACTTTGCCACAGTCAAGCAATGACTGATCCACCAACATATTCATATACGAAGAAATATCAAGCACAAACTTTGTCACCACAGACTTCGTTATTTCAGGACCAGATCCGTGCACATTCAAAGGCGCCGACATTTAATTTACTTGTATTTATTCTCCAATATTCATTTAACGGTCGCTCTCTTTTTCACCCCGCTTATCACGTGACCCACCTCTTTACAGTAATTGCATAAAATTTTCTCTCCAAATGATTGGGTATTATTATCTTTCGCACACGCACATTTCTGGAACCCCGGCCAAACCCTGTGTGTCGAATTTAATCTCCATCCAAAAGATTCTTATTTTGGCACCTGTTGATACAACACAACATATTCGTCTGCCATTTTGCTGCCGAACAAAGTGTTCAAAGACTGCTTATTAGGGTGTGTCAAAATATATGCTGTTTTCGTGTTCCACCTTGAGAAACATTGTCATTTGACAAATTAAATGAAAATCGGAATAATTGCAGTGTTTGGCCGAGATCAGAAGTTCGGGATTGGAAGACAGAATCGTGACCATGTGTTATGATGTGTTTAGACACAACGACGAGTAACATTGGTTGCAAGGGCAGCGTATGCACCAAGATGGAAACTGAATTAGGAAAGGACATCGTGAGTTTTGTCGACATCAGACACAAGGAGGCAGCAATGGCCACATATCACATTATTGGGACTCTGCAGCTGGAGCTTTTGTGTCTCTATGGGGCAACTCAAATATCGAGCGAGTTCGTTAGGCGAGTTGGTGTAAACTAGAGGCTTGTTTTTATTTTAAACGTGGCATTGGCAAGTAAGGTCATAATTATAAGCCCAACGGTGGCCTCCCAGATGATTTTAAAAAGCCACATCACAGTTTGGGGCCCAAATGAGGTGTTTGAACGCACTCCTTTCGACGAGTTTGAACGTCCTCCTGTCGTAGTTTTACATCTATAGAAGTCAACTATAAATAAGCAAATAGGCCTTCATTACTATTGTATTAAACTTGGCTATATTTGCATTCGGGTTGTCCACTCTGTTTTGCCAGATGTCATTCACATTAATAAATCATGCACCTGAGGGCAGAGACCAACCCGGATGCACTTATAGCCCTGCTGATAAACTATGCGCCTGATCGTAGACACATCCTTGCTGTTAGATAGAATTGGGCGTGGATTCAAAGAGGCGTGCTGGCTTGGTCTTTCTCTCTACGAGGAGGATTTGGGTATTGGTGGCGCAAGGATGGGGTTGGTCGTGGAAAGAGAGACAATTTTACAAACCGATTTAATAAGAAGATTTATTAAATTGGTGAGTTCTTGAAAATGGTTGAAGAGTTACTTAACTGAAACATTCATCTTACTAGTTGTATTATATCAGCCTAATCATTTATTCTATTGGTTTTTCAAGTCAGCTTATTCAGTAGAAATTGATGACAGCCGCCACCTCTCGTCTCGAAAGTCGCAATGGAGACTACCACTCTGCTGTCTTAACTTTGCCATAATAACCACACTCTTCCCAGTATTATTCTCATAATATCCTATCCACATTTACAACATGTCATTCTTCCGCCGCCATTATGGAGTCGTCCAAAATGATCAGAACAACAGTGCCCAATATATCTGCGACGACAAAGAGTTGTTTATCGAGAAAACAAATTTCACACATTTTCTCAGTGAATAATAAACCTTGTATAATGTATAATATGTTAACCTATTCACTTATTTAACCTGTTAATATTTAGAGTTATTGCAACCATGTGTTTGGACCGGCTTCGTGGAAGGCGTCTCGGCCGGGTCCCAACCGGGCAGGTTCCGGTGAAAAGCCGTCTGCGGACCGTGATGAGGCTAGTAAGGTTTACCCTGGACAAAAGATAAATTATATAGCGCAGGGTGAATTAAAACCTCCATTTTGTTTGCTACTGTTTCTCTTCTCTGCAATCTGTTACTGACGAATCTCTTCGTCACTTCTCCAAACCCTTTGGGGGCGATGATGGAAAAGTACAGCTAATAATTATTACATATGCAAGGCCCGCTGTTGAACACCTTTTCAGCCAAGCGTTTACCGTTCCATTTCTTTGATTAAGCAAATAAAATTTAAAATTTACGGAATCATTATATTAAATAACAAAACAACTCAATAATCTATCCTGCCTACTTAAAGTAAAATGTTACGATCTAAAGCAAGTCCGCGACAACATTCAATCTTCATTTCTTAAACTTAATTTCGACATCAACACATAGGCATAATAAGCATGAGGCAAGAGGACGCAGTTGCCTCCTCTTGCAAGCTGCACACCCAATATTTACACGATACTGCTGCTGCTGCTGCTGCTGCTGCTATCTCTGCCGGTCGGTTCTTGCAGCTGTGAAATATGCTTCAATGCATTGAGAAGGCTAAAGACCTTTCTGCGAACAACAACATCCGAAGAACGATTGAACGGATTGACACTTGTCTACGTACACAGAGGTATTGTTGTAGGTATAGATTTGGACAAAGTGCTTCAGAAGTGGGATGGATCTCGGCATACCAGAATTTTTTCGGCAACCAAAAATTGTTGAGCACGATTATATCCTAATCGCAATTTGCACACTTCTAAAGCACAATTTGAAAGCCAAGCGCAGAACACCAGCCTATTCACGAGCGCTGCGTCTAGTCAGACGAGTTGTCCAAGAGCAGAAGGAGATCCGAGTTCGGTTTCCAGAAGATCAGAGAGGGCAGAGTAGCTATTGTTTTGTTTGGTTCGAGAATTGGAAGGTAGATGATCAGTTGAGTCGGAGCGAGTTCTTGAAAGAAAGGGAGAGACATTACTTTCTAATAGAAAGCCTTGGGGGTGATGGAGAGAGGAGCCTGAGTCAGACGATGGTGGGTGTTTTGCAATGGTGATGGAGGAACTGAAGAGTGCAGAATTCAGGAAGCAGACATTTCCAGAGACACGGTGCGGCTTTGGAGAACTTGAGATGAGTAGTGACCGGTTGTCGAGAAAGAACGAGAGAGGAGGATGATCGGGTGGAGCGGGTTGGCTGGATGGTTTACAATTGTAGGTTAGCGATTGGATTTTGAAGTGGGTTCGCTCTTGGATTTTAACTAATGGAGTGATTTTGGGATGGGAGTGATGTGATGATGATTTGGAGTTCTGTTGACAGCTCTGGCTGGTGAGTTTTGGATGAGTTTCAGACTCTTGAGTTGTTTGGATTCAAAGTTGAGGAAAGGGAATTGCAGTAGTCGAATTCTGAGTGGACAATGGAGGTAGCAATGGTGGAGACGGTTTTGAAATCGAACATGGGTCAGATGCAGCGGAGGTCACGAATGTGCAGGAAGCAGGAGCGCGAGAGGTTGGGGATGTGGTTAAAGAAAAAGAGATGTAGATAAAAAGTAAAACCAAGATTGCGGATCAGAGGTGAAGATATGAGATGAAGATTTAGTAGATCCTGTTCTGGTCAGGAAAACCTAAGATGATGAATTCTGTTTAGGAAGCCTTGTACAGCAGTTGGCCAATGCACATAAAATAGCAGACAAAAAATTATTACCTCTTTGCAATTTTATGGTCAATAGATGGCACCCCGTCAAAATAGCCCCGTCAAAATAGCCCCATAAATACGCCAAAGGCAAGCAGTTCCACAACGGCTAATAAGTTTTAATGTTACAAGAAATGTTTTGATTTCAACAAAAGCAGAACCAACACTTCAAAGAGGTGGTTCTGACACATAGGCCTACTGACTAAATACAAATTAATTTGTTAATTGGAAATCGGATCACTAATTGGTACTATCAAAAGAGTAGGCCTACTTCGACGGTGTGTCTGAATGAAGATAACAGTAAGTGAAATAGGGAAGACCTTCTTCAAATCGGTATTTTCCAAACGATTGCGAGGTCGTGACTAAATACAAATTAATTTGTTAATTGGAAAGCGGTTCACCATTTGGTGAGATCAAACGAGTACATCGACGGGGTATCTGAATGAAGATAAGAGCAAGGTCAATAGGGAACACCTACTTCCAAGAAATAATTTGCAAACGCTAAGCCGAAAGAAAAAGGGAGTAAATAACGACTCAAAGAACGGGAAACAAACCGCCGGCTGCAAACTGTCACTGAAAAGTGTGGCGCTACTGCAATTCTCGAATACCTTCGCGCTATAGCGCATAATCTTAGTATCTAAGCTCTTGCTTAAGACATCGACATTTACTTTCTTTTTAGATGGTCACAATAATACCTAATACCTAGAAACTTTTGTTAGCGTTTCGTAGAAAAACATTTAACATTCCATGCTTGAAGTCTCTTTTTATAGTAGTATTTTATTAGTGTTTTCTTTAAAATGAATAAATCTTGTGGAAAATATTTTCACATTGTTTTCTGTCGTAGTCGTTTAAGATGGGGCTGTTTTGACGGGGCTAATTTGACGGGGCTATTTTGACGCTGGGCGATTTTGACGGGGCTGTTTTGACGGGACTATTTTGACGGGGCTTTTTGACGGGTCACCCAATAGATATAACTTGTCAAAAATTGGCAAAGGCTGCAATTGAAGAGACATTGAACTGGTTATTTATGTGAATTTCTCACAACTGCATCAACAGTTTGTAATGCCCAAGCCCGGCGTAGAAGTTTGGCAGATTTCGACACCGATTACCGCGATATAAGTTAAACGATTGCGATATGTAAAATATGAGCATTTGATCTAATAATAGTATCTTTCAACTTATTTAAAGCAAAAACAATGGCATCGACTTCTTTTGAACAGTCGCCTATATACTCTGGGTTTCAGTCATCTTCTCCCTTACAAATCACACAGGGCGTTTATATCCCTTTATCAACAAATACAATACAATCACCCATTTGCGTCAACAAACCACCAACTGCGAAATCACTAATATCCCAGTACAATTAGAGGGGTTACCAACATCAAACACACACATGAAACAACTTTAAAACGTACATCATCCTTAAGAAAATCAAATGCCTGTTGGTGTCATTGAAGCGTGTTCAGTCCAAATAGTAGGCCTATTATCAGAAACACTTTTGCTTGTCAAATCAGATAAAGGTTCCGCAATATGTGCAAAATCTTGAATAAACTGTTGATAAAAATTAAAAATCCAAGCAATTATTTAACTTGTTTCTTAGTTTCTAGGATTTTCAAATTAACTAAACTCTCAGTTCTTTCTTGATTCATCTGCATCTTACCAGAGCCAATGACATGACCAATAAAATTCATCTCACTCTTACCAAAAACACACTTCAAAGTAAAGTTATGAGTAGGTGAAATTTGGTGTTTGCAGTGTTGTAGTCAAGGGTATACGCGGGTATACAGCGTGTACCCACTGAAAATTATTAGCTAGCGCCGTATTCCCACTAGAATTTGGTGAATAACGCGAGTATACACTTCAAATATTTTTTTACTGTGGGTATTCGGCGCAGATAGCCCCATTTTTAAGTGCCCATTCATCATCATTTGCTTTATTCTGAATAAAAAGCTCAGGTATTGATAGCACGCAAAATGCATGCCCAGCCCTCATTCAAAGAAAGTCCTGGTGAAAAATTTGCCTTAGCTCTAAAGGCTGCAGAACGGCATTATTATGTTCAATGACGTTACTCTGACGGAAAATAGAAAAGCACAGTCGATTCACGTCGGTCAGTTTCTACAAAGTCTATGTAACAACTTGAACGTACGAATGAGCAACGGTGTTGCTGCTCAATCTCAGTTTCAGCTGGACACTGACATTATACTTGACGCAATTAAATGGCCTCATAGTCCATCGATCCGGCATGGAGAAACCGAAATACGACGCATGTGCAGTAGATGGAACATTGATACAGAGAAAACCATTAGAGGTATGAGAGAATAATTATGTCGAAGAACCTTCTGTTGAGCCTGAAGATCTACGGCCCATGGCATTGTGCATCCTTAGCATACCGAGCAGCTCCAGTGAATGTGGAAGTGTGTTCAGCGGGGGAACGGACATCATCCCTCTGGACATAATCCTACCGGACATAATCCACCGGACAAAAACCCCGGACAAAATACCACCAAGCTAGGACATAATCCTCCCAGGGGCCGTCCATAAAGTACGTCACGCTATTTTTGACCATTTTACCCCCCTCCCCCTGTCACAAACTGTCACAAAACTCCCCCCCCCTAAAGTACGTCACACTTTCGAACAGTGATTAAATAATAAAAAGGAAACAAAACAATTTGACTAAAAAAAGACTAGATTCACAAATTATGTGATAAACTCTTGTGCTATACTGAATCTGTTTATTATGGGCCTGTGAATTATGTTTAATTCAAAAATATTCACTGGACATCATCCATCCAATGGCTTGGTATCATAATATATTTTAAAGAATGACGTAATATAATTGTTTATAAGTTCATGATAATAATGATTAAATTATTATAAATATTACCTCTCAATCCTCAAAATTTTGTATTATAATAATTACTATATATGTAAAAATTAAATTCAGAATTTATCGCTCAGTGACATAATTATGCAGCGGACAACATAGAAATAATAATACTTTCGAAAGCAAGGCTAATACATAAACAAGGCTTCGCAACAGAATTATTACTAGCGCTCCTAGCGAGAGGAATCGTGAAAAACACAGAGAGAGAGAGAGAGAGAGAGTCAGACAGAGACAGAGAGCGGTGACGTAACAAACAGAGAGAGATAGCGATTAACCACGAGAGAGAGAGAGAGGGCAGAGCGTAACAAACAGAGAGAGAGATGTCGATTGAACACGAGAGAGAGAGAGAGAGAGAGAGAAAGAGAGAGAGAGAGAGCAGTGAAGCAACAAACAGAGAGAAATGGCGATTGACATTAACGTCCAGTTATTATCATTCACATTCACATTCAGTCCTACTCCATGAGATGCATTGGCTTCCAGTTGAATTCAGAATAAAATTAAAATTGGTCATTTTGACGTACAAAGCCCTCAGCACAAGCACACCAACCTATATTCATGCACTAACTCCTTACACCCCTCCTCGTTGCCTGCCTACAGGTCTTTAGCAGAGTCACGATGCAGAACAGTTATGCGCTCTCGTTCAATCCACGCCTCTGCTGTAAAGCCGAGGAGAAATAGTAGTAAATTTTGAACCGCATTTTGAAGGAAGGAAGTGAATTTGAGCAACGAAGAGAGCTTGGCAAGAACTTAGCAATACACATGTATCAGACTCAATCCCGAAGCACCTCAGGTATCAGACCCAGTTCCGAAGCACCATGGGAATGAGATCCAGTTTCGAAGCATGAAAGCCAATCCAAGGTACATCTAAAAGCTCAAACAATAAAAGAGTACATTGTGGGCACCCCACCCTGTTGGCTTTGCATAACAATGAGGTTTACGCTAGTGCTGGAAGGCAGAGCACGCATCCAAAATGAAGAACCACTCCGCCCATCTCTCATTAAATATTACAGAGTGCAATTATGGGCTACAGCTGAGAGGCATGGGGTTACGATTAGGGTTAGGCTACCCTAGTGTTGCGAAGACAGACCAAAACTTTGAAATAGCCATCCACTTCTCACTTACAAGGCACAACATTGTCGCCGCTCTAATGATGCACAATGGCAGACACACTCCATCTAATGCTACAACTCCCGCTGTCCATGCAAACAGTGCCTTCAGAAATTAGCAACAACTCTTTTAACTATGTCAAAACCCATTCTAACATAGCACTACAACGATGGAAAGGAAAACCTAGCCTCATTTGCTCGCTCTGCCACAATTGCCAACAGAACAGTATTTATTAGAACCACCAATACTAGACGAAACGAACTTTATAAGTTACCTCCATTCATAGATTTTGAATGCGTAAAGACAGATCATCTCATTACTTATTCTCAATAGAAACATTACTTACTGTGAGAAACTCCACAAAGTTACAAAATCGAAGAACTGTATACATTTTATTAAACAATTGTAGAATTCAGTCTATAAATAATGGAACTGTGTAATAGAAGTATATATTCTATTCTTATTTACACTCTGACTCAATGGAATTAAGCGCAGGACGCCACTATAGGGAACGAATGAACTATAGGGAACGAATGACAGCTTCAATGTCTCAGATTTTCATCACAGTTTCACTACCGACACCTCAGTCTCCAAAAGCACGCACACACATTCAAGCACACGGACATAGATGCGCACGCTCAAGTTTAGCAAAGATAGTAAGTTTGTGAGTTAGTGAGTTTGACACCGTTTTCAATATCTGAAGTTTAAAGGTTTGCAAAGATGACGAGTTTCAAACGTTTTCTAGAAAATTGTCAATTTGTGTGGTTGACAAAGATTTCAGATCTTCACGTTGTAAGGTTTGCAAAGTTGTAATTTCTCAACTACCATGCATTTAAGAATAGCAGTTTATTGTATTTTACAACTCGCGTTGAATGGCAAAATGATAATATGAAAGTTGTTTTTGTATTAATAATTAGCATTTTTACCCGGCTTTGCCCGGGTTTTCGCCACGCGTAATTTTTAACGGCTGCAAATAAAGGCTACTTAGGGCCTACTTACTTACTATATATGCTGAAGGATTTCAAATATTTTAAATGTCCACATAATTATCTGAATGGAAACGATATTTAGAGGTGAAATAGTTTTTCCCAGTGTATTTGAATTTAATTACCTGTGCCTGCGGTGCTGCCCCGTTTAGCATTTGAATTTAATGTTTTTGTAAGCGACTTCTCATTTCAATTTAATGTCCGCTTACTGCACCACCTATCGAACGTTCTTCCGCGTAGCTCTAGCGTAATCCATCATTACCACTTGATGTGTTTGTAAATCAACTAAAAATGTCCATATATCGGAACTGAAATTAAATTTTGAACTGAAAATAGTTGGGATCAGAACGTTCGTTAAAAATTTTGTATCGGCAAAGAGTTGCAATGGCGAGTTTTTAGTTGAGATGACCTAGCCAATCGCCTTGGGCATCGTTAGGCCTATTGGTTGTGAGAAAACGGGCTTCACCTTAAGGCGTTTGAATAAATGACCACGTCGAAATTAAAAATGTCCGTATAGGCTATATCGGAATTTAAAGTAAATAATGAGTTGAAAAATAGTACCGCACAGGTTATCTCTCCCTTATATAGGCCTATTATTTGTTCCCCGGGCTAAATAATATAATAGTAGAGGAAGAGGAAGAGGCCGTGGTCCGTTAAAGCGATCGTAATTTTTCGGAGCAGCGCCCGCGCTTTATTTCGATTGAGGATGATTTGCATAGCCTATTAAATTTTAGCCTCGCGTGACGTAAGACAAAATTTACCGGTAATTTGTGTTTTCAACCGAAAAATTGCGAATATTGCTAAAACTTCATCGTGCTGGGGGCAAGGCTTAGCCTTAATGTAAAAGCCTAAAATATGGATTTTTAGACTCATCTGTATGAGACGCATGGGAAAATGTCCATGGAGCAAAGATATTTCAACTTTTATTTTTCTGGAGCACCCTACTGTATATATTAGGGTGGTGCTTAAAAGGGAAAAATAAATCGCTTTTTTTTCGTGATCCCACCCTCCAGAACTATTCCAACTGGTCTCAAATTATTACAGAAAAAAATTTGAACTCGATATATTGATATTTAGAGGTAGCTCAATGACCACAAAGTTAAAAAGAGCGATTTTTGACAAATGAAAACATACAAGACTATTACAAGAGCTGTTTGGTAAACCAGACTTGTTCCAATATTTTGACAATTACAGACAAATTAAATAGTAATGTAGACTCTACATTAAAAAAACTTGATGGGTTACAATCAAAAAATGCAATGAAAATTTGTTTAGACGTCACAAAATTTGAAATGTTCAGTACAACTTTCAATTTATTTTGGTAGAGGCAGAGAGTGTCTCTTTCTTGGTGTCTGGATAAGCCTGACAGTGCTGTTGAACAACTTGCAGCAAATACTGAAGCTGTGATTCATCATGACTCATGAGTCATGACTCATTAGGCCACTGAATTCCTGGATGAGTGCCATGCTGCGTTCTGAATGGTCGTTAACAACTTTAATGGCATGTACTGACTCTGCAGCCTTCTGGTAGTCCTCTCTCTTTAAACAGGCCAGGATCTTTAGTGAGAAATGTATCTGGAAGTTCCATTAATTCAAACAGAGTCCGTGACTTTGCAGATAATTATAAAGTTCTCAAAATATTTTCCGGTGAATGTGTTCACACTGATTCGTTTAGTGTGGCCCCGTTCAGTGTCATCATCATTTTGCATCGCTGTAATCATTAGCCTCTTTGTAGCACAACTTACATGGTTGTCGAAGAAAGCTAAAGTAACCAATTCTGCCGACAAATACCATAAGTGTTTTGAAAATTTGAGAGATGCTGTCTTGGATATTGTCGTGTTGATTGCCGAGTATTCAAGAAGTGATTTCAGAAGATGAAGGTCATTGTAAGGAGCACTGGCTGCCAATGGAGCTTAAATCCAGGCTTTCAAGTACACACGTGCAGCAAAGACACAAACATCCTCTAGTTTCTTCTCTTCTTTTTGTGTTAAGTGGAACTGGCCCCTAAACATCCACACCTTCAAAGAGTAAATTACCTTTGAGAGCCAGCGTGCATGATGCATAGCTCCAGGTGCCATAAATCGGACCTCTGTGGGATGGAACCAATAACGATAATAACAAGTTCAGTGAATTCTCTGTAGTCATCTCTTGGCTGACTGTTTTCAAGATAGCTGTTTGCAAACTCAACAACACCATCTTTGATGTCTTGCAGTGATCTTGATACTGTGATAGTTGTCAATCCTGTTTCATATTTCTGTTGATCAATGAACTGCCAATGACCTTGAAATCGCTTAAAGAGTGGAACTTCCGGTGATGATGTGGCTCCCAGACAGACTTTAAACACTGCACATATGATCAGCTCCATTACATGATGCCTGCATGCTATTGATAGCAGCTTCTTACCTAGCTTCTGTTCTAGGAGGACGCAGGAACCAGCAATCCGGCCAGTGTTGGAGCTTGTTGTATCAAAAGACATTGCCCGAAATCTATCAGCTATGCCCCATTCCTCCAGAGCCATGTAGACAGCTACAGCTTGATCTTCACCTGTTCCCCTTATTATCTTTGCCACAGTAAGAAGGCTGTAAACTGCATTGCCAGAAACAATAACTGGAAAAGTCTATCAACTTTTTCTTTTCTTGTAAGATCAGCAATGAGTTTTCCGTTCCAGTTGACTACCAGTGGTACATTACAGTGTAGTTTGGAACTTGTCTTGTAAAGCTGTTGCTTGCTGAGTCCTCTGTTTGATTCTTTCTATGCGAATTGTATCACGATTGAGGGCGATATAGTCAATTCCGTGACCGAGGCTTTTCACAGTTACTGCAACAACAAAGGTTGCATTACGATCAGATAACTTCCTGCTGTCCAAGGCAGCTGCTAGTTCTGGTGTGATAATACTTGTTCTTCCTCTCTTTGTCTTACTTGGTGTCTCAGATAAGCTGCCTCCAACTGCTCCCTCACTAGTTACTCTGTCTCCCTTACAGCTTGCATCTTCTTCTTCAGTATCTGTGCTGCTGCTTGAGGATATTAGTTCTGCTATTTCTTTACCACTTCTCTTCAAGTCTTCCATTCTACGTTTTCTGGCAAGCATCTGTTTCTGTCTTTCTGCTGATCGTTTCTCCTTTGCAATTTATTTTGCATCCACACCTACTATTGACCCTCTACGTCCTTTCTCACGCTTACAAGAACTCACGATCCTCTGGAATTGTCATAATTTCGAGTGCTCTAAGATGAGAAATGTCAAAAAGGTCATCTAGTTTACAAAGAAACTCAGCCTCATTTGGTTGTTGTGTTACAGATTGTCGCCCCTTGTTTTTCTTCAGCAAACGCCATTCTTCAAATGTTCGTTCTAGTTTGGTTATGCAATTTCTTGGATCCATCATTGGGATCCTTGCCATTTGATAAAGTATTGCCAGCTTTTCGACTGTAACAGCTGATGACTGTCTGATAGTTTGTTTTAGTTGAAGATGGTGATGTAAAAACAAACCAAGAGCCTGACGTAAAGATGGCAACTTGTTTCCGGTTAATTCAGTTAATGTTAAACCAAGGAGGTATACTTCAGTTTTAGATCTAGTTGCTGCTGCCGCCATATTTAATATTTAATAACTTTGCCAAAATGAACAAATATGTATTATGTGATGTGTTTGAGCAGTTTCTGGTTTATATAGTCTATGCATCTGATGATATCAGCAGACTCAGCAGTCTCTCAGCAACGCGCCTGAACTTGTCCAATGGCCATACAAGCCGATAGGTAGGTGCTGTATGTAGTAGCAGTCATGAGTCAGCCTCTGTCAGAAACAGGGAAAGAAATTTGCAGCAAGACTTGATGATGTCAGCAAAATAATGATCACGTGTCATGACAGAAATTAATTTTGTGGGAATGTCATGTAACTAATGTGTGATTATTTTACTGGTTTATTTAACTGTTACACCTCACACCGCGCCCCACAAAGTCATTCACTGGAAAATGGATGCATTGTGGTTCAAGCTGTGTGATTGCCATATGCTGAATTGCTGATCCTTACTATTTGGAACCTGTAAAACTTCAGTGACATTGAGCTACCAGTAAATATTCACCAATGGAGTAGATATTTGGCCTGAATTTTTCTTTATATATGTGAACAAAAATAGAGGGTAGGAGGCTCGCATTTACAAAATGTGAAAATAAGCTCCACCCTAATATATATGTATGTATGTATATATGGGTATATTTCACAACCGGCAGCAAATTAGAGAAATTTTCGTCTTCTCCTTTGTACGGCTTGCACAAAGAGTAAAATTATAATTTATAATTTTTAAATTCATTGTAGGGCATGAGTTAGTTATGCAAAATTATTTCTAATATAATTATAATTTAGATGATTAGTATGAGAAAAAAGTCAAATTTTAACCCGAAATTTCAGTGTCCTTTCTAACGTGTGTCAATTCAACGTTACGTTAGTAACAGTTGGAGCGCTGAGCTGATTTTTTATATTTTTTAGATAATTAACTTACATATATCCATTGCTCTATATGGTTTTTATTAACTTATTAACGAACTACATAATTAAAAAATTAATAAAACCCTCTGTCTTCAATTATTGCTTATAACACCGTTACGAATGGGTTTCTGCCATCTGTGGAATAAATTGAAAACCCTCGTTTTTTTAATTGACATCTTCGATAGCAGGGAACATGTCTGCACTGATTTTAAAAACAAGAAATCAATATGGCTGTTTGCTTCTGTTGACAATATTCATAAATTTATCCGGTAATGCTATAGTATAAAAAGATTTACAACTCCGTGACTGTTATTATTGCATTTTGCGTATATATATTTTTTCTTTCAAAAAAAATATTGAAACTGACTATAGGCCCTAAGCTAAATATTTTTCATATCTTAAGTCGTACGGTCAGCGTGGAGACCTACGTATGAATATTTTACAACTCCGTTACTACAACTCCGTTACTTTATATTTCTATTAAAATGAATTTATTTGGTGGTACATGCATATAATTTATCGTCATAATAATTTAGGTTGCTGAGTAATATTTTAATGCATACTTAAAACTAATTAATTACCAATTATAAGCAGTGGCGGCATTTTGAACTGTGTATTTATAAAGTAAAGGAGTTGTAAATATTTAGGAATCAAAGTTGTATGTTTTTCATATAGTAAAAAAACTAAAATTAAAAATTAGGCCAAATCTGTAAAATTTAAGCTCTGCTGGATATTAAGTGTGCATCAGCACTTGTCATGAAAATATTTGTGTAAAATTATTTAAATTTTGCATGACTTTTTCTCTAATTCTATTTCTAAATTTGCCTCCACATACATTACAAGTTGTGAAATATACCCATATATATATATATATATATATATATATATATATATATATATATATATATATATATATATATATATATATATATATATATATATATCATCTAACATTGACATACATATTATTTCATTATTGACATAATCAAACTGCAAAATTTCAACAACTGATAACAGTAAGTGCATTAATATTAGCCAGAGGACAAATGAACTTTGACATTGCCCTTACAAATGACATTGTTTTTATAAGTCTGGGGCGCGCTCTTCAGCCATGCATCCTCAATTTTCATTCAATTGTACTATAAGATAAGCGATTTTCAGTAAACGGAATTGAGACCTGAATGCCTCTATGCAGTGTGCGACTTTGTACTGTACATGTAGCTGACTCTGTCATTCGTTCCCTATAGTGGCGTCCTGCGTTTAATTCAATTGAGTCAGAGTGCAAATAATAATGGAATAATATGCTTCTATTACACAGTTCCATTAATTATAGACTGAATTCTACAATTGTTTAATAAAATGTATACAGTTCTTCGATTTTGGAACTTAGTGGAGTTTCTCTCAGTAAGTAATGTTTCTATTGAGAATAAGTAATGAGATGATCTGTCTTTACGCATTCAAAATCTATGAATGGAGGTAACTTATAAAGTTCGTTTCGTCTAGTATTGGTGGTTCTAATAAATACTGTTCTGTTGGCAATTGTGGCAGAGCGAGCAAATGAGGCTATAGGTTTTCCTTTCCATCGTTGTAGTGCTATGTTAGAATGGGTTTTGACATAGTTAAAAGAGTTGTTGCTAATTTCTGAAGGCACTGTTTGCATGGACAGCGGGAGTTGTAGCATAAGATGGAGGAGTGTGTCTGCCATTGTGCATCATTAGAGCCGCGACAATGTTGTGCCTTGTAAGTGAGAAGTGGATGGCTGTTTCAAAGTTTGGGTAGCTGCCTGGGCTTCCACACTAACCCTAACCTTAGCACTCTTGACTATATAGTGTCATTGTGCTCTATACCTACAGAATATTCAATGAGGTGTGCGCGGCCTGGATCGTCGTCCAATAGACTGCCTGCTCTGCCTTCCCAGACTAGGGTAAGCCTAACCCTAATTCTAAGCTTCTCGGCTGTATCTCATCATTGCCGTCCATGCCTATAAATGAGGTGTTGACACGTATTCCAATTGGGAGAGATCCTGAGTGGCCGAGTGGGCTGGTAGCCCGCTCGTCACCACGGCGCCCCGGGTTCGCTTCCCGGTCGGGTCGGTTTATCAGAGATTAATTTCTCGGATCTTTACTGCGGGTGACTCGGTCGCAATTTAAACGTGGAGTACGAGGTTGCTTTCTGCCTCCGACACTAATCATCTTCGATATGAAAGTGTCGTTAAGCCGAAACAATTTATTTATTTTTATTCCAATTGGAATCATGCTCGGCCTTCCCAGCACTATGGTAAGCCTAACCCAAATTCTAAGCTTCTCGACTGTATCTCATCATTGCTGCCTATAGAATATGTAAAGAGATGTTGACACGTATTCCAATTGGAAGAATGCTCAGCCTTCATAGCACTATTGTAAGACTCATTGTTATGCAAAACCCACTGGGTGCCCGCACTGTAGCCTAACTCTCTTATTGTTTGAAGTGGGCGTGATGCATGACAGCATTTTAGCTTTCAACTGGCATTAGGAAATACAATGGTTCGGAACTGTCGCTAAAACATACAGTGGTTCGGAACCGTTGCTAAAACATAGAGTGGTTCGGAACCGTTGCTAAAACATACAATGGTTCTGTACTGTTGCTAAAACATAGAGTAGTTTGGAAATGCGCGTGCTCTGTCTTCGCAATACTATGGTAACCTAACCCTAATCTTAACCCTAAGCCTCTCAGATGTAGCCCATAATTACATACACTCTGTAATATTTAATGAGAGATGGGCGCAGTGGCTCGCCTTTCTTTTGGATGCGTGCTCTGCTTTCCTGCACTAGCGTAAGCCTCATTGTTATGCAAACCCAAATGGGTAGAGGTGCCCACAATGTAACTCTCTTATTGTTTGAGTTTTAAGATGTGAATTGGATTGGCTCTCTGGGTCTCATACCCGTGGTGCTTCGGAACTGGGTCTGATACATGCGGTACTTCGGGATTGAGTCTGATACATGTGTATTGCTAAGTTCTTGCCACGCTCTCTTCGTAGCTCAAATTCACTTCCTTCCTTCAAAATGCGGCTCAAAATTCACTATTTCTCCTCGGCTTTCAAGGACTAGAAAATCTAATTGCATTTTCACCTGGCGGCTGACTATCCGCGCCTCAGATTCACATTTCGGTGCGAAATTTCACGTTACAGATTTATTTAATTATAATAACTATAATTGACCACGAGAGAGGATGCAGTGACGTAAAAGAGAAGATAACGATAGCCCATGAGAGAGAGCGAGAGCAGAGTAGTGATACAAGGGAGAGTTCTACCTCAGTCACGTTTGATCAAACACCAGGTCGATGGTAAGAACCGCCCCTATTGTTCTAAGCACCGCCCCATTGTTCTAAGCCCCGCCTCCTATTGTTCTAGTATAGGAATATAAGGAGGATCCACCAGCTGTGAGATGCAGCCAATGTATGAGTCCATTGTCTTCAGGATCGTGGCTGGCACACGCGTATCTATTGTCCTCTAGCTCTTGACAAGAACACGTGGATCTATCCTCCTCTGGCTCTGGACAGGCACATGCGGGTCTATTTTACAAAGTGAGAGAGCAGTGACGTAACAGAGATAGATAGCGAATGGCCACGAGAGAGAGAGAGATAGAGATAGAGATAGAGATAGAGATAGAGATAGAGATAGAGAGAGAGAGAGAGAGAGAGAGAGAGAGAGAGAGAGAGAGAGAGAGAGAGAGAAGTGACGTAAACGTGATAAACAGACAGAGACCGATTGACAAAGAGAGAGAGAGCAGTGACGTAGCAGAGAGAGATAGCGATTCTCCACGAGAGAGAGCACTGACGTAAGAAACAGAAAGAGACCGATTGACAAAGAGTTAGAGAGAGTGAGAGAGATATAGAAAGAGAGAGACAGAGACAGAGACAGAGACAGAGCAGTGATGTAGAGAAACAGAGCAATTGACAAAGAGAGAGAGCAGCCAAGAGAGAGAGAGAGAGAGAGCTGTGACGTGGCAGAGAGAGAGATAGCGATTGACCACGTGAGAGAGAGAGAGATTGATTTTCATTCTTGTGTATAAAATCATTCAAAATTTATCAACCTCTTCCTTCCTTTAGTTAGAGTTAGTTTCCGCCTTAGCTAGATAGCATTACGTCTCTTTAGTTAGCGTTAGCCTAGAAAACACTCTTTAATAGTAAAATAAAAACGGCCTACTCTGTACCTTAATGAGTCAGTTATACAAATTCGTTTAGTAGCAACTTATACTTTATCTGTGAAGAAATTGAGTAGATAATATTAATCTTCATTTAAAACTCCATGTACATGTAGTTTTATTAAGTTTTAATATTTATTTTGTTAAGAAAGAAAAAACTCTAAAACAACTCATGAAATTTTCAAAACTATTGTTTCTAATTATTCTAAAAGTCTACATAAAATTATTTTATATGAAATAAGTAACAAATGTGAAACAAATAAAATTATACAGAGTGTTTTCGATGTCATAGTCTATAATTAGCACATGTTATATTCTAGAAAAGCCATTTTCATGTTAAACAAAAATGAAATCTGAAAGATAGATACAGAGTTCAAATAAGAATATAAAATAAACAAACTATATAATTATGACATTAGATTGCATCTATTTAAACTAACATACAATTGATTGCATCTATTTCAATTGAATGTATGTGCCCTTTACAAACGCCTTTTCAAAAGCTTTGATTGATGTGTCGTACGAGCCAAGTGGGAGGTTTTGTAACAGTCTGAATTCTCCAAACAGATTTAAAAAGCGCAAAACGCTCTCGGTGATGTTACCGTACCAATGAAGTATCTCTGATTTACTAGGTCCATTGACTTCATCTGATGGCTTATGCTGAATAGCACCACCAAAAGACACAGTATCAGGTTCAAGGCTTCTATTTTGAATTAGGTATAGTGATGACAATGAGGACGAAATATCATCTGGAACTTTATAATGTGTCAGAAATAAGCTCTCTCTATACTTATCTTTGAAAACTGTATCAAAGTCTATTATTTTTATCCAGTTAAGCAGGGAGCAGTGTTTCTTCCCGCAGTGAAATTTAGGTAGAATAACTGAGCGATTCAGTAATGCGCCAATCATTAGAGCATTTTGCAACGCTTTTTTTTCTCTGCTCCATACTGCTTCTTCTGATTCTTTATCAGTTGATGCGTTAATTAACCGATTTTCGTAGCTGATATACTTCGCTGTTTTGCTTGAGTAGTAACCATTCTCGTCGTTGCTCCATTGTAACATTTCCTTAAATCTATATATTTTCGCTTCCATACTAACGATCCAATTGTTGTGAATAACTACAGGTTGTGTTTTATTCAAAGATGGATCATCACCAAAATGTCGTCCACCTAGATCCTCATAAAAGTATTTTCCGCACGAATATTTGTCTTCTGATAATTTTTCTATTTTCAGCCTTCCTTTCGTTCTTCCTAGCGCTTGATTCAGAGCCACTTGGTCATTTACTGTTGTTGTTTCTGTGGTCTTTTTTATATCTTTATATAAATCAATAGTTGCGCTAGTACTTCTTATAAACAAGAAACCAGCATTATAATTAGTGCTGTCCCACATAATTGCGACATCACACGATCCATTGAGGCAGGGAAGATCGAGTAAAGGATTCCGGACAAATATCATATCAACGTCTGTGTGCAGGACATTGTAGCCCAGTTCCAACGCATCAATTATCATGTATGTTCTGATGTTCATCTTTCTGACAAATTCTTTCGATCCAAATATCGATTTTTGATCAGATGCAGCATCTGAACTGTATTGAAGGCAATAGATACCTTTTGCATTCAGAAGCTCACACATCTTTGAATTTGTAGATAGGAATAAGTAAGTTTGAATTCCGTGTTTCAAAAGAGACGTCTCGTAAAAATTTATGGTCATTTCATACGCACCCAGATCGACAAGCGCTAACAGAATGGTTTTACTTTGTGATCCTCGGTCTTTCAAAGCATTGTGTAGAGAGTAGTTCATGTTACGGGTGTGTGAATCCCTGAAGGAAGCATGTTGGTAAATATATTTTTCTAAAATAAAAAAGAGCATGATATTATGATGTTATGTCAATCTTCGAAAATTTCTCAGCGCCCACAAAAGGCACGTCATGGAGACCAGCTTCCTCACCGGCGCTATATAAAATCAAGTCCGCGCTAGCCAAAGTCCTCTGTTAATTTCGGTGCCAGGTCAAAATCCGGGAGGTCAAGCCGAGGACACAGCATGGTGGTACGGTGGTAATCGGCGATGATGATTGTCGTGTGGTGGCACAGGAGTGGAGTCTGGATAGGAAAGTTTGAAGAGTTCGATTTTCAGTCTTGAGTGGAAGGTAGCAGAGGCGAGTGCAAGCTGATGATAGGTTAAATTATCAGGCGAAATAGGAGGATGAGCAGACTGGCTGATGTCTTTTGGGAGTCCGTTCCAAAGAGCTGCTACGGCATTGACTAAGGAGCGGTCGCACGATTTCAGAGAGGTTGAGACTGGAGGCCGAGGTAAGGAATGATATGATGAGTAGAACTGGGCGGTTGGATGATGAATAGCAGGCGAATGTAAGAGGGTTTAGAAGTTTGAAGAGCATTGTACAGTAGGTAAGAGAAACAATTTTGTAATGGATGCGCTGATGGACCTTTAGCCAATGAAGTGATTTTAGAGAAGGAGTTATGTGGTGTGTTTAGAAATTTTGGTAACTGTGCGGGTGAGAGCGTTGTGGACTGTTTGCAGGCGTTTTAATCGAGAAGAGTCGATGTTGTAAAAAAGGGAATTAAAATAATATTATTACTCGATGATGGTTATCGTGTGGTGGCGTAGGAGTAGAGTCAGGAAAGGATTGTCGAGTTCGGAATGAACAATTGAGGTGGCTATTGCGTATGCGGTCTTGTAATCAAGTATTGTTCGCAATCGACGAAGGTCACGGATGTGCATATAGCAGGTGCGAGATTGCTGGGTGATGTGGTCGGAAAAAGTGAGGTTCTTTTGGAAGATGATTCCAAGATTGCGGACAGGCGAAGAGTAAGGTACGAGAGAAGTGAGATCTGTTGGACAAAGGTCTGGGGATAGGCTAGTTTGTTTAATTGCTCGCAGAAGCCAATAATAAGGAATTCTGTTTTTGAAGGGTTAAGGCATAGCAGGTTAGCAGTCATCCAGGCTGAAATCTGGGCGATGGTGTTTCGTTTATGATTTAGTGCATCTGGAAGGAAGTGAGGGGTGAAAGATATGAAGAGTTATGTGTCGTCGGCACGGTGCTGATTATCAACAGAGGATGAGGAAATGAGTTTGCTAAATGGGGATGCAGTGACTAAGTCAAGTGTGTGGCCATATTTGAAAGTGGACAAAGAGACATGTTGTTTCAGATTGAAGGCACTTAAGGAGGAAAGAAACTGGAGTGCAAATTGATGTACTAATATTGCCAATCACGAGCTACAATGCTAATCCAGTGCAGCATTGAATATACCATGAACTTCATATTAGCTATATCGGAGTAAGACATGTTGACGATTGTCGGCGAGCTAGGAGCGTCTGAAGTTCGCCGACATTATATTGACAAAGTGTCGCATTATGGCCTTGTCATAAAAGCACATTTCTAATACGTTGCCATACGATACATGTGACTGTCGTAAAAAGAACGTAATAGAAAGAAATAATAATGATTTGGGACAAAACGCCCGATAATTATGCGTACAGAATTCTAGAGAGGATTTTTTTTAAATTCCACTCAAGGGTAATATAAAAATGGTTGATTGGGCGAGAACTTTACACAATGGTTCAGACTGTCCGTGTTTGCGGATACATATTACTATCTCATTTCTCTTCTGCTCACGCCGGGGACCCGGGTTCGATTCCCGGTCGGGTCGGTTTATCAGAGATTAATTTCTCGGATCTTTACTGCGGGTGGCTCGGTCGCAATATAAACGTGGAGTACAATACAATACAGTACAATACAACACAATATAACTGGGGCGCGGTGGTGTAGGGGTATGTTCGGTGCCTTGCAGCCGGAGGGTTGCGGGTTCGAATCCACCTCAAAGCCGCCGCGTAGGGACCCTGGGCAAGTCCTTCACTCGCAATTGCTCATGCGCTTCGGCGTGAAACTCCGATTCAGCGTCCGCGCAGTAGTCGGGAGCGCCTCTGAATGGGAAATCTGGAAGGGGCGCTATAACAAGTGTACAAATACAATACAATACAATACAATACAATACAGGTACTTCCTGGACGAGGGACATGATGAAGAAGAAATTAATCCAAGAAGATGTCCCTTGAGCTAACGTGATTGCCTCTTCGATATATTATCCCATATATCTCATATATAATTTTTACGAGAAGTCAATAATTGTACATAAAATTATATGGGAAATCACCAAATAAAGTAAGGAGTTATATGGGTATGCCCAACCTGTGTCTATGGTATTGACCATGGACGCATAAGTTGAGCGGTTGCTAGCTGAGTAGGAGAGGATTTCTGCTGTCCGGGCTGTTGCGCAGAAAACTAAGGAGAAGTCAAACAGCGCTTGAAGTCAAACAGCGCTTGAAGTCAGCGCTTGATAGAGCCGGTGCTTTCGAGACCAGTTTCCCTATTGATAGGGCACCTTGAGCAGTACAGGCTGGGAAAGCGCAAGTCCCTGCTGGCAGAGTATGACCCTCTGCGATCCAGAAAGAGCAGTTTGTACTTTAGAAAGAATTCGCCAGCCGCCATCTTGTCGCTCAGAGGTGCTTGGCCACAAGTTGGATAAAGACGCGTTGACGTTCTTGAGCGCAATGGCGGCGAGCATTTCGGCACTGCTTCACGAAAGGCTGAATGGCCTGAAGCTTTGACAAGTACTGAAAGTCGAGTTTGAAAAGTTCCTGTCTATTTCAGGAGCACCGGGGAGGCCATCTCTTGTGTGGCCCAAATCCAGGATGTGGTGCAAGCGGCCAACGCGGAATTGATAGGGTAGGCTGGTGCTCAACAAATTATTTTTAGTAACTTGATGGGACAGCCCCAGGTTATGTTCCTTTAGATAAAGTAAGTTAGTGTGCAAATATGATAAAGATATTCCAACATTTAGGTGCGCCACATGAGATGACAAGTTTTCTAAATTTTAGACAAGGATCGTAAGCAAAATTGTGATAATTAATATTAGAAACGTTTCTCGTATTTTGTGTAAGATAAAGTAAACCTTAAATTGTTTTGCTTAAAAGTAGAATAATTAAAAAGTACTGGTGAGCATTAATTATTCAGCCTTATAAGTTTGATTAAATCATTAACACATTAAAATATATATTGGTCCATTTTGTGACCGTTGACTTTTTGGGGTCCGGAAACTTTTTCGATGATCCGACACCACCTGGAGCAAGGACTGCTTTTGACCTTCATTCTTGGTCAGCATTTGATTTTATTCTGGTATCAATGCCACTCCCGTTTCTGTCCTATTATTTACCACACTCAACCTATCTCCAGTCTGCTGACAATCCAACTAAATGCTCTTCTGTTTCCACGCATTACAATAGCTGTCCTTCATTCGATCAAGAGCTGCTGCTATTTGCACACTGATAATATTCTTTGGGCGAGGTCGTTTAGTCTTTGGGGTTTCTGCCTCATCACCAGCCTCAGAGTTTTCGACGCAGTCTATATCACAGTTATCACGATCTGAAGAATCAGATTCAAATAACTCGGCAGCTATCTTTATACCACTGGACCTGGACACTGTAGTAGTAATAGATTGTCTCAAAGTCTCTTGATAAATTCTGGCCTTAATTTCATCTGTTCTCTCTTCAGTTTCTCTTCATCTTGTTTTTCAACTTGTTATCCACTTGCGCCATTGAACTTGATATCCTTCCATCTCCAAGCTGAGCCTTCAGAAATGCTCTGTCCTCAGGATTTTTTTTACACTTCCGCATCAAAATGTGAAATATTAAATGTTTTCTCTAATGATTCAACAAATCTTTACTCTTTGACTTTCTGTGTTTCTTCACCTCTCAATGCTGCCTATTGTGAATTCGTCCACTCATTGTAGATCTTCTCGACTCAAGCCTCCCGATTGCATGTTGCATTGTAGTCACAGACAAGTGAGCTTTATTTCAAAAAGCTGCAGCTGTTCCAACTGTCATGCGTGCACTTTCACGAACAGTTGGCCATTGACTTTTAACAAATGAAAAACCTGTAATGTCTGTTTTCATGAAAACAGCCTTGCAATATTGATTGAATCATGTGTGATTCCAACAAAGCAAATTTCAGTTTCAGATCTGGTAGAAGGTCTTGGACATGCTAACCTTTGAGGACCTCTGAGTAGGCTTCTTGAAGGGCGCTGTATAACTTTTTGGAATGAATGAATCCTAGTTTCCAATTAAAAAGTACTGAAAACAAGCAAGTCAATAAAGAGATTGGAAACACTGGATACATTAGGGTAGACTAAGTGTTGGGTATTGGGTATTTTAGGATTTTTCTTGCAAAGTAATTTTTGAAATAAGCTAAAAAAAATTATTTAAATTTAAACTTGCACAGAGTTGCTAATTATAATCTGATTTTCTAATATATTAATTATATGTTCTGACCCGAAACCAAACTTAAACCAGATATTAAATGTTTTGAAAAACATTATTTATTTTTGATTTGAAGTGCTTTTCCTCTATTACAAAATGCTGGATTAATTTGAAATTGGTTATGGATACTATGCGATATTGTGAGTAAATATAAATAAATAATCAAGTTTAGAAAAGCCTTAAATATACAGAAATCCAAAACACTCATCACATATCACAGTAATTAAATAATAGGCTCTAGAAGTGTCTAACTTTCATCCAGCTACTTAAAAAAAATAAGAAGTTGATTGTTACGGCTTCGATGACGCATAATTTTATATGCACAATTTAAGTTGTCATGTGGCACCACTAAATAATGGAATATTTTAAAACTATTTTGCACATGAGGTTCTACTACCAATACGAACAGAACTGGGTGATGTCCCTGGTATTATTAAAAAAATACTTTTTTGACTGCCACCCTATTGATAGGGCACCTTGAGCAGTAGGGTGGAGTGAAAAATTTGTTTTTTAATAAATGAATTCTAATAGTGGGCAATAGTTGCAACTTGGGTAGAAAAAGAAACACAACAAATATTTTACATTTCAAATGATATCTTCTGCCCTCTAACACCAATGCAATATTTCAAATTTGTTCGGTAAAAATCGCATAGATGCCATTATGTTTCGTCACAACAGAGTACTGCTATTATACAATATTCTATATAATATTATGAAATCTTAGCTCAATTATGCACCATGCAGCGAAGAACAGATTGTAAAATGTTATTTATACTGTAGGATAGAGTCCAAGGATTTTTCCCCAAAAATATCTCGGTTTGCACATCATTCTGAATGACTGGATTTTACATTTAGTGAAGGTCGATAACTTTGGAATTGTATTGTTTCTATCTATTTATAAAGCGCCTCTCGCAGTGCTCACCAATCAGAGGTGCACCCTGTGTGAATGACCCAGACAAAATAAAGTGGTCTTAAGACAACGAAAGGAGGCACTTGACCACCAGTTCATGGGGAGGAACGTGTTAATGAAGGGAGCTGATTCCAAAGGACAGGGTCAATGAAGGTAAAAGCTTGGAAGTAGGGCTATTAATCTGGCCGCAGCCTTTAGAACCGACTGAAGAGAGGAGAGACAGACTTTCGGGAGGCCAACAAGAGAGAGTGACAGAAATGAACTCGGAATCAAATGAAGGCATCGAAAACAGAGGTAAAAACGGAGGAGAAGAGGTGCGTCGGCTTGCTCTGAGCCGTCAGAGTTGCAAGTAGGAAGACGGCTTAAGATTAGCGATGCGCTTAATAAAGGTAAGCGTGGTGTCGAGGACTACACTAAGATCTCGATTGCTGGAGTGGAAAGCAGCGGACAGGAATCTCTAAGCAACAAGAAGGTAGTCAAGCTCAAGAAGCTGCTGGCGAGTGCTAAACCAGATGAGCTGCATCCAGAGGTGAAGGTCGAGAGATAGGCAGACAGAGACAGAGAGACAGAGGCAGTGCAACTAGTAAGAGGAAGCTGAACAGGGGGGGGACGTGAACGGATTCCTGTATGTCATCTGCATAGAGGTGACCCGTTGACGAGTGTGTTTAGAAATATGGCAGGTATGTCGGCCGTGTATAGGAAGTAAAGCCGAATGATGAGCCCTGAAACCTTTTTGTCATCAAATTTGACCATAAGTCCAGTTCACAAGACTTTAAGTTTGGGTTTTCTCAATTCGTAGGACAAAGTTTTTCTACTATAGGCCGCCTTCTTCCGACGGTGGAGAGCACGAAATTTAGTGATCCAAGCCAGTCGGTTAACAGGATCCCTAGTCCAATGGATCGAGTCAGACGGTCTGAGGTCGGCAGCGAGTCCTCACTCCCCGAAGTGGTAGCATGGTGTCGATGGGCTGGTTCATTGTGGAGGAATGGAGGTCGCATAGAGCTGGTCACTGGTCAGCGTTTAAGGCATCAAGCGTCGATGGCGGGTAGAGAGTTCACATCTACGAAATGCGTCGCCGGGCATCTGACAGTCAAGGGATCCCGGCCATAGGACATGCGAATGGCATGGAGAGGCTGAGCATGGAGATGGGGCGGCAAGAACTAGTAGTGAGAACTGCTGACGAAGAATGACTGGCAAGATGAAAGGAACTCACTGAATCTCGATCCTTATCAGATTAGCCATTAACATTGACTCAACAAAAACAATTGCTGGAAGTACTGAATAAGTATTCCGATCGATTTTCTGAAAAACGTGGATTATATACATTGGTCGAAATGGAAATCGAACTGAAACCCGAATTTTGTGACAAAGAATTCATGGCTTACCGCATTCTTCTCATATATCGAACAGAAGTTTTACGACAGATTAAAGATCACTATAAAACCATCTTCGAGCAGAATGGCAAGTCCGCTGGCAATTGTTGAAAGGAAGGAAGGTTCTTAGAGACTTGCCTGCGACTACAGATTCATTAGCTCGTTCACTGTGGATTGTAAATATCCAATACCGATTGTAAAAGATTGCAAAAGATGTGTTGTAAAAAAATGGTAAATCAAATGAAATCTCAATTTTTGATTGTCGAAGTGCATACTGTACTTGTCGTGTTAATCAAACTGATCAACGGAAAACTGCTTTTGTAACTCATAATAGACTGTATAAATTTAGCCTACTCGAGTTCCTTTCGGAATGATAAATTCAGGAAGAACATTTGTTAATTATTGAATCTAAAGTCATATCTTTACAGATCATAATCCTTTAACTTATCTGACGGAATCTATGTTTAAGTATCCTATACTTGTACTTTGGGCTTTAGCATTGCAACCTTTTGATGTAGAAGTTAAAATAAGAAAGGATGATTAAATGTTGTAGCTGATTGTCTATCTAGATTATAATATTCTTTTGGAGAATTAGAGATATAAGGCATATTGTTTATTGCCTAGTGTTAAGTTGATTGCATAATTGAATACATGATGATTTCGCAAATGCTTAAGTTTAATTTGTTCAATCCAAAGTAAGGGAAGGAGGTATTGTGAAGAGCTGTGTCCCACTGTCCAATATATAATGTGGACAGGTGTTTCTAAAGTCTATAACTATATATATATATATAGCGCGTTGGAGTTGTGTCAGGTGGCCGAAACACCTGTATATATGTATAAATATGATACAGTTGTACATGCTTTCGCTGCTGATATATAATAATGTATAAACATGTTTTAGTTGAGCCGGCGGTCATCGGTGCTTAGCTTGTGCAAACAATTGACTGAATGTGGATTGATCTCCGCACGTGATAATATCGCGAAAGTTAAGAAATTGCTGATGACAGTCGATTTTAATAATACAGTGGTTTTAATACAGTAGATCAGTAGAGAGAGCTGTATATTGTGAGTCAAATGGAGACATAGTTGATTTAATCTCGTACCCCTAGAACTACAAGGCTCTATGTCCACTTTTTGCGAAACGGAGAAAAACGATTTTTAAGATTTGCTTAAATGTTTTTGCTATGTTTCATTAAATTAAACTTTTTGGAAAACAATGTTTTCCCTTAGTATGATTATGTGTGTATTTCGATCATAATGTAAACCGATTTGTGTAAACTATACTCAACTGTCATCCCTCTGCTAACATGGTACACGGGTATCCCTAACTTAGCGGGACTTCAGTCCCTTCTGGGAACCCGATTGTTTCCCTCAAACGTTAATTAGATAATCATGTGATCTGTCTGTTTTAATTTCCAAACTTATGATTGTTGATTATGTTTATTCTGGATCACTACTTGTAAACTATTCTATGGAAACAATAAAAGGATTGATTGATTGATTGATTGATTGATTGATTGATTGATTATGAGTAATTTGGCTATAATTATGGCAGAGGTGACTATTTTTGGACATAGTGCTGTATTTCAATTCAACACTTTTATTGACACCAAGTACCAAATTCTTCAGTAAAACAAATCTAGCAGTACATAATCACTTCAGTCCAATTATCAATTATCTATGCAACAAAAGTTGTCTACCATGAGACAATCGGTTTCCTAGTGTCAAAGGGTTATCCCTAAAGGAGCACTAATGCTTCGCTGTTTTCCTTAATTTTCTAAGTATAGGTAGAACAGGTGATCAGTAGCAGCCATAGTGTCTTCACTCTTCAGTGGTTTTCTACATCCACTATAGTTTATTTATTCCAGTTCAATAAGATACTGTTTAAGTTTCATTTTAAATATTGCTAAAGTTGTCACATTAGTCAAAGGAATCGGCAGCGAATTCCATACACAGGGTCCACGATAAGAAATTGAAAACTGTCGAGTTTTGGTTCGTGCATAAACTTTATTATAGGGGCCTACTTATTATAGGATCTGGTGTAGTAGCAATGTACATCTGAATTCAATTGGAAGATATTAGCAACATTATAACATCATTGATTGCAGACAAAGTGAGTGCTGTAGGTTACAAGTCCAGTCACGTGTTAAGATCTCTCACTGGTATTGGCTAAGGACATAACACCGTATATTTCTTTTTTCAAACGTCACTCGATCACGGTTATATCTCCATTTCACGTGATAGAAAATTAATGAGCAAATTTCTATTGGATGACTGAACTTGTTCCTCTAGCTTTAAGACACTGTCCAAATCAGGTCCAAATTTGTGGACATAGAGCTTTATAGCACTGAAGATAGAGCTTAAGAAAGCGTCTCCAGTTAAGCTAGACTATTCAGGACATAGTCATCCTGTCATCCCGGTAACGGATATAGCGTTAGGTTGATTTTTCTAAAATTTTGACATAGAGCCTTATAATTCTAGGGGTACGTAATATGTTGACGATGTACATTGAATTGACGCATTGAAGTTTACAATTTGTTTTTCATATATTTGAAAGAGTAAGAGGAAATATTAAAAACCGCTGTCAATTTGATTAAAACCAAAGACTACCAAAAAGTTAACGGTCTATACGTAGCGTTACGGATAAAGTGTTATGAGATAGGTAACTGAGAAGAAGACGTTGGCGACAGTACCAATGTAAGATAGGTTCACCGTTAAAAGAATCATGTACAAACCCCTTAAAATTGCACAGAGAAGGCGTTGTGTTTTTTTTATAGAAAATCAGTACCAATAAATGATAAAAGAAGGTATTGCGTTGAAAGAAGTCAATATTGCGCAAAGTTGATAAAGACGTCTCCATATTCCAATGAACCAAGCCTTTATACTGATCATAATGGTCTTTACTGCAGGAAATAATAATAGGTTCAACAGGGATAATTTCTAATTGGTTGGCTATCGGGCACAGAGACCATCGAAGAATTTGCATCTCGTAAGCCTAGTCCAAGATAAGCTTAGTTTATTACAATAAAACTTTACATTATTTTTATTTGTATTATTCAAATATATATTGGCTCTGACGTATATATTTTGCTGTATAAAGCACTAGGATTTGTAGAAAAGTCCAAAACTTGTCGTAGATAAGGCTGAACTTGACACGGATGATTTAATTACATAAAATATCCATTAGACTGTTGTATCAGATCAGAAACCCATCTACGAGAAGAATTTGAAAGTATTAAACTGCAAGCAATAAACTTGAGTCTGATATACTTATTGATTGTTTGCATTCAGTTTTCATGTCTCAGTCATAGTAACGTTCTTGTCATAATTGTCACAGAAAACTAATTGAGAAACAAAGGGTATATTCACAACATTCAATAGTGGAGTCCAGTTTATGAACTAGTATAAATTACAGTCTAAGGTTTAGAATTACAAATCGGCAAGTAGTCAATAGTCAAAATAAGAAACCATAAAGTTACCATTTAAACCAGTTTCATGAATGGCCATCGATTATTCCATCCGTTTATTGGATATGCAGTAGTCTTTTAAAAATATAAAGGTTAGGAACCAACTGGATATTAGTAGTAATCAGGCTCTAAATCTGGGGGTCATTGTATTTAGTTGAGAATAATAATAACAACAACAACAACAACAACAATAACAATAACAATAACAATAATAATAATAATAATAATAATAATAATAAAAATAATAATAAAATAATAATGATAATAATAATAATAATAATAATAGCGACAATTTCTAGGGCGTCCTAACACAGAACTTGCCGTTACAAGTGCGCTTTTACTAGCATCAACACACACTTCGTTAGAGATACGCCTTGGAGAAAAAATGTCTTAAGTCTTGACTTGAACGACTCGCTTGAGTCTGCAGAGCGAACCGTCGCAAGCAAGCTGTTCCAACAGCGGGGACCGGTGCTCGACAAAACCCGATCACCGAAGCGCGTCCTTGACCTTCAGCTGACCTTCTTCACTCCCGATCTCAGTTGATGACTCATCGTGATTCCAATTTAAACTGTAGTTGGCAAGTAAACTAAAACTAGATATCCTGCCAAAAGGCTAATATGTTTAGACGAGGATTATCGTCGAATCAACCGAGATAAGTCTTCACATTTTGCGATAGCTCAGCGCTTGAGATATTTTGAATTTTACGGTTATCGAAACGCTTCGATTCGAATTAGCACTCGAAGGAACTTTACCGTAACGTGGAAGAGTTGTAATCGACACCAGTTTCTGTGTTGTTCAATGAAGCTATCATCCACCCACAGAGAAATGAGTTTCAACAAGAAACGTACGACACCGAGAAACGTTACGGTCACAGGTCTGATCAGCACGTCGCTCATCAACCAAACAAACATTGGCTACGCTCATGATTGAGAAGAGACTGGAGCAGCTCAAATTGCACGTCAAACTTATCGTGGGAGGTACTTTAGAACCCCATAATATTTAGGACCTAGGCTTAGACTGCCCTGGTCTGGGTAGGACTAATATAGAACAATAAACTCTTCTAATTAATAAACCGTAGACAGAAATCAACAAAACTATAAATATATATCATTTGACATTTTCTTATAATAATAATTATTCAAAATTAAACTAGCTGACTTTGTCTTTTTGGATGACATTGACAATGTGACACACATTCAACCAATGACGAGCAAAGAATTGATTACGAGCTAACTGTGTTCATTATCAGGACATTCTCTACTGTGGCTCCGTTATAGATCTAGCAAAAAGTAGCCCACTATAGGATTTAGATGCCCTAGTATTGTGGGAGATATAATCCGTACCAACACTATAATAATGAGCAAATCCTGAGGTAAGAGAGTATGGGCGAATTGTTACATAAGGAAGGCTATCTGAAAGAATATTATTTCAAGAAATGTGTGGCGTTTAAGTTCTGAACAATTATGGCCTGTAGCCCTGTACGTGAGCGCTAGGGTATCCCAGCAATTAGGCCTACTTGGAACGCTCTTTTCTGTAGCGGCACTAATTTGTTTAAATCTGGATTCATACGTAAAACCATTATCATATTACAGCGCATTAAGCAACAACAGATTAGTGAGTAATATAGGGTAAGGCGAATACATGAGAAGTAAAAAAAACATTTGCGACCCAGCATCCAGACGTTTTTTTAACAACCTTGGCCGTTATAACTCTATTTTTGTTCCACCTTGAATGGTTATCTACAATTAAACAAAGGAACATGGAAAATTCTTGGGAAATTGGGGTATAGTTTATATAGAGATATTTTTGGGTACATTTTCCTTACATTTATTTTTAAAAGAAAATTTCATTATACTATTTTGTAATAACTTGTGACGAACGAAAATGAAGCGGTAACGATTTTAGGATTTATGTCATCAATAGAAGTGCTCTGAGACGGGCTTGGCATGGGCGAGGTTTGGTTTTTTCTTAACCCAAATAATGTGCTTCCCCAAGTATTGCTGTTCTGTCTATCTTAAGGTAAGAAGGGAGAGGCCGGAGGGGTAGACAGACAGCATCGACATGCCTCGGAAGATTGGTATGACCCCGAGTTGACCCTCATTTTCAGAGTGAACAAAGTGTCCTCTATCTCAGGATTTAGGCTAAAATTTCCAAGAGTCACAAAACGCGTACACAGTGAATGAGTCATCCTTGATATGATACCCCATCTGATCATCAGGCAGGTTTAAACATATTCATCATCAAATTAGCACATAAAGTTCCAACAGTTTAATATAATTTCCAGTGCATCTATTCTAAACCCAGGTCAAACAGCGTTCTGAGTAGGCATGCATGTTAAGAAATTGCAAATCCCTAAGTAACCTACTAGATTAATTGGCTTTCGGATTGTCGATCTGCATTTTAAACTGCTATAGATTAAACTGCTATTAAACAAAGACTCTTTGGTATTTATAAAATCAATTCACGTTCTTGAAATAAATAACATTAACTTTAATTGTGACGATTTAATTGAGATATATTTATAAATAGAATCGCGATGGCTGAAGCTACTAATAGCAAACTCGCAGAAAAGCCGTTTTTCATAGAAAAACAGATGGCGCCTGGACTCCCTAATCTATAAGTGGGCTACAGGAAGCACTCTTGCTGTTACATTGACTAAAGTTTTAGCAAATTGAAAATAATTAAAATTAATTATTTGTGGGTTTATGGTAAATGGTAACACTTTGTCACGAAGTGTAGAAGATCAGCATGGACGCGGGATCGATTCCCGCTACCCTCCCAAAGGTCGACTCATTTATAAATACAATACAATACAATAAATACAATACGTTTAAAACTACATCCTAACTACGAGTGACAGCTGATTCCTATCAGAACTGAAATAATAAAGCAATTTGTTCAGATTACAGCTTAAAATGCTATAATAACAGTGTGGAATTTAAAACTACGGTATTTCAAACGTTCGGACGCCCATTTGACCCCTCATAAACTTCTGGATCCGTCACTGGCGCCGACCACGCAGCGCCGCCGCAGCCGATTTTTGTTGTTCGGCGGCGCGCCGACAGTATGAAGTTGGCTCAGAGTTCTACTCTGAGTAGGATGAAAGGAATGGCAAAGCATGAGAAGATCCTCTGGCGTGGTAGGATTACCTCAAAGGAGCAAGGGAGGGGAGGGTTTAAATATTTATTGAAAGTATGGGTGGCGGATTTAATTTTATCATTAAAAGATAGTTGAAAAATAATTATTAAAGATAATTTCAGTGTCACAGAAGTTTGTAGGCCTATTGTTATTTCTATTGGTTTTAAGAGAATCTACTTTGTTTTAGAATAAACTCTCTAAGGTCACAAATTTATTTTAAAGCGGATTAAAAAAGAGAAATCTGTTCCAAAACATGGAAGATTTGTCTAGAGCAATTTGTTTTGAAATAGAATAGCCGTGGGAGACTTTCTGGGGGGGAAACTTTCGATAAGATGACTTTCAGGAGGGAGACATTCAGGAGGGTGACTTTAGGAGGGAGACTCATTTGCAAGACATTGTGCCTTGTTTCACATCTTCAAAGTGACCTGAAAGCTTCTATGAAGGACAATATGAATTTTAGTCTCATTACATTGTAAACACGTAACGGCTTCTTTGTCACCTCTCTCTGATTTCTCGGAAACTTTATCCTATAGCACCAACTTTAGACCTGTATTAACTTCCGAGCATTCTCTCTGACACCTTTAAATAAGCTGCTACTTAGCTTCTAATTACTAGTTATGATATTTTCATATTACGATGAACACTTGAAGAAATGGATCACGGCATTTGGCGACTGGTTTAGTAGTAGATTTCGTTTATTAAAATACTAAGTTGACATACCGCAACTTGTTTACATGGGATAATGAAGGTAATTAAATTAAAAACTATAAGTTTATGCCTTTAGTCAGATTGAGAGTTAAATCTTAGCATCCCGAATGGTCCGAAATAGAACCCTAGAGATGAAATTGTGGTCATCTTTTTTGGGCAGTTCATATTCATGAGGCCTAGGGCGCAGAGCATATGGCCTACGTACGGTCGGAGGAAAGAGGCCTCTAAGCACATGTTGTGAGTTCCGGTTGACCGCTTGGAGGAGTCTGACGTCTGCATCTTCCATCATTCGGTCTAAATTCTGGTATTCAGGAGGGAGGTAGCCCAATCGTTTGGCCCTTAGCAGGAAACGTTGGAGTTTTTGTCGGTCGTTTGCGGTGGTGAATCCCCACCAAGCGGGGGAGGCATAGAGAAGGCGAGAGATGGTAGTTGCACGTGCAACTTCATGGAGCGCAGTCGGAGGGAGTCCGTGTGCCCTGAGGACTCTAAGAGCGTGGAGCGAACCAGAGCATGCACTTAGAATCCTGTTGACATGGGAAGAAGCGCTGAGATCGTTTGCAATAGTTACTCCAAGCATGAGCATTGATGTTACTCTCACGATTCCTAAGGTAGGTGGGTCAGATGTTCCTTTGTCGCGTCGACGGTGGATGATCATTTCCTGAGATTTGCTCTCATTCAGTCGTAGATTGTTCCTAACGGCTATAAACCATGAAATCATGGAGTAAATTTATTATGTTTTTAAAAATTCAGTGAAACTTGTGCAAATTGATTGCAGCGTTATACCATGCCCATACTCATTGCTTTTGTGAGGGTCTTTCCGTCCATTAATTATTTTTTATTTATCTAATATTTTTTATTACTTCGTGTAATGCATAGCTCAGCTTTCTTCGCTTCGTCTCTCTCCCGCTGGTTTGCTTCGTTTTCGGTTGCTGAGATCATACGGAGGCTGAAATCAAAGCAAGTCTGCTTGTACAGTAGACTTTGTTAATCCCTCGGTTTTAGCTTCACGCGGCATTCCATTTTTGTGATTCTGACAATGAATAAATTGCGGGTGATCTCCCGAAAGTGAGATTAAGAATTCTCATTGTCCAACTTCAGTAACATAAAAAATTTGTTAAACAACGCGTACGAGCAAATTGTGATGCCTTATACTTCTTTTTAAAATCACTCCCTCATAACAAAATTTAAGCTAAACTTACCGTTATACTTGAGGTAAATTCCGAAAAGTATCGCGGCGAAAACTATCGCCAAAAGTTTACTGCAATGAAACAAGAATTTCACTCATATTGATTGCAAAGATATATTCCGAATATGACATTGCTTGCAGCATGGGACTAAATCAGAGAGAGAGAGAGAGAGAGGGAGAGACAGACAGACAGACACAGACAGACACAGAGACAGAGAGACAGACACAGACAGACAAAGACAGAAACAGAGACAGAGGCAGACGCACAGAGAAAGGGTTTAACGGTTTACTTTTTTTACAACAGTGTACACTGTCCCTTGAATTCCTAGACCTTTGCCTATCTTGGCCTAATCTATCGCCTCTAATTAATTTACTGCCAGCAATTATACTTATTTTAAATTCAGAAACTGAACTCAATGTTCTTTTCAGTTATTTTAGTATCTTTCCGAACCCTACTGACTTGAAACAACGACATCGGTACGGAGATGAGAAAAATAGAAAAGGCAGCTGGTTTCGGGCACATTTGGAGGAGCCGAGAGATAATCGTGCACAGAAGAGTTAAGGTGATCAAAACGTGAATTCGACGTTTTGCTATACGCGTGTAATTCATTACGTTGCACCAACAGAATAAGGATAGATTGCCGACAATTGAAATGAGATGCTACAGAAGGATCTTACGCACAAGATGGCAACACAACATATTGATCTGGTTTGGAACCAAACAGCAGCTTCTTAAACTTGACCTCTCACTTCTGAAGTCAATGTATCCTGATTTCGCATATTCATCCAGTGTCCGAGATTTGGGTGTCACCCTTGATAGCACCCTGTCGTTCTGCGAGCACCTGATGCAGTTGACGCGCTCATGTTACTATCATCTGAGGCGCCCGAGAGCCAACAGAAGATCTGTTTCCTCTTCTGTGTTTACAACCATAGTCCATGCTTTCATCTGCTGTCGCATTGACTACTGCAATTCACTATTTGCTGGGCTTCCCAAGGCAAGCATATCCTCCCTTCAGTCGGTTATGAACTCGGCAGCCAGGCCATCGCCCGTCTCCCTCGCTACTCTCACATCTCTACCTACATGACTGATGTCCTACACTGGCTCCCCGTTACCTCTCGTATCAAATACAAGGTACTGCTCTCAGTCTTAAGAACTCAACTGGGCCTAGCTCCTAAATATCTTGGTGACTTAATGCGCAAACCTCTACCTGTTGTGTCTTCCCGCCCTCTCTGCTCTGCGAATCGACTTGATCTCCTAGTTTCCCAGCACCGTGCCTTCGCCATCGTGGGGCCTACTATTTGGAATTACCTCCCACCCTCAATCCGTAGTAAGATTTTAGTCGTGGTCCCACCTTCATCCCTTCGTTGCTTGAAAACTTTCTTAGTTCCCGGGCTGTCACGCTGAGAGCGCCTCTGAATAGCTAGTACTGTAAGAGGCGCTTTACAAATTCTCAGATACGATACGATACGATATTAAGTAAAGAAGTGCGAATTCATTCATTCATTCTGGAAATTTATATAGCGCACCTTGAAAATACTCAGGAGCGAATAACTGTTTAGTCCAGCAGAAAAATCATACAATAAATAATGGAAAGGGATATCACTTTCTTTGGACATATCTGTAGGATAGACAATTTCAGATATGTCGTGGTCGGAATGATGGACGGCAGAGGAATTAGAGGTAGATCAAACTGAGAATGACTCGATGATGTCAGGTATATTACCGCATATATATAAAGTTGGTATGCAAAGGTGAGTCTGGTGACACAGGATCGAAATGAGTGAAGAAAGGCAAACGAATCAACGCCAACTGGTGACGAGTTCATGGACAGAAAGAAAGAAAGAATTTCACATAGCTAAAGTGCATAGGGCCCAATGGTGCAACACCAAGCTTATGACGAGTTGCTACCATCTTGTGAATGAAAAAGATGTTACTTATAGTTAGAATATTCTTTCTGATATTTAACAAGACTAGTGTAAACAGACACACTTAGATCATCTGACATTTTAATCATTTAAAAAAACCATGTTCTACCATTTCACCGTTAAAACAACAAAATCCCTTTACGTCGCGAAGTAATACCCTAGCCAATGTTAAGATCCAGTTTTAGGCGCTTTGCCGCCAAAATCTCAAGTTCAAAGAAAAAAGCATTTGGCATAGTAATTTTCGTTCATCCAGCAATGCTTAGTGAACCAGCCATGAATTGCTTCACTATTCAGATATCGATGGCAGTACTTGATGACTATTTAAGTGCACAGTATTCCAAAATTGTTTGTTCATGGGTATACACCCCTTACAAGTAAATTACCAGGCTGCTATGCTCGGGTCCTGAAATTCTGGTCCATTCTCAATTTACACGTTTTATCATTAAAAAATAAAACAAGAGTCCGATATTTGATAAAATATGTTCGTTCTGTTTGACACGTAGAGAGCTCTATCTGGGAAAGATATTGACTTTAAATTCTTGGTGATTCAAGGTCATTTCAAGGTCAAATCTATGAACTCTATAAAAATAGAAAAAAAATGGCCAGATTTCGGTCAATAATTGTTGAAATCGATTACTTCTTCCTTATACATGTATCTCGACTTGATAAGGTCTATTTATAAAAAAACAAAGCTACTAAATGGAAGACTATCAAAGGTTATTTCAAGGTGAAATAGGTCATTCTCAGAGGAAAATTAGGGGAAATCTGAGGAATAGGTGTGGCGCCATTACAGGCTGCCAGCTCCTTGTTTAGTACTTGATGTTTTAGCGAGTATTTTAATTAATTAACGAGAGAAAGCCTCTTAGCCTCGGTCAAAACTTAGTTAACATTAGTAACCGTCTTGGAGGATCTACAAATCGACATGTTATACATATGGAACATTGCAACTTTGAAGAATTTTAGTAAGGAGCCGGAGGTAACAGCGAGTCCTTGTGCATGGATAATACAATCAAACGCCGAGTGTACAGCAGGAATAGATTGTATGAGTTGCGCAGTCGTATGACCCTAGCGAAGAAGGTCGTACAGAGGGACGAAGTAAACGTAACACTTTCTCAACTACATCGACATGGCCTACTTCACTATCGGGGAAAGAGAGAAGGTAAATGCCCTATACGGACCATTCAGGTTCTACTCAATGAGAGACAAACATACCGAGCTAACAAATCGACCAGGACAGCAGGGTCTCCCAGATGGGTTATCCACCTATTGAAAGCAACAAACCTGCAAAACCTAAACCCGTCTCTTCTGCAGAACGACTCTACTCATCCACAGAACGACGGCATCCCTTTAAACACAATTTGCATAATTCATGCCCGATCATTGGCTAAGGAACACGCTTTAGATCAGTTCCACGAAGATCTTTTGAGCTATGATATAGCCATTGTCTCGGAGCCGCACTTCAAGAAACAACATACGGAAACACATGTACATTCGGCAACTACCAGACAACAGATGGCTAAGCACCTTTCCACAGTAGGGAGTGTTAATTTCTGAAAGGTCAATATTTTAATAGGTACTAGGGATAAAATTGTACATTTTCAGGCGGGAAATCGAAATATAGGTATAAATTTTGTTTGCAATGGAATTTACCTACTTCAATTTACACTCAAATTATCATGTGAAATACATAAATAAACTGAATTAATATGGAGCTAGCTTAAATGTATGAAAATGTTATAGTATGAGTTTCTGATGTGTTAGACATTGTGTTATGTGTCACATTGTGTATTGTTACTTTATTAATATATTATTACAGTGTATTAATGTCTTTCGCTCATTAATTTTTTATTTATAGCGCACTTGGTGTAAAATAATTATTATTTTAATGCATGTTAGAGTTTAGCCACAGAGAGAAAGAGATTTCCCTGATAGTTAGCTTTCATCATAGGTCAAAACAAAAAGGCTGGAAGCATTGGACCTCATCAGAAAGGACCAGTTGACCTCCCGGAGACTAGAAGAAAATTGTTACAGAAGAGGAAGGCAGGCAGGCAAAATGGATTATTGATGAGAAACATGGAGAATAAATGAACCACAGAACAGGAGGCAACGAAAGAGAGATCTATGCTTGAAGTGCAGCAGAGAGAGAGTTTGAAGAATACGAGGATATCGCGGAAGAATCAGCAGAGGACTATTGGGGTGAATGTAGTGATGAATACAGACTGGTGAAAGCGAGGCTTCTGACGATTTTGTGAAAACTAGTAAGAGAGCAACTTAACGGACATAACCAACATAGCCTTTGTCAGTCTAAGATACCACAATGGGTTGCAGAAGAAGAGATTGCTACTGCTGCCTTGATTGATGCCGGGCTTTTCACTCAGTTTGACACTAGTTTGTTGATTGATCACAACAAGGTGAGGAGAGCTCAGGAGAGCGTAATAAGGTAACTTTATGCAAAGTTTGAAGACGAAATTTAGCAAAATGGCATTTGGTTGTATTTCTTTGATGGGCGTCGTGATGAAACGAAGGTCATGTTGAAGGCAGACGAGAATAGAAAATGTATCCAGGTTTGTATCCAGAAGAGCACATTACAGTTTGCATGAAACCAGGAAGCAGACATCTGTGGCATCTTGTCTCCCGCTAAGGGACCTAAAAATAAAACACACGCTGAAATAATTGCTGATAATCTGGTAAGACTAGATTATCAGCAATTATTTCAGCATGTGTTTAGTGGTTGAAAGAAAGAGAAGCATACAAAGACTCTTCAAGATAGTGAAGGTGATCCCTGTAATGTAAACACTGGTTAGGAGGAAGGTGTAATGCATTATGTCGAGGAAAGCCACAAAGGAAGATCATAATTATGGATTGTTTGTGATCTGCACACAGGAGAACTGCCACTGATAGGGCACCTAGTTACTGTTTTAGATGTCAAGACACTAAACAACAACAAGGGTCAGGTCCCTTATAAAATATTTGGATTCTGCTATTGATCTGTACATCAATCCTGATTTCACAAAAGTCTGTGTTGGTCCTAATCTCCCTCAGCTCAGCGATGAAGTAGTGAAAGTCTTAAGCACAGATCAGAGCTGTGTCTACAGAATAATATTGTCACTGCCATTTGGACAGGAGTTTTGCCAAATGATCTTGTTCTGTTGGAGATAGGACCTGTCTCCCATCGTAGGTGGCTCACAACAGCTCTGAGGTTCATGAGAATTTGGTTCTCCAAGCATAATCTAAAAGGAAAGACTCTGAACAATTCGAGGATGATTGTGGAGTTCTGTGTTTGGCTATATATTCTTAACTGGTTCAATATAAAGATAAATAGCAACTGGACACAAGGACCCAGACATCTTCTTGTCCAGCTACCACTTATCATAGAGTGAAAAGGTGAATACGATTGTCATGCCTATAGTGAAGAGGTCTGCTTGGTATAGTTTTACCAAGTCTTTGCTGCAAGCAATGTTGTGAGGTGACGAGGAACAGAAGAGATGCAGTGGAGAAGATACCGAAGATCAGAGGTGATAACTTGGAGATAGCCGGCTGAAACCCAGGAAAACACCAACCATCAACCCTGAAGCGACTACACTCTCAAATTGATTGACTGGAGCTCTGGAGTATCTTAGACCCATTTCACCTGCTCCCTAACAGCAGCAGAGATCAAGGCGTTTTTGTGCAACCCAGTGGTGGTTCCTCACTGGTCATCACACACACAGTATGTCGAAAGTTGTGTGATGACAACTGAGGCTCCTGGTCATGTGTACAGTCATGAGATGAGGAATAGTGTTTTCCAAACTTTACATGGGAAAAAATATTTGTTCGAAATATGCTGCTCCACAAGGCTGTCCTTGTTACACTTGACTAGAAGACTCTGTATTGAAACACTTGAAGAGATTTGTGCATGTTTCGAGGTCGCTAGGTTGACACTTTTTGTAGAAATTGCAAAAATTGCGCATCTGACTCGTAAATATCTGCATTATGAATTAAAATTAGCACCCATAAACACCAAGCTCCATCTTTCGAAATCATGATCAATATGCCAACTGTATTTAAGTAAATAAAAGAATAATAAGTTTTTTTACAAATAAAACACTTGTTTCAAGTTCTTTCTGAGAAATAAGCGGTTGTTGGCTTATAGCTAATTTTTTAATTTTGCATGCCAACTTTTCATTACAATTCGTACCATTTACAATTGGATTGTTCAATATTGCTCTGTATGCTGCTAATTTAGCATGAATAGAGTATTTTTTTCTGTGAAGCCAGCCTGGAATATGGAATAAGCCTACAGCACATGTGTTTTCACTTTCTGCAATAAAAGCTCATACGTGTCAAAAACGGCAGCTATGATAGAACTGGCATCAACAAGGAGTTCCCCACAATGTTGAGTGGCTCTGAACCATTCTTACAATGATGTACTAAGGATGAGCCACAGAAACATGGATGCCTGACAAACACATTTTTGGGCCTGGACTCCCGAAAAAATTAGGCAATCCTGAGGAATTCATGTTTCATTACCAGAATGGACAAACAGTTGGTGAGGCCACAAAAGCATCAAAAGTCGCTGCGTTGGTAATTCGGGAGCAGACTAGAATCCCGAATACACAGCGTGCGGCTTCGGGTGTTCGCAAGCACTGGTAGTTGTATGAGCTAAGATTTCTGTTGATTCAAGGAGTTACAGTTTGAGGTCGATTTAAATTAACTCTTTCAGTCGTCATCTCTGCTATTTCTTCGAACACGCGCTTTCTTTGATGAGCGTGTAATTGAAGACATCGAGGCTGCTCTGGTAATAAATCTTACTCACCCACCTAATCCGCTATCCATGTAGCGTCTGGACAGGAAATCCACTGGAAACGTATGTCACAAGATCTTTAGAACTGCTTGATCTTCTTACCATCCAGGGTCAAGAACAACCCAAAGCCTTCCTATCAAAGGCTTCTTCTCTCTGACCACTGGACCCTACTTTCTGTCAATGAAGGCAAATGTCAAACTGTTGATGGTCGTTAATTATCCAAAACTATATTTCATTACAAACTTAATGCAGCCTGACTAAGCAACACTGCGGTATATATTTCTAATTGGGCTATTTATTGTTCAAAATTTTGCATACAGACTCATGTTTTCATGTGTAACAAGGGCAACCTTGTCGAGCAATGCATTTCCTACTCTTAATTTTTTGGACCACCTTAATGAGGAACCACTACACCAAAGGTCAAATGGTCAGCCGAGATCTCATGGGTCGAAACATGTAGCAAGCAGGACATGATGTCTTTGGTTGATTTTGTACAATTCCATTAGCTTGACATCACAAATGACATTCGCTATGACAGTATGACAGTCTTCATGACACTGTGTGGCTACAGATTTTCTTCAGTTCTATTGTATGTTCAAATGAATGGTATGTAATTATAACTCATTGGAACTGCAAATTGAAGTAGCCAGCGCTCCATAATTATAAGCTGTTTCTGAAGCTATATTTGGATTTAGCATGCATAAATGCACACTTTCATCACTAGTCATTTGTGAATTTCGAAAAAATCCTTTGACCCCTCAAATAGAGACACCCTATTTCCACAGTATATTACAGCCCTGACGGGTACTGGCGAGGCAAAGCTGCAGTAACGAAACTGGCAAAAGCCGTCAAGGTTTCCGAGGCTCAGAATCGCTAAATTTGGTTGAAGAAGCATGCTATGTGGCAGATCAACTAGCCCGTACAACGACACATACCTCGTCCAATGCTCGATGAAGATAGGCCTAACGCCGTGCACCAAGCATATATGTAGTATCTACTTCATGATAAGGTGGGTCGTAAGCCAGCGCTCCATTATTATAAGCTGTTTCTGAAGCTATATTTGGATTTAGCATGCATAAATGCACACTGTCATCACTAGTCATTTGTGAATTTCGAAAAAATCCTTTGACCCCTCAAATAGAGACACCCTATTTCCACAGTATATTACAGCCCTGACGGGTACTGGCGAGGCAAAGCTGCAGTAACGAAACTGGCATAAGCCGTCAAGGTTTCCGAGGCTCAGAATCGCTATTGGTTGAAGAAGCATGCTATGTGGCAGATCAACTAGCCCGTACAACGACACATACCTCGTCCAATGCTCGATGAAGATAGGCCTAACGCCGTGCACCAAGCATATATGTAGTATCTACTTCATGATAAGGTGGGTCGTAAGAAGTACAAATACGCTCTCACGATACAAAGAGGCTGAGTCGTTGATTGATACTGGTTTGGTGCTCGACAGCAGCTTCTTAAGCTCGACATCGCTCTTCTTGCACAAACTTTTCCATCTTTCACCTTCCCGTCCAGTGTCCGTGACCTAGGCGTTGTCCTTGACAGCACACTCACCTTCTCAGAACACATCAAGAATCTCACCCATTCCTGCTACTTCCATCTGAGACGCCTCAGAGCAATTCGAGGTTCGGTCTCCTCCTCGGTCTTTACGTCTATAGCCCATACCTTCATCTCCTTCCGCATTGATTACTGCAACTCTCTGTTTGTAGGCCTTCCTAAAGAGCGCCTCTCCCCTTTTCAATATGTGCTTAATGCGGCTGCCAGGCTGATAGATCGACTGCCTCGCTTCTCGCACATCTCCTCCTATATTCTGGAACAACTTCACTGGCTCCCTCTCACTGCTCGTATCCAGCTTAAGGTCCTTGTTCTTGTCTGTCGGTCTTTTTCTGGCCTAGCTCCCAAATACATCTGTTGCCTCGTTCGCCGACCTATCTCCACCACCTCTCACCGTCCGCTTCGCTCACTTGATCGCCTTCGCATGTGCCAACACAGTGGAAAACGGCCATAATCCATCCGGTGGCCAAAGTGAATCGTCCGTCGTCTCCTGCAGACTTCCGGCCGATTTCAGTCACCCCGGTGCTCTCAAGAGTGGTGGAGAGAGAAATCGTACACCGTTACATATATCCGACTTTTGTCCAACCGCCAATGTCTAAAAAGCTTGAAGATCAATATGCATTTAGGCCAACTGGATCCACAACTGCTGCTTTGATTGCCATCCTTCAGCACGTTACGACTATGCTCAAGACCAACTCCTATGTGACCCTCATATCCTTGGACTTTTCCAAAGCGTTCGATACGGTCCGGCACTCCACCCTGGCGATGAAGCTTTCCAGCCTAGAAATACCCGATAATATATATAACTGGCTAATTAATTTCCTCAAAGATCGGAAGCACATCACCAGATTTGGCGGCCGGACTTCTGCTGAGGCCAAAATCAACGCCAGTGTTGTCCAAGGATCGGGATTAGGCCCTTCAGAATATGATGTCAACGCATCAGATCTCCAACCCGTCCACCCTGAGAACAAGCTGGTAAAGTACGCGGACGACACATACTTGCTTGTCGGGTCACAGATGCGGTCTACGATTGGAGAAGAGCTGGAACAGGTGTCAACCTGGGCCGAGCGTAACAACCTGCGGCTGAACACAACCAAATCCAGGGAAATGATAATCACGCGACGAGGAACTGAGGCACATCCATCAATGATCGAGGGAGTGGAACGAGTAGGAACAATGCGGATCCTCGGCGTAACCTTACAGCAGGACTTAAGTGTGGGATCCCATGTTGACGAGGTTCTTGGAGCTTGTGCAGGTTCACTGTATGCCCTTCGAGTCCTACGAGCAAACGGTCTTCCACCTGCAGCTATGCACGCAGTGGCCGAGGCAACAACAGTTGCGAGACTCCTATACGCCGCCCCAGCCTGGTGGGGCTATACATCAGCAGCCGATCGGCAGAGACTTGAGAGATTGCTCGCCAGAACTCAGCGCATGGGTTACCTGTCAGCAGGCGCAACATCGATTGCAACACGAGTTGGTTTGGCGGAGGACCGGCTGCTCCAGGCGGTAGTCTGGAACGATTCACATGTCCTTCGAGGTCTTTTCCCGCCAAAGAATAGTAGACGACCCGGCCTTAGAGCACGAATGCACAACTTTGATCTTCCGTGCAAAGACGATAAGAACTTTGTCTCTAGGGTCCTTTACAAACATATTAATCGAGTCCCCAAAGCCATCAATTAACTAACATTGTTTGCTCTCTCCATTTTTTTTTCACAGTATTGTACTTAGTCTTTATGTTCCAGGTTGCGGTGTGTCAGCCTGTTTTGCAAATTAAACGAATATACAGCCTTGACCTTCTTGTCCCACGAGCTAGGACTGCTATGGCTAAATCTCGAGCTTTTACCTTCATTGGCCCTTCACTATGGAACCAACTCCCTTCATCAACTCGTTCTTTGATATTATCTGGTGGTCCAGGCACTTCCTTTCGCTGCCTTAAGACCACTCTTTTCGCTCGGAGTCATTCGCACTGGGAGCGCCTCTGATTGGTGTTAACTGTGAGAGGCGCTTTATAAATTTATAAATACAATACAAAGAGTTCGGCTGAGGTCGCCGCGGCTTTGAGCTGGATCTATAAGTCATAAGTCACTTACTTAGCCACGACTTCTCCAGATCGATCCTGGGCGCAAGTTTATGGGCGCCATTACACCGTTACTGACTAAGCACGATGTGCATGTGAAGGGGTAAGCTGGTAACCATCGCCAGCAGGGCATCGTTGAACGATTCAACCGGACAGTTGCCGAGCGTCTGTCTGATTCTCATTACGCCCAGGAGTTGACCCTTCCTACACGATAATATTCGGAACCGTCGGCCGAATGGGTGCCCCAGCTGCCTAAGGCTGTGGCAGCGCTAAACGATGATACGACGCGTTTGATCGAAAATATGGCATGAAGCCGGCTGCTAAGGTGACACAGAATTACAATTACAATTACAATTACAGAAACCCTCTCTTCCGCCCGCCGTCGTGCTGTTGGCCCGGATGAGCCTATCCTTGAACACGATGCTATGGTTATATATTTGTATTCGCCCGGCGAACTCCAGGATGGTAACTGGTCGCTCACAATCCACGCTATTTCGAATGCTGTATCACCTAGTGGACGGGCCTTCCCGCGGGTTTGTGCTCGAGGAGTTGCTCCTGGTGCCTATACGTACTGACTCATACTGAGCTGCCACATGACCGTATAATTATTTATACGACGTATGATGCATCAAAAGTTAGGAGCTCGTTGAGATACTCAGCTACTTCATCGGCTATGTGAAATTTATAATTTTTACAAATTGTATAGTGCAAATATGCCCTTGTTGTAATCCTATCATCCGGTGTCCACTTTTTTTGTCAAACGGGGAGAGGGATATCTTGTTCTGCACGTATACACCAATCGGGCGCCCGCGGCTTCGAAGTTCAATGTGCGTGTGCCGCGTCTGCTTAATGCTCAAACTAGCGTTCCAACTTGTGGTGTAGATCCTTCTTGACAACTGCTCTCTGAACTCCTTTTGCCTTTCTGAACTGTGCTGCGCCAGATCTAAGGGATCATTGGACCTGTGCATTCGGACAGGATTTCAGGATAAAGTACATCTTCGACCGCAGGCCTACAAACTCGGCGATTGTAACATCGCTACATTCATATTTGAACTTCCCCACAACCTTCTTATTTTATGCGCTGTAGTATGGACTATCTCGCGGATATTCTCTGAGATCGTACGAATGTTTAGTGGATAGCATGTCATCGTAGGCATTCGATGTTTCTACTTGGAATAGTAAAATATCGTTATCTGTATATGTTACAGGCAATGTGTAAAATCATGGATTTTGTAAAATTCCGGAAATTTTTGGCAATTTGTAAAATCCCCAAATCACTCAGGCACTTTACAAAATCCCTGAAAAAACCAGGGATTTTGTAAAATCCCTGAAATCTGATGATGAAAATTTGACAGATTGCCTGAAACACAATCGAAATTTGACATCGAATGTTGCACTTGACTTTCCCTTTGAAACATTTGCACCTATTTATTTTGCAGCGTCCAGTGGACTTTGAAGTTGCAGAATAATTGAAGTTCTTAATACTGTAGCAAAATTGCTGGTCGTTAGGCGTTTCACTATATCACAAGTCATGTCGTCTTTGGCTATTATTTCTAGTCATGTCCGCCTTTGGCTGCGTGTCCGACATGTCCGCCGGCTACGCTTCAAGTCATGTGGTCGGGGCCGTGACTTGTATGTTCCCTTCCCCTTAGGAGCCTAAAAAGAGCTTTGAGTTGTCGCGGCGGAGCGAGCTTGCCTGCCAACTGGCTCTCGAGCACGCGCTTGTAGTCGCTCAACTACTCCTCATGGACTGATATGGCGCTAATGGTAGTCGTTATTGGCGTCATCGAGATGTTCCGGGAATTCACGGTCTACCTCGAGGAGGAATCCTTCGGGCGAGTCATCTAGTGTTGCTAGTATTTCATCAAGAATGAAGATTCATATCTGGTTGGTCTTACCCAACCAAATCCAACAACTGGTAGTAGCTGTTGCATTGCCCATCCTAGAGGTTGTTTGCATCCAGATAAATAACATAGTTGTTTGGCTTCATGATATCGTGGTCACGGCATTGTGGGTTGTTGGCTTTTGCACAAATTTGGATGCAATACATAACCCGCCTCGAAGACCTCTTTCAAAGAATAAATGCATGTCGATAAGCGTCAATACTTCTTGCTAAACTTTCGTCATTTTCTTTTTTTCGAACTATGAGACTTTACTGTATAACAGCTGCATGAGGCAATTATCAAAGCCTCGTAGATTGCACCTTACACTTGTTGGGAATTATATGCGCACCTTTCTGTTACACTCATTGTGAGCGGCACCCCAGTTCTTACCAGTGATGTTGCAAAGGTCGCGGATTTTGTCTTCCTTAGTAAATCTCCACAGATGTGACAAGCAGTAGCCTCGAGGAATGATTGGCGGTCGGCCGCTGTCATAACCATCTTCGCTTTATTAGTCAGACTTTGATAGTATAGTTTGCCTCGCCTTGCAAGCGATGAAGGAATTCTTTCACTGCATTCTCGCAGCAATAGAGCACAGGCTCGCTATAGTATCCGTCGCTGCGGACCACTATGTAACAGAAGCTGCATTGTTTCTGTTAAGCGATTAATCTGGTACTACTCTCGTTGGGGTTCATGGCTGTGCCTTCCACTGGAACGTTCAACGCCTCGAATTCCGCGTAGATGATGTATCGAACACGCATATGCTTCTAGTGGTGATGAAATGTGAGGATGTTTCTGCCCATTGCAGGCATCTTAATCCGCTGAGGTTGCTTAACAATACTTTGTGAAGCCAATCGTGTACAGTGGATTTGCCTCGACGTGTGTGGCTAAAGAGAATAACCTTATTACACTAAGTGGAATCATGTTTCATGGACACCAGCCATATTGTAGTTTTGTTAACTACATGTATATTAAGTGAAGTGAAATAGTTCAACACGTCAAATACAATCATTACCTAACTGCCTACGAGCGGCGTTTTTAATCTATGATATGTATTTTTATCAGCTTATCTGAGCCCTTTTGACTGAAGTTCCGCGATTTTGGTCTCTAGTCGCTTGCGAAGATAGAGGATGAAGTGCTTTGTTCGTGTTCATTAATCTTTTAACTTGTTGGTCTTAACTGGTTGTTCTTGATTGACGGTATGTCTTATCTTAGAAAGAGGTGCGCTATAAGATAATGTTGATTTGATACCTCACCAGTTAGATAACGGTTAATTGAAGAAGCCCGCAGAAGGCCTATTCTTCTTGTGAACTTACCGTTACGAAGGCATGCAGCCGTTGAACTAATCTCTCTGCTCGCTATTTTCGAAAATCCCGCCCCATACGCTCAGATTCGCTAAGCGTCCTGGTCACCATAACAACGCTTCCAAAATAGCTGATTACGTATTTCATCAGTAATCAACAATCAACGAATCAAATCAACATGTAAACTTATTATCTCATAGCGCACCTCTTTCTAAGTAAACACCGCTATTAAATTATCTTGCTTATAATGTATCTAACAGGCATATGCGCTTCTAAGTAGGCCTACCAAGTTCCAAGATGAGTTATCCATGCTAATTTATATTAATGCAGGCATCGTTCAAGCTCCAGTTTAGGACTCGTAATCTCCGGTCTAAAAACGGCCAACCATTTTAATCGTCTTCCTAAATATGCAGATGACTGTTATCTTTTAGTACCGTCATCTAATCAGATTAGAGCACGTTTACGCATTGGGCTGAAAAATGCAACCTAAAACTTAATCATAAGAAATCTTTCTAAATGGTGATTCGAAGGCCCAGAGGGAGGCGGGCTGTTGATGCAGATCTGAATGCAACATCATGGCTTCAGACGGTTACCAGAATGGTAATCCTAGGCTGAAATAATCTCAGCTTTACGACCCATGTCAATCACATACGCAGTCAGGCCCGACGGTCGCTTTATGCATTGCGCACCCTGGTGAAGGACCTAGCTTGCATGACGAAGTGAGAGCCGCCACCCTATCTAGGGTGCTCTATGCCTCCCCAGCTTGGTGGGAGGGTTTACTACACAAGGAGATCGTGCCAGGCTGGGAGGGGTCTTACGGCGTCTCATCAGAGGCTACAACCTCCCAGATAACATCCCATCATCTATGAGATCATCTATGCCACATAGCAGACACCCGCCTTTTCTCAGCCATTAGAAGTTATCCGGGGCATGTCTTGCATGACCTGCTCCCGCCAATCAAGCAGACAGGGCATTTTTTAGGCGCGAGGGCACTAGTGTGGTCCAAAAACATAAAAGTCAAGCTAGGGGCCAAGATACCCCCTACATTTTTTACACTTGTTATTTGTATTATCGTGGCAAAATTTCAGCTTCCTACTCCAACTGGAAGACGGTGCTCAATTACATAAACTTACACCATTGTAATCGTCATGTAAAAGCAAAATGTGTTACAAATTGTGATTATCTTGGTAACTTTCTTATGGAATTATGCAGTTATGTTCTCTTACTAACTTTTATATTTAGGACTCATTGGACAGTTCTTATTACAGATTTTGCTGTCTACTTTCTGTTCATTACCAGACATTGTACTGAAATTTATTTTCGTTGATATATGTACAAACGGTACTGTTTATGCAACACATAATTCCAGAATTCATATCTTTGATTGCATTTCATCTGCATTCTGCAGCATTTCGTACATTGACATATACATACAAACAATATAATGTATATATGTACAGATATTATATATGTATACATAAATACATACATAAATATATACATACATACATACATACAGACATACATACAAAGTTAAAAATGAACATGCTGATTCCGTAATAGGCGAATCTATACCAGATTGTCCCTTGGTGGTTAACAGGGTTGGTAAACTGCTTTCCGAGATGTTTGAAAGCACTTAACCGTTTATCAGTGCTGGTTTCTGAAGGTGACAAAGATAACCTGCTAGGAATTCTAAAGTTGGCCTCTGGAAGAGGACTTAATGAAGCCAAGTCTATATATGATCTGCTGGAAGCATGGAAGTTGACTGAAAAAGTTCAAATCATGAGCTTTGACACTACTTCTGTGAACACTGGTCGCGTGAATGGAGCATGTGTTCTTCTGAAAAATATAATTGGTCGAGAGCTCCTGCGATTGGCTTGATGTCACCTTTTCATGGAACTGATCTTAGCTATGGATTTTACTTTTGAGCCTTTAAGTCATCTAAACATACCAGTATTCAAGAGTTTTAAGGCTGCTTGGGAAATGTGACATATGACAAATTGCAAAGTCTGGAGCCAAATTCTGAAACAGAAAATTTCCGTGAATCCACCATCACTTGCCTCAACAATGAGGCTAGAAGGAAATGGCAGAAGATGAAGATTGTGCAGATTGTCCAATGAGTCCAGTGAACGGATTGTGAGAGGTAGGGCAAACAGACTTCATGAGGTAGCTAGCTTAAGAGATTTTGCTACAAAGAGCTATTGTGTTACAAAAAGCAAAGCTACTCCAGTCCCTGAAGTAGGTGTTTCATTTCTCACCCTTCCACCAGACGTGAGAAGTGAGAACGCAGACCAGGCGTTAGAACGCAGAATATCAACATTCAACATGGAAAGAAATGGATCGGAGCATTGCGTGTCAGTCGAACACGGTGTCAAGCTCTTTGAAGAATTCAGCAGCCTCCTCCACATGATGAGGAAAGTTGTTGCCTTTCTCCTGCAAGTTTTTGAGGCAAACAGAACGGCTGTTTCCACTGATACTACGAAGAATTCTTCTATACATGCATTGCTGAAGAAATGAAGTTCTGCGACACATACTTCTTGGGACATCATTTGAGAGTTGTTGATTGTTTATATATTTCCTTGCAGCAAATAATATTGCTAACATGGTATAACTACTGTCTGTGTATACTGGTAAATTAATAATCTTATACTAATTTCAGATCTGAAGACGTTATGCGTATTTTCTAACCGATCGCACTATGTGGTAAAGGGGGTACAGAGGGAGGGTCCGTGAGCACCGTCTTCCAATTGGAGTAGGAAGCTGAAATTTTGCCAGAAGGACACTATTAACAGGTGTAAAAAACTGAGAGGGTATCTTGGACGCTAGCTTGAACTTCATTTTTACCATGTGACCATGAACCACCCTAGAGGGCACACGACCGAGAAATCCAAAGAGCTAATAAATTGGTTAGAAAAAGTTCATCATAAGGATGTCATATGAATAAATTTAGTTTATTGGGTAATAGGTTAAATAATCTTTTTGGGGCCAATTATATGGGACATAATGACAACGAAGAAGAAGAAGAATGCGAAGAATGCGAAGAAGAAGAGAAGAAGAAGAATGCGAAGAAGAATAAGAAGAAGATGAAGAAGAAGAAGAATGCGAAGAAGAAGAAGATGAAGAAAAAGAAGAAGAAGAAGAAGAAGAAGAAGAAGAAGAAGAAGAATAAGAAGAAGAAGAAGAAGAAGAAGAAGAAGAAGAAGAAGAAGAAGAAGAAAAAGAAGAAGAAGAAGAAGAAAAGAAGAAGAAGAAGAAGAAGAAGAAGAATAAGAAGAAGAAGAAGAATAAGAAGAAGAAGAAGAAGAAGAAGAAGAAGAAGAAGAAGAAGAAGAAGAAGAAGAAGAAGAAGAAGAAGAAGAAGAAGAAGAAGAAGAAGAAGAAGAAGAAGAAGAAGAAGAAGAAGAGGAGGAGGAGGAAGAAGAAGAAGAAGAGGAGGAGGAAGAAGAAGAAGAAGAAGAAGAAGAAGAAGAAGAAGAGCTTAATCATCTTTAATATTATTGATATGCCCTAAGCCTCTAACCCTAAGCTGACCGAAGGCATGGTTTTTGCCATGCTAAAGGACTACCTTCCTTGTAACAACTCTTCAATCCCTGCCAATCTTGTTACACTGGGCACCACTTCACAAAAACACTGCTTGTCTCTTTGTATAATCATCTGATCTCTACTCTAAATCATCGACATGTCTTTGTCACCTCTCCTGCCGTTTTTCAGACCATCGATCATGACCTACTTCTTTCTCGACTGTTCTCTTAGTTTGGCATCTGTGGCACTGTACTGCTCTGGTTCCAGTCTTACCTGATTTCTTGCTCCTTCTCTTTAAAGGCCTCCAGCCACTCCTTGCAACCCATTCCACTCGCTTGTGGTGTTCGTCAAGAGTCCGTCTTACGGCAACTTCATCCTTTACACTCTTAACTTCCAGACCCCATCAGATATGGTCTGGTTTCATGCTGGGGGAATTATATGAATTATAATGGTATGAAGTCAACCATGCTAAAGCATTCTTATTCCTACGCGCTGACGGCACCTGCTCTTCCACCATTTCAGGGCCCAGGATGTTGTCCCCTTCCTCGAGAGTGGAGGCCTGAGGAACTGTGTCTGTGTGCTGCATCTGCCATATGGGAACCACTGAAAAAGGAGGGACGCGACAATAGCATCGGACGGGAAACAAGATAAGACCTACCATACTTCCTTGAATCCTTGGTACTATAATTAAATCGACATGTGTATGGAACAGAACCCAAGGCAAGAGAACATAATTTTTATGCGCCTATTTGCACAAAAAGCAAAAAGGAGATTCAAGCTAGCATAGTGTACAAAAGAGTTTCTTGTGTGCATAACAAATATCTAGGTATAATTGTTGGCTTTTGGACCTTGGACGAGTGTTAGGCCTCTAACACCTAGAAATAGTGCACCCTTAGGCTTGTTTTTCAATAAAAATGAGTTGATTGGTGCATGTAATCGAGCGGAAGTGGAGAACCATGGTCGACAGGAAGGAATTATGCGTGTTAAAAGTGTATGTTTATGTCTTGCATAAATTAAAGTTTCGACGCATTCTTCATTATACATTAGGGTACACCAAATTGATATGCGACGAAATGCCTTCGAAAATTTTTAAATCCATAGTGCAAACCTAGAATATTTCAAACACGCAAACCCAGCAGCAGTAATCGTCCGATCACATAAAATAGATATCACGCAAGTTCCGCATTTAGACAGTCATCCGTCAAAATGGCACCGAGGCTGCTAACACATACAGAGCGAAGCTGGTTTATGCAGAAGAACAACTAATAATAGCTGCTGTAATATTTAGATAATTATCTTTTAGCAATAAGTCCTAGCTGAACCGATTTTTTGCGCCATGCATTCTTCCCTGAAATTTAACGTGCTGTTAACGGATGACTTTATTTGGCATGGCCTTGGTTCTTTCCGGGTCATTTTTTTTGCTACTACAATTTTTTTACAGTTTTGTCATTGCGTCTTTCTTTTGAGAGAAAGGGTGAAGCACATATTAAGTTTACCTGTTTGATAGTTCACGCCAGTATCTCTTACAACGCATTGTTCTTTTGTGCCCAACTTTGTACGAAATGATGGACGATGTAATTATTTCATTCTACAATTAGAAAAAAGACATTAAGCTGAGGTAATATTCCACCGTAGAATGAGCAGAAATCAAATAAATGAAACGATAAGCGACAATTTCTTTCGACTTTTTAATTGGTAGGGTGTAAAAAATAGTAATCGCACAGGCCTGTACTATCGTACCTCCATTAATATTATTTCAAGGTGCCTGAGATAAATGAGGAAAAAGACACTATAAGTATATGACAACATTATGACATTGCTGAAAGTGTCCATTACTTTGCTTAAAACAGAGCTGTTGGTCCTTGTTCATGTGTTTGGATGGCTTTGCCTATTTGGCTAAGAATGTTCCTGGGCCGTGTGTTACACCATTAAGGTTGTGTAGATGTCTCAACAGTAATTCGTCTGCATTCAACATGGTACAGCCATTGTTGTAATCTTTCTATATCCTCTATTAATGACGGAATGAAACCTACAGTTTAACTGTTCCAAATGTTAATGTATGGCTCCGAAATATCTGAGCGTCGCAGAACAGTCGCATCATGGAGAACAGCTTACACCAGAGATGGGTACGATTAGCTAGAATTGCTAATCGATTAGAATTATAATTAGCTCCGATTAGAATTAGAATTAGCAAAATCTTCTAGTTAATTGATTAGAATTAGAATTAACAGCAGCTGATCGATTAGCAATTATGATTAGGTTTCGATAATCGACAGTTCGATACATATAATTTATTTGCTTAATGAACTTGTCAAATTTTAATCAAAGCACAGCAAGTTACTACAACAATTTGCTGTAGCCTATTATAATACGTAAATCTGTAGCCTATTACAATACCTAAAGCTGTAGCCTATTACAATACCTAAAGTTGTAGCTAATTACAATACCTAAATTGCTACTGCATACATAAGGTTGCTATTGCATTTTGCAATTATCATGTCTTCAATCAGTGCTTAGCCCAATGCGCCTAGCGTTTACGATGTAGCCAGCAGAACTAAATACGCGTTCCCTGGCAGCTGAGGTTGCAGGAACACAGTGATGCTGTAGATGAAGAACATGAAGACGAGCAACCTGTCAGTGTTACATGAGCAGAATGGATACATAACCATGAACAGATAATTGCAACTGAAACATCTTTGAAACAGCCTTCATATAAATAAGTAAGAAAGTATATTCTTCAAACTTGATGTTAATAAACTCATTCTCAATGAATGCGTTCTCAGCTTAATTTTCAAACATCTAATTGATCAGCTAATCGATTTTCGATTAGAATTAACTGAAAATTGCTAATCAATTAGAATTCGAATTAGCACAGTCCGACACCATATGACGGTAAACGAAAATTGCCTTCAACTTTATATTTATTTAACAAACAATGCTTTTCCCTGATATTTGTGTAGGCTATAATACTTGTGAGATAGAAAAGTTGCTTAGAATATCAGTTAAGTGAGCAATGCAGTAATTCACCCAGCCAATGTAGGCCTACGAATCAAGGAACACTGCATTGTTCCGTGGACGGTTTGCGGACAATTGGCCCCTGGAAGATTCGGCCCCGGAAGATTCGCTCCCCACATTTCGCCCCCGGGAAGTTTCGCTCCCTGGAAGATTCGTCCCCGGAACAATAGAAATGAAGCATCACATATAATAATTATGTTAAATTGTAAAAGAAGTTTAATGTGCAGTTCATTTTCATCAATCTAACTTCTATTTACGCAAAGCATTATTTTAATCAATCCAGCTTCCATTTACGCAAAGCATTATTTTCATCAATCCAACTTCCATTTACGCACCCAGATAAGAAAATACTAAAATTCGCGATGATACAGGATAGGATCAATTTATCCTGTATCATACTGAATTTGATTATTATCTTAACTGGGCACGTAAATGGAAGTTGAATTGATGAAAGTAAACTGCATATTAAACTTCTTTTACAATTCAACATATATGTGATGCTTCATTTCTATTTTCCGGCGAAACTTCCCGGGGGCAAACTGTGGGCAGCGAATCTTCAGGGGCGAATCTTCCGGGGGCGAATTGTCCGTATTGCTTCGTGAACTGATATTTACATTGTTACTTGAGACAAATAAAACGACAATATTATAGTTTAATCTGAAATGCAGCTAATCCTACATGTAAAACTGAGGAATTTTACTTCGCTATGCGTTGGGATCGTAATCGTAGTCGTAAATGTATATAACCCCACTTAAAGAAATACTCCTCATAGGCGCTCCCGACCTGACAACACCAAACCACGATCGAAAAGATTGGTTTTCAAACGCCTGCGGAAAAGGGGCAAAGAAAGACCAAGAAGTTCTTTACGGAGGTTGCTAGGCAGCCTATTCCAGAAAGATGGACCGTCCACAGCAAAGCTTTTTTGAAGTACCGTGGAAGTTCGAGCCATAGGGACAACCAGATCGCCTTGCGTGGCAGAGCGAAGGAATCTCCGGCCTGGTATGGATAACACCTGGACACAAAGCTCCCTAAATAGACTGGGCTTGGCCTGCAAGACAATTGCGCATAAGCATTAAGATCTTAAACTCAATGCGTTTTTGCATTGGCAGCCAGTGCGGTTCCTCCCGTATAAAGCTAGATATATGCCCGAACTTTGGTGTGCCTCCTATCAGCCGAGCCGCGGCATTTAGCACAGATTGCAACTGATTAATGCGCGATAGGGTTAAGCCCGCATAGATAGCCCTGCCATAGTCAACTGTGATGCATATGCAATGTAGACTGGTCCAAACTTACATGGGGAAATATATTTTTTCAAAATATGCTGCTCCACAAGGCTGCCCCTGTTACACTTGACTAGAAGACTCTGTGTTGAAAAAATTGAAGAGATCTGAGCATGTTTAGAGGTCGCTAGGTTTTGACACTTTTTGTAGAAATTGCAAAAATTGCGCATCTGACGCGTTAATAGCTTCATTATGAATTAAAATAAGCACCCATGAACACCAAGCACCATCTTTCTAAATCATGATCAATATGCCAACTGTATTTAAGTAACTAAAAGATTAATAAGCTTATTTACAAATAAAACACTTATTTCAAGTTCTTTCTGATGGATAAACGGTTGTTGGCTTATAACTAATTTTTAAATTTTGCATGCCACCTTTTCATCACAATTCGTTTCATATCCTACAATTGTATTGTTCAATATTGCTCTGTATGCTGCTAATTTAGCGTGAATCGAGTACTTTTTTCGTCTGTGAAGCCAGCCTTGAATATGAAATAAGCTTACAGCACATGTTTGTTCACTTTCTGCAATAAAAGCTCGTACGTTACAAAACGGCAGCTATGGTGAAACTGGCATCAACAAGGAGTTCCTCACAATGTTGTCTGTTAGGGATGCCTGACAAATGTTTTCTTGGGTCTGGACTCCCAAAATTTGGGCAATCCTGAGGAATTTCATATTTCATTACCAGAATAGACTATAGCATTTGGTGAGGCCACGAAAGCAACAATAGTCGATGCGTTGGTAATTCGGGAGGAGGCTAGAATGATAGTAGAATCCCCGCACAGTGTGTGGATTCGGGTGTTCGCAAACTGTGGAAGTTGTATGAACACAAATTTGTGCTGATTCAATGAGTTACAGTTTGAGTTCGATTTAATTAACTCTTTCAGTCATCATCTCCGCTATTTCTTCGAAGCGTGTCACTGAAGACATCGAGGCTGCTCTGGTAATACAATCTTATTTATCCACCTAATCCGCTATCCATGTAGCGTCGGGACAGGAAATCCTTCGACCACCAGACTCCACTGGAAGAGTATGTCACAAAGAGATCTTTAAAACTGCTTGATATTCTTACCATCCAGGGTCAAGAACAACCCACAACCTTCCTATCAAAGTCTTTTACTCCCTGACCACTGAACCCTACTTCCCAGTCGATGAAGGCAAATGTCAAACTGTTGATGGTCGTCAATGACTGCGCAGAACGTGGAGTGGCTCTGATCCATTCTTACAATGATATACTAAGGATGAGTCACAGAAACAATACTTGCTGCAACTTGTCTCCAGTCATCGGACAAAATTTTCTGTTCCAACAAAGGCAAAATGAAATAATAGTAGGTTGCGGGTTTCCAGTACTTCAATGACGGGATTTATGCAGACTGGATTACTTCTTTAATTATCCAAAATTATATTTTATTACAAACGTAATGCATCCTGACTAAGCAGTAACACTGCAGTATATATTTCTAAATTGGGCTGTTTATTTTTCAAAATAAACACTGACTTGAAAATAATTTATAACCGATTTGAAAAAATCAAAATTATACATGTTTTTGACAAGTTCATACTATGTGGCAAAAAGTCGAAAAACATAGCGACCTCTAAATATAATCAAATCTTTCCAAAATTTTGCATACCGACTCATGTTTTCATGTGTAACAAGGGCAGCCTTGTGGAGCAATGTATTTCCAACTTTTAATTTTGTGGACCAGTCTAATATGCATGCATTAGACTGGTCCAAACTTACATGGGGAAATATATTTTTTCAAAATATGCTGCTCCACAAGGCTGCCCCTGTTACACTTGACTAGAAGACTCTGTGTTGAAAAAATTGAAGAGATATGAGCATGTTTAGAGGTCGCTAGGTTTTGACACTTTTGTAGAAATTGCAAAAATTGCGCACCTGACGCGTTAATAGCTTCATTATGAATTAAAATAAGCACCCATGAACACCAAACACCATCTTTCTAAATCATGATCAATATGCCAACTGTATTTAAGTGACTAAAAGATTAATAAGCTTATTTACAAATAAAACACTTATTTCAAGTTCTTTCTTATAGATAAACGGTTGTTGGCTTATAACTAATTTTTAAATTTTGCATGCCACCTTTTCATCACAATTCGTTTCATATCCTACAATTGTATTGTTCAATATTGCTCTGTATGCTGCTAATTTAGCGTGATTCGAGTACTTTTTTCGTCTGTGAAGCCAGCCTTGAATATGAAATAAGCTTACAGCACATGTTTGTTCACTTTCTGCAATAAAAGCTCGTACGTTACAAAACGGCAGCTATGGTGAAACTGGCATCAACAAGGAGTTCCTCACAATGTTGTCTGTTAGGGATGCCTGACAAACACTTTCTTGGGTCTGGACTCCCAACAAATTGGGCAATCCTGAGGAATTTCATATTTCATTACCAGAATAGACTATAGCATTTGGTGAGGCCACGAAAGCAACAATAGTCGCTGCGTTGGTAATTCGGGAGATAGCTAGAATCCCGCACAGCGTGCTGATTCGGGTGTTCGCAAACACTTTAAGTTGTACGAGCAAAGAATTCTGCTGATACAAGGAGTTACAGTTTGAGGTCGATTCAAAGTCGCCATCTCTTATATTTCTTCGAACACCTTGTAGCCACGCGCTTCTTTGATGAGCGTGTCACTGAAGACATCGAGGCTGCTCTGGTAATACAATCTTACTCATCCACCTAATCCGCTATCCATGTAGCGTCTGGACAGGAAATCCTTCGACCACCAGACTCCACTGGAAGAGCATGTAACAAGAAGATCTTTAAAACTGCTTGATCTTTTTACCATCCAGGGTCAAGAACAACCCACAGCCTTCCTATCAAAGTCCTTTACTCCCTGACCACTGGACCCTACTTTCCAGTCGATGAAGGCAAATGTCAAACTGTTGATGGTCGTCAATGACTGCGCGGAGTGGCTCTGGTCCATCCTTACAATGATGTACTAAGGATGAGTAACAGAAACAATACTTGCTGCAACTTGTCTCCAGTCATCGGACAAAATTTTCTGTTCCAACAAAGACAAAATGAAATAATAGTAGGTTGCGGGTTTCCAGCACTTCAATGACGGGATTTATGCAGACTGGATTACTTCTTTAATTATCCAAAATTATATTTTATTACAAACGTAATGCATCCTGACTAAGCAGTAACACTGCAGTATATATTTCTAAATTGGGCTGTTTATTTTTCAAAATAAACACTGACTTGAAAATAATTTATAACCGATTTGAAAAAAATCAAAATTATACATGTTTTTTGACAAGTTCATACTATGTGGCAAAAAGTCGAAAAACATAGCGACCTCTAAATATAATCAAATCTTTCCAAAGTTTTGCATACAGACTCATGTTTTCATGTGTAACAAGGGCAGCCTTGTGGAGCAATGTATTTCCAACTTTTATTTTTGTGGACCAGTCTAGCATGCATGCATCAGGGTCGTAGCGGCTTTAGTTGTTAGAGAGCGGCGTACCGAGCGAATCTGACGTAGATGGTAAAAGCACGTGAGACATACATTCTTCGCGTGTTCTCAAAAGATCAATTCCTAGTCCAGGGTCACACCTAAATCCCGCACAGTGGTAGAGAAAGAGACGCCAGGAAAGAGATGCTGTAGATAGGATAAATCGACTTTGGATAGCTGCCTGCGACTCCCAATCCAGATGAACTGCGTTTTTCCAGGGTTCAGCAGAAGACTGTTGGATGACATCCAGGCGCCAATTACCTCCGATGTCATTAGCATTTTCTCCACTAGAGAGATAGCATCTGAAGCTGGACCCTGGGCATATGCCTGGGTGTCATCGGCATATTGATGCGCCCTAACCGCCACAGAAGATAGAACCTGGTTTAAGTTCGCGGTGTAAAGGATGCAAAGTAATGGCCCTACTATGGGACCCTGTGGAAGACCAAATGAGACCCCGGGCCAGTCAGACCGGGTGTCATCGGCATATTGAACAAAAAAAACAGACTGGCTACGCCCAACGAGAAAAGCCCGCAACCAAAACAGTGGGCGGCAAGCAACACCGAACGACGTTTCAAGGCGCTCTAGAAGAATGAAATGGTGAACAATGTCGAAGGCCGCACTGACGTCAAACAGGGCAAGAAGGGTTACATGCCTCTGATCACCAGCCACATACATGTGGACTAGAATGCGTGTTAAAACAGACTCTGTGGAGTGAAACTTCCTGAACCCTGATTGTTGTTTGAGTAGAAGGGAGTTTGCCTCATTATGACAGATAAGCTGTTTTGAGATGGGATGAGTCGTTCCTTTGATTAATAGTTTGGTGCAAGAGATTGAGTCAATTGTCCTTTATTGTAATCGTAACTTTTACCATCAATCTATGACAAAGTGTGTAAGATGCTAGAAAGTGCAGGGAGAGAACGCAGTCGCTGGCGTGAACCGAACAAATTTGCCTCCGACTTGTTTGGGTTTACGGCAAAACCATTGAAACAAAACCATGCATACATAGACGAAAATAGGCCTAATTCTTTGCTGAATAGGACGCCAATGTAAATATTAAAGCACAGGGGTCATAAGTTCATGTTTGGATGTATTAAAAATTTGATTGGTTTAAGTCATAGAAACTGGGTGAATTAATTGTTGAGCTGGCAGATGCGTTTCGTAACTTAGGCGTTGTTTTAAATTTTACCATGTCTCTCACTGCCCATGTAGGCCTAAACAGTATTTGTAAGTCATCATGTATGTTAATTGGTTACATATGAAGAACTAGGCGTCATGTGCCCATGTATGCTAGGATATCTCTGAAATATACTTTGTTTTCCATGTGCCTAGATTACTGCAACTCGCTTCTTGCTAGTATCAAGAAGTCAAACATGCTGACGCTGTAGAGTGTTCAGAACTCTTTGGCTAGAGCCATAACTAAGACATCCAAATACGAACGTATGACCCATGTGCTTTAATATTTACATTGGCGTCCTGTTCAGCAAAGAATTATATTCAAATTGGGGCTCAAAGTTTATAAAACTGTGTACTCTGGCCAACCGCAATACTTAAAATCATTTCTTATCTCCCAGACTTATCATTGTTTAACAAGGTCATCTGATTAATTATCATTGTCTGGTCATACTTAAATCGAGAACTGTTCTTGGTGAATGAACCATTTCGGTTGCTGGACCTACTTTTTGGAACTCTCTCCATGTCTTTCCTTGTGTATGTGCACTAGGGTGGAGTGAAAAAAATTGTTTTTTGAGCAAACGATTTCTAATAGTGATGAAAAGTTGCCAGTATGTTAGAGTAAGTGTTGTGCAAAATATTTTTTATTTTGCTTTATGTCTTCTGCCCTCTACCGGCGGTAATATTTTAATATGTGAAATTCTGTGGCAACACGTCAATGTAGTGCATTTTTTCTTGAACTCTGGACGAATCTTCAGATCTATCGGCCATATCAGATCAGGCAATTGCGGAAATCGCATCTGGTGTGATAGGATACAGGATTGTGGAAGCGTATTGCCCAATGAGTGCAGCGACGTCATCACCAGGAACAAAATATTATTAGGAGAGAACGAAAAAGTGTCCCAAGCTCTGCTAAAGTAGGGTGTGCCAGTATGACTGCGTTGATGCCCTTCGCATTTCACTCCCAGCCCAGCCACAGCTAAAGATAGAGGACTTAAGCAGTTAGTAGAAAGCAGTTGGATTATTCAGGGGCAGTAACTGTAGCACAATCGGGAGCCCATTCCAAGTGGAGGGGCCAACAACCAAGAAGGCTTCACACTGTCTGACCGAAGAGTGTGCCCGAGGGACCAGGAGCCCCGCCTGGCCGAAGAGCGCAGAGCTCGACAGGGAGGATATATGTCAGATACGGGGCAATAGAGGTCGGACAGGTAGGACGGAGGAAAACATTGAGACACTGCCAGACAAGCGCTGCTGTCCTATGGGAAATGTGTTGCGAGGCAGGAAAGCCAGTTGAACAAATCTCGCATGTAGGCAAAGACTGGGGCATATTTTGGAATATGAGCAATCATCCGAGCAGCAGAGCAAAGGACCCGGCCAAAGGGCCCTACTTAGCACAAATAGTAGTGACCAGCAAGAGCCAAGCAAAAATTATAAACTCTACTGGTGACAAAGGCGTGGACACAGAGGCGAAAATCTGTACATAACTTTGGGGGACAGATAGGCCTATGTCGGAACTTTGGGGAGACAGGCCCCCTCTGCCCCCACATTATTTACGCCACTGCGTGGACAAAGACCACAGAATCATCATAGGAAGACTGGAAGAAAACACGCTAATGACGGGGCCGGTAGTGACCAAGATTTAAAATAGAAGAACACACTTCATTGGTTTTAGAGCTAAGGGGAGCTCCCAGTCACTCGGGCACACTCGTCGGTCAAACAACGTTGAGCTTTCAAAATTGTTGGCCCCTCCGATTACTGCCTCTGAATAATCCACCTGCTTTCTACTAATTGCTTAAGTCCATCTTCAACCGTGGCTGGGCAGGGCGTGCCTCTGATTAGGCATCTTTTAAGAGGCGCTATATAAATTTCTGAAATGAATGGATGAGCTCTGCGATGCAATTTTCCGTTCACCTTCTCATGAACTAAGGTTCTGTCCTTTCGACCGCTAAAAGAATTGCAAAGGGCATCAATGCAGTCATACAGTCACACCCAACTTTAGCAGAGCTTGGGGCACTTTTTTGTTCTCTCCTAATTTTGTTCCTGGTCGACTTGGTGATTACGTCGCTGCACTCATTGGGCAATACGCTTCCACAGTTCTATAGCCTATGACAGCAGTTGCGATTTTCCCAACTGCCTGATCTGATATGGTCGATAGCTCTGAAGATTCGCCCACAGTTCAAGAAAAAATGCACTACATTGACGTGTTGCCACAGAATTTCACATATTAAAATATTAACGCCGGTAGAGGGCAGAAGACATAAAGCAAAATGAAAAATATTTTGCACACAACTTAATATATACTCTAACATACTGGCAACTTTTCATCACTATTATAAAACGTTTGCTCAAAAAACATTTTATTCACTCCACCCTAATGTGCACTCTGCTGGGTGGTTTTTGTCCTTTTGTTCTCAGCTTAAAACTTACCACCTTAAAATTTGCTCATCCATCATAAACTGCCTTAATCAGTCTTAAGGACTGATCTGGATTGACTTGATTACGGCTTGACTTTGGTGCGTCATCGGTTGATGCCTTGTGCAGTAGGCACCGGCGCAACAGAAGTTACAATTTACAATTTCATCAATGCTTCAAGTCAAAAGAAACTTTTGATCACTGTGAAGTACACTAATGCAATGTAAATGCACACAATGGCAAGTTGTGGTAAAAGTTCAAAATGTTGATTTCTCAAAAGTAGTTTGAAAAACTATTTTGAAAAGTATTTCAAAAACTATTTTATTTTGTATTTTCAAAATACTTTTGAAAAGTATTTTGTAAAAGTATTTTCAAAATACTTTTGAAAAGTATTTTATTTTGTATTTTCAAAATACCTTTGAAAAGAATTTTGCCCATTACTGGCTCTTGGTCACTCGGGCCCACTCTTTGGTCATGTAGCGTCGAGCCTTCTCAGTCGTTGGCTCCTTCACTTGGAATGCCTGCTTTCTACAAACTGCTTAAGTCCCCTATCTTTAGCCGTGGCTGAGTTGGAAGTGCCTCTGAGTAGGCATCTTGAAGAAGCGCTATATAAATTTCCGAAATGAATGAATGAACTCAGATGCAAATTTCCGTGTACATTCTCATGAATTAAGGTTCTGTCCTTTCGACCGTTAAAAGAAACGCAAAGGGCATCAACACTCACAGTCATACTGACACATCCTGCTGTAGCAGAGCTTCGGCACTTCTTTCGTTCACTCCTAATTTTGTTCCTGTCAATGACGTCGCTGCACTCAATAGGCGTTTCGGTTCTACGATCACACCAAATGCGATATCTGCGACTGCCTGATCTGATATGGCGGATCGACCTCAAGCTTCAACCACAGTTCAAGAAAAAAAACACTACATGGACGTGTTTCCAAAGAATTTTATATAGTAAAATTTTACCGCCGGTAGAGGGCAAAATACACAGAGCAAAATACAAAATACACTTACATGCTGTCAACTATTGATTACTATTACAAAACGTTTGCTCAAACAACATTTTTTTCACTCCACCTTACTAAGTATGGCAGTGCGCGTGGCTTTCAATTCATATGAACACAGTCCTAAAACTATGTCCTCTTTTTTCAATTCAACACCCAAGGAAGTCAATAATACACTTCAATTATAGTCCATTAGCTGTAACACAAATCAACTCTATCTGTATAACTAAAATTCTAATACTGTTCAGTGTTCATATCAGCAACTTCCTTTGCGAGCTACACGTCCATCTATTTATACAGAAACCTGTACGACTATCCAATTAAATACGCAGAGCCAAGCGGATGCACTGATGCATTATGCACACTGTCATTATATATATATATACACTAGACTGGTCCACAAAAATAAAAGTTGGAAATACATTGCTCCACAAGGCTGCCCTTGTTACACATGAAAACATGAGTCTCTATGCAAAATTTTGGAAAGATTTGATTATATTTAGAGGTCGCTATGTTTTTCGACTTTTTGCCACATAGTATGAACTTGTCAAAAAACATGTATAATTTTGATTTTTTTCAAATCGGTTATAAATTATTTTCAAGTCAGTGTTTATTTTGAAAAATAAACAGCTCAATTTAGAAATATATACTGCTGTGTTACTGCTTAGTCAGGATGCATTACGTTTGTAATAAAATATAATTTTGGATAATTAAAGAAGTAATCCAGTCTGCATAAATCCCGTCATTGAAGTACTGGAAACCCGCAACCTACTATTATTTCATTTTGCCTTTGTTGGAACAGAAAATTTTGTCCGATGACTGGAGACAAGTTGCAGCAAGTATTGTTTCTGTTACTCATCCTTAGTACATCATTGTAAGGATGGACCAGAGCCACTCCGCGCAGTCATTGACGACCATCAACAGTTTGACATTTGCCTTCATCGACTGGAAAGTAGGGTCCAGTGGTCAGGGAGTAAAGGACTTTGATAGGAAGGCTGTGGGTTGTTCTTGACCCTGGATGGTAAAAAGATCAAGCAGTTTTAAAGATCTCCTTGTTACATACTCTTCCAGTGGAGTCTGGTGGTCGAAGGATTTCCTGTCCAGACGCTACATGGATAGCGGATTAGGTGGATGAGTAAGATTGTATTACCAGAGCAGCCTCGATGTCTTCAGTGACACGCTCATCAAAGAAGCGCGTGGCTACAAGGTGTTCGAAGAAATATAAGAGATGGCGACTTTGAATCGACCTCAAACTGTAACTCCTTGTATCAGCAGAATTCTTTGCTCGTACAACTTAAAGTGTTTGCGAACACCCGAATCAGCACGCTGTGCGGGATTCTAGCTATCTCCCGAATTACCAACGCAGCGACTATTGTTGCTTTCGTGGCCTCACCAAATGCTATAGTCTATTCTGGTAATGAAATATGAAATTCCTCAGGATTGCCCAATTTGTTGGGAGTCCAGACCCAAGAAAGTGTTTGTCAGGCATCCCTAACAGACAACATTGTGAGGAACTCCTTGTTGATGCCAGTTTCACCATAGCTGCCGTTTTGTAACGTACGAGCTTTTATTGCAGAAAGTGAACAAACATGTGCTGTAAGCTTATTTCATATTCAAGGCTGGCTTCACAGACGAAAAAAGTACTCGAATCACGCTAAATTAGCAGCATACAGAGCAATATTGAACAATACAATTGTAGGATATGAAACGAATTGTGATGAAAAGGTGGCATGCAAAATTTAAAAATTAGTTATAAGCCAACAACCGTTTATCTATAAGAAAGAACTTGAAATAAGTGTTTTATTTGTAAATAAGCTTATTATTCTTTTAGTCACTTAAATACAGTTGGCATATTGATCATGATTTAGAAAGATGGTGCTTGGTGTTCATGGGTGCTTATTTTAATTCATAATGAAGCTATTAACGCGTCAGGTGCGCAATTTTTGCAATTTCTACAAAAAGTGTCAAAACCTAGCGACCTCTAAACATGCTCATATCTCTTCAATTTTTTCAACACAGAGTCTTCTAGTCAAGTGTAACAGGGGCAGCCTTGTGGAGCAGCATATTTTGAAAAAATATATTTCCCCATGTAAGTTTGGACCAGTCTAATATACACACAATATTGATATCAATCAAAGTTCAAACACGAATGTCAATTAAGCTAATCAACGTAGAGGCTCATTTCAACGACATGTCACTGTTCTTAAAAAAATTCACAATTCCATACCCATTTCATATTAAAAAGCTACAAACAAACCTTAGTCGAAAGACATATTTCATTTTAATAGATTACAGAACTAGATAAAACCAAATATTTACTTAGGTTGGATAGACCGTTATGCTGCTTATCAAAATGTTAGAAATTGTTCTTATATGATTTTATTCTTTTGTATTCTTCCCATCCAAATGGTTTAGGTCTCTCGTTGACTAATCGAAGCGGGAAACACAAATACTGTAGAATGAAAATCACCTCAAAATTAGGACAGGATAAAATGATTAAAAGTATCGAAGTAGGAACAATGATTTCAAGTTTATCCTCAACCACAACCACTCTGAGTAACTGTGTCACAAAATGATGTACATAAACAGCTAAGTATTGCGGTTTGGGACCGTATATCTGACTGGTCGCAATGGAAAAATAGGTTGTCGTGCACGACGAACGTTGAGAAGACTTAAGTCAGGTGCTGGGTGATATAGCGATCAAAGGAATATTCGGGGAATTTTAAGGAGATTTCACTTGAACTGACTGGAGAAGCACGGCTGTGACGGGAAGTAAGTTGGAGAAGCGCTGCTACTACTACAACTATTACTTCTGCTACTACTACTGCTACTACTACTGCTACTGCTACTACTACTACTACTACTACTACTACTACTACTACTATCTACTACTACTACTACTACTACTACTACTACTACTACTACTACTACTACTACTACTACTACTACTACTACTACTACTACTACTACTACTACTACTACTACTACTACTACTACTACTACTACTACTACTACTACTACTACTACTACTACTACTACTACTACTACTACTACTGCTACTACTGCTACTGCTACTGCTACTGCTACTGCTACTGCTACTGCTACTACTACTACTACTACTACTACTACTTCTACTACTACTACTACTACTACTACTACTACTACTACTACTACTACTACTACTACTACTACTACTACTACTACTAATAGTAATAATAATAATAATAATAATAATAATAATAATAATAATAATAATAATAATAATAATATGGCGGACATGCTTTGTAGGCTGCTATCAGCGCCGTGTGGCCCGCGTATTGCAGGCTGTCTGTTCTGTTAGTAGTTCAGATTTATGTCTTCTGTCATTTGTGTTCTTGTGAATTGTTTCAATTGCATAATTGTACACTGTAACCGGTTGCGGTTTGTCAACCGGATTGTTTGAATAAACGAAAATATTATTACTATTATTAGAGCAGGTCGTAGCCAGCATCATATCTGCTATTCAAATGCATCAGTCAGAGATGTATTTTTAGAAGTGATCAAGCACAGTTTGTAGATAGTCCGCTGAGGAACACGCAGATATTGTAGGTTGTCGCGAGGGTGTCCGGTCATATTTGAGACGTGCAGCAGAGTTAAGTTCCGACTGTATCCACTCTAGCTGGCAAGTCGGCAGACCTGCCAGTAGGTTGTTGCTGGAGTTAACCCTGGAGACAATGAGCTGTTGACTAAGACGATGAAGCGGGAATGAATTTGCGTATGGTTTTGATACCACGCAGCTGGTAAAAACATCCTCGAACTAGTTTATTAACAGGGGTCGACATGGTCGTACAGCTTTGAAAGTGGACCCCAAAGTCGCAGATGGTGTCAGCCCGGGCGAAATTCTGCTACACTAACAGCGAAGATACTGCCGTTGAGTAGATGGCGCACGGGAGGGAGGTGCACCACATAAACTCAGACTTCGATGGATTAAGTTTGAGACGGTTGGATTGCATCCACTCTTGAATGTGTTCGATACATTGCAACACTCTCGGTTTCAGTTCAGCGTTTTGCGATGGTTCACAGAAGAAGTAGGCCTAAATCATTCTATCGTACGCATAGCAGTTGTGGAGAGGTATTGGACGTGAGCCCGAGAGTGGAAATGCACGTGGAATGTTTGAATGGTGGACAAGATTCATTGCCGGATGAAACTTTGGCTATGGTAGCTACAAATGGAATTTTCACCAAGTCAAATCCAAATTGTGGTGATATCATTCCGCTTGGGAGAAGAGGAAAGAAGCTGAGAATCCGCAAGATGCCGTAGTCTTCTGCAGCTGTCGCATGACTGTGCTTTGCGTTTTGTTTGTTTTGCGATTTTGTTTATACGATTGTATGACAGTCGTTCTTAATTATGCCTAAAGAAGCCTTTGTAAATAGATATGATATAAATACCCTGCTAGAATTTACATGGGCAAAAGATGAGGTCTGTATAATTATGTTCCGTACAGGTACGTTAAAATATAAGCCCAAAATGGGCTGCATATCGGATTGATTCGGGACACTTGAGTGGCCGAGTGGGTTGGTAGCCCGCTCACCACGCCGGCGCCCCGGGTTCGATTCCGGGTCGGTCGGTTTATCAGAGATTAATTTCTCGGATATTTACTGCGGGTGGCTCGGTCGCAATATAAACGTGGAGTACAAAACAACACAATACAACACCACACAATATATTGGGGCGCGGTGGTATAGGGGTATGTTCGGTGCCTTGCAGCTGGAGGGTTGCGGGTTCGAATCCACCTCAAAAGCCGCCGCGTAGGGACCCTGGGCAAGTCCTTCACTCGCAATTGCTCATGCGCTTCGGCGTGAAACCCCGATTCAGCGTCCGCGCAGTAGTCGGGAGCGCCTCTGAATGGGCAATCTGGTAGAGGCGCTATAACAAGTGTTCAAATACAATACAATACAATACTTGGCGAAATTTACCAGATTTCAACTCGCGGTTCTTCTGAGTTGAAGTCGTTTCACAACTATTTGACAAAGTTCGAGTTTCTGTTGTCAGCCGTCGGTCATCGTGCACGACTGTCCACTCTCCATTCCCATCATCATAGTATGGTTCCTCAGGTAAAGAGTTTAGCCGCCTGTTTTGTTTTCAACATTTTGCAACAATCTCCAGTTACACCTGATTTGTAAACAGGGGCGTAACTAGGGTGCTTTAGCACCCCCATGGTTTAAAAGGTGACCCATAAAATTTTTCCGTATACGATGAATTTTTCTTTCTTTGGGATGCAACATTCTAATCGCTATAATAGAAGCACAGTCATCCACTGCAGAGGCACTCTCAGATACACTTCTCGATGTACCACAGCAATTGGGTTTGCATCTAAATAATCTGGTCAGACAAAGGTATGAGAATTGTTCAAATTTGAGAACGGATACTCAGGGCGTGCAACTCGAATCAGAGCAAAATACCCAAAATCATTGCATACCTGGCGTTGTTCGCACAATCTACACTACTGCTTGTGATGAGTCATGCAGCTGATCGTAGTTCAGTTGCAGTTGATTGTTTCAACAAAATTAAAGAAGTTTATAGTCGTATTTCACCTTCGTCTCGACAAACTGGAATAATGGAAAGATAGGCCTATTTGCTAAAACAAGAGCTTCCTGTACATGAAAGTCGAAGAAGATGAACACAGAAGCAGCGACTTTGCTTTTCAGTCAGAATTATTTTTAACTGGAACTGAGTCAAAGAATAATAGGAGAAAAAGCAAAGCAATCTGAAAAGGAATATCGTAGCCGACGTCTAGTAACTGTCTATAAGTGGCTCTAGTTTCTTAGCAAGAACAAGAAACTTGCGCATTTTTCATAACGAACTTGCGACTCTGTTTGGAAAGAACACTTTATGCAAATATCTAAGAAATTAGCCAAGAATAATTATAAGCATAAACTAGTCTACTATCGTGGACTCGGGGCTGTCTCCCTAAAACTGCCCTATAAAGTGTGTGGTATCCTTTTATTTTCCAATTATTGATCATACTGTAACATTTATTGGGCCTCAAATTATGTTTCCTAATTGAAAGAATGGAAATTTTACAAAAACGTGCCATTCGAACCATTTTCAGATTGCATAATTTATGTCTACCAGTACCAAGCCTATTTTTAAAACCTATAATTTACTTCGATTAGCATGATTATATAAATAAAGTTCCAATTTGGTTCATTCATGTTTTGTTATTATCAGAGATTGTTTTCTGGTACATTTGGTACATCAAGGAACTGTTGTACATAATCATATCACTTGAACTATGTTCAATTACCGCACTGATATTGCTCATACTAGAATGAAATGTATTCTCAATAAAATGTTCTGGCCCTTCGACATGGAACAATCTTCCAAATTATTATGTTACACACCTGCTAACTATTAATACTTCTTTAACCCTCGGGCTACCAAGGGGGTGGTGGTTGCCACCCCTAGGTTTTTTTCATCTCGAACTTTTTCCGTACGGAATAAAAATTTGACCTTATAGATAGATGTAGGGGGTTCATTTACACACGTTTTGAGGTAAAACGTGAGATGATATCTCACACCGTTCAAAAGTTATGCCCAATATACCCGAGGTACCAGGGGGGATACCACCCCTAGATTTTCGACTATATCTTATCCGTCGTTTAATATTAAGAGACACAAATTACACCATTCTATAGAGGGAATGTGGGGCTACATTTCTATGGTCACCGAGTTGACCTGAGACAACAGGAAGTGCTCAAAATAAATTATAATACGCGTAATATGCGTGAAAAATGGCTGAATGGAAGCACTCCCCCTTAGTTTTTTGTCTGTAGCGTATTCATTTGTCTTCCTGGGAGAGAAACAAAGATACCATTCTTTAGTGGGAATGAAGGGCTTCATTTGCATACCTACATCTTTGTCTTTTGAATACCGGAAGTGATAAAAATAAATAATAATACGCGTAATCTGTGTGAAAATGGCTGAATACAGCATTACAACGTAAACCGATATAATTATATGTATGGATATATATGTATGGATGTACATTTATACTATATAAACATGTGTAGGGATGATTTTGTGTATCTTTTATACATAGATTAGTTTCAAAACACACATAATCTTATATTTGTTTATCCAAAAGGTACAAAATGTACGCAATAATATACAATATTGCTAATTAATGGGTTCCGTTGTTAAAAGTGATGTAATTTCGAGGTGCATTCACATAATGTACAACTAAATATACCATTCTGTGCAGAAATGAATGCTGAATCCAATGCTATATTACAAGTTATGATATGTAAAACCAAACACGAAATCCAGGGGGGGTGGTAACCACCCCCCCTTGGTAGCCAGTGTTACAAAAAAAGCTTGGTAGCCCTAGGGTTAAGACTCTTTGATGTTGCTGTGTATTAAGACTTAAACTACCGATTCAGTCCTGTTTAGTTCGTTTCAGTTGTGTATTATACACTCATACATTCATTTTTGCACTGTTAATACTGTCAAATTTTATCCAAAAAGGCCAATTCAGTCTCAACGGGTGCATATGACCCTTTTATATTAACCTAACCTTTTGACTGTTGCATCATTTACTTCAACTTTCTGAGCTTGTACTGACTGCTGCTATTGTGATATGATGGTGTTGATGCTCTGTCAATAAATGGTTTACTTACTTACTTATTTGTATAATACGTGAAATTCTAAAGCCGTATAATTATGTTGTCGTATTACTTATGCAGAACCTTCTCAATAGTGTCGCTATGTTTAGTGTAGCGTAAGCGAGAGTGACCACTACTGCATGAACCTATACAAGAGACTCGAGTGGAAGAGTTTGATTCTGCACATAGCTTAAAACTTTTGTTAATGTCTAACCACAGAACAGTTTATGCTGCTATGTTGATGTTGAATTAATTCTTACAAGAACGTATTTTCCGTTGAACTGCCTCACAATATTTAAAAACTTTCTTCGATTCACAAATAGATGTTAACGTAACTTACGCACCTAAACGAACAAAGCTGTTTCCTTCTGCTTGATTCCGTTAAATAACGGCGTAGTTGAATAGGTTGATCAATCAGTGCGGCCACTCCATTGGATTGTTCCCAAGATGTGGGGTCCATAGAGTAATGGTAACATCACTTGCGTGAAGAGCAGTAGGAAGCGGGATCGCTTCCCGCAACCCTCTCAGAGGTCAACTCAGCCTATCATTCGCGAGATGGCGCTCCAGGAAGCGTTGGGCGCCTTGCATGGCTGTCGCATACAGTTAAATTCGACTCCTGCAATAAGTTGTGATCATCCGTTCATACTGATTTGTAATCAGTAGGCCCTATGAATTTGTCCTTACCTTAGACCTTAGTCCTTTCACGCGCTTGCAACGCATCGGGCGACACAGTTCCTCCATCCCACTCTGTCCTCCGCATTCCCCTAGGCTTCCTCCCACGTCATTGCGCCGCCGTCCAGATCCTGTATGACCGTGTTTCGCAAGGTCTTTCTCGGCCTTCCACGTTTTCTTTTCCATCCCGTCGGTGTCCATTCTAGTGACTGTTTTGAGAATCTTTCATTGTGCGATCTGTGTATGTGACCAAGCCATCGCAGGCGTGATAAATTTGTCAGTTTGAAAATATTAAACGAAGATTATTATTATCTTCGGATTTTGGGGTTCAACCTGGAATCTGGGGATTTCGCATAGCAATCGTGGGATTTTTCTAAGGTCTACTGTAACGGACTAGTTTATACCGGACTCTCCAACAGTGGCAGCGAAACAGATTAGAAAAGACTCGTTCAGTGGCTGTGTTTGTAAGACGTTTATTATTATTAGTGTAACTGGTAAACATTGTAATTTGTTATTTCAATGTTATGCTCCAGTTCTTAGCTCGGCATTTTTGTGAATAAATGCAATTGTTAAAATGTATTTCATATTTCATCACAACTTTTTCCTTTTCAGTAACTTGGGATATTTTTACACTGTTGGCCAATCTTGGGATTTTTCTGGCAAGATCTTGGGATTTCAGAAAAATGGAGAGTGGTCGCCCTGTAATCAAGCTGATCCAGAATTGTTTCAATGCAATATTTAGAGCAGTCGACAGGTTAAGCATTAACCAATATTTGCTTATGGCTTTAGTAATATGCACTTTAAGACACTTCAGACAAGTGCACGTCTGTCGTAGGTTGAGCATGATTAAGCAATTAACTTTCTCAAGAGGGGTTCAAGTTCAGTATTCGCACGGGCTTGTCTGCAGGTATGTATGGGCTAACGGAGTTTATAAACGATAGACAGAGTAAGTTTGTACAGTAGGCCTATTGTTAATTGCACATTTTAAATCATGCAGTAGGCCTATACCTACCTTTATCAATCACACCCTAATGTTAACGGAGACACAATTAAAGTGGAAAATGGAGAGCTTGGTAGTCGTCTAAGCGTTGAACGGATGGACTACATATTTGATAGGAGCGATTAATTTGTGGTCTTTATCCAGATAACGGTAGAAGCGATGGCACCATGCATGAATTTTTGTGTTTTTTCTTTTTGCTGGCTAATATTGATGATGATGATGATGATAATAATAATAATAATAATAATAATAATAATAATAATAATAATAATAATAATAATAATAATAATAATAATAATAATAATAATAATAATAATAATAATAATAATAATAATAATCAGTTTCAGCCCGTGGCCATCGAGACTTTGGGCCCGTTCAATCCTTCGGCTCTGGACTTCATTAGTGAACTAGGCCGTCGTATGTCTTTCACTGGTGGCGACAGACGCGAGACATCATTCCTTTTCCAACGTCTGTCTGTTTGCGTCCAACGCTATAACTTGGTCGCATTCAACGGCACTTTTCCTGCAAACCCTGAAGACGAGGCCTGACCCTCCAGACAAATTTCCTGCTCCTTATAGCAATTTTTCATAAATCCTGAGGGATCCTTGATACCTCGGGTAAAAAAAAACAACAACAATAATAATAATAATAATAATAATAATAATAATAATAATAATAATAATAATACTAATAATAATAGTATTTATTCTTGAATGAAGCGCCTGACAAACGCACTACACTGTACATGTACATGGCAGGACGATTAAACAATACTATTAACAAGAACACAAATCACAGAAGACATAATCAACAAAGTTGCAGCCATGCAAGGCGCCAGCTTATTGTACTTTTGCTGCCACCTAGGGAATGAAGGCATGAGCTAAACCCAGGGGTCTTACGGAGTCGAACCGAGTCCGTGAAAACTTCAGGCAAGAGTGTAATCCTTTATACTCTTCCCCTCCCTAGCCTACATTTACGCTCATGGACCGGTTTCACTGGGCAAGATATCTTTAAAGTTTTGCTCCCTGAGAAAGTCAGTTTCAGAATTGACTGTGTGATGTTGGAATTTGGAGAAACATTAAAGAATAGCTTTTATTGTTTTAATCTCGATCGGGCGCAGGGAGTAGGGGAGCGACTTTTTGGAGGTACTCCATGGAGTACATGCCTGGGATTTCCCAAGACCGCATAGAAGAGTCGTGAATCAGCAGTGTGGCAAAGATGTTCAAACGATGGACTGTCCTCTGGCAGGTACCGCAGACGAATCAGACCCCGTATCGCCGACTGATGGTGGTTCTTTTCTTGTTGCTCCGCAAACCCCCACCAAGATCGGAGCAACATATAGCATTCGGTAATAGTGATAAAATCGTTGCCCTTTGGTGTAGTTGGATATTATGCCAAATATTTTTAAAATTCATTCTCTAGGTGTGCACCAACGAGTTGTAAAATTTGACAATTGTTACAGCAATTGTCGAATTTATGAAAATTTCTATACATTTTTAAAATGTAACACGCTAATGGTAATAGTGTTAGAGCATTTAATGATCACTTATTTAATGACTATGCAAAATAAATTAATAAAATGATTGCAATATTAAATAACAATAAATAGTAAACATTTAACAATAAACATTGAACAATCACAACAGTTGTAGATTACACTCATTTGTCACTGAAAAATGAGTCAATAGCCTACTCATTTAATTATTCTATTAATTCAACTCCGATTGAAATTCTGCTTTGATATAGAAAAAAGGCAAGGATGGAACCATGTCTAGATGTCTGTCCCACTACAGCAGCAGTTACCTCATTAACAAGTTCGACAGAGTGTATAACCGATTGTGTGTGGCATGGAAAATCAGGAAAATCGAGTGTTGGCACACACTTACTGGCGATAAATTCTTCCAGGTCGGCTTTCGAAAGTGTTGAAATGACCGGTGGTTCTGTTGAGCTCAAGAACGTCAACTTGTCTTTATCCAGCTTGGCCAAGGTACCTCTGCGCAATAGTCTGTGAGACGCCGGCTGCTCATTCTGGATAGATTGAGAAGATTGTTGCCGCCCAGCTTACCCACTATCTGGACAAAATGGCCTTCAGCCAGCCTATCAGTCTGGATTCCGTAAGGGCCATTCCATGGCAACCCTGGAAGTCCGTCTCCTTTCTGACATTTATGGGGCCATTGAGGAATCTGAACATACATGTGAGCGCTGCATTCGATACAGTAGACCATGAGATTCTGCTGCAGCGCTTATTTGTCTCCTTTGGCATTTTTGGTAATATGCTTGGATGGTGTAACGGGTCCCACTACTCTATAGGGGAGGTTAGAGTTGAATCTTACTCACGTTACTTTATTATTGTATTGTATTGTATTTGAACACTTGTTATAGCGCCTCTACCAGATTGCCCATTCAGAGGCGCTCCCGACTACTGCGCGGACGCTGAATCGGGGTTTCACGCCGAAGCGCATGAGCAATTGCGAGTGAAGGACTTGCCCAGGGTCCCTACGCGGCGGCTTTTGAGGTGGATTCGAACCCGCAACCCTCCAGCTGCAAGGCACCGAACATACCCCTATACAACCGCGCCCCAATATATTGTGTTGTGTTGTATTGTGTTGTATTGTACTCCACGTTTATATTGCGACCGAGTCACCCACAGTAAAGATCCGAGAAATTAATCTCTGATAAACCGACCGACCGGGAAGCGAACCCGGGCCGCCGGCGTGGCGAGCGGGCTACCAGCCCACTCGGCCACTCAGGATCTCTGGCGAAGGTAGCAATGCATGTAAGCCTTGTAAGGCCTACCATTATTGTAGAATTCAATGATGACAGTCTTGAGTTTTGAATATTAATCAGTTCAACAAATGTTTGATTTAAATAAAATTATATTATAACTAGATGTTTGCCCGTCCTAAGACGGTTAAGTTTAGCGTGCACGGCCGGGCCAATTGAAATCAGCGCTCCCTCTTTTCTCCACTTCGCTTTCCCTTGCTCAACTTTTCCCTTCCAATTCCACTTCCCACCCCTTTCCCCTGCCTTCTCCCCTTCCCGTCCCATAACCTCCCATTCCTGTTTTCCCTCCCATCCTACCCCTATTCTACCCCTCCCGACCCATTCTCTACCCCTCCCCCATACTGCCCTTCCTTTTCCCTCTTAATCACCTTCCTTTCTTCTCCACTCACACTCCCCTGCCCTGTTCCTTCCCACCCCTCTCCCCAATCCCCTCCACCTCTCACTCCCCTTCCTGTCCCTCCCTTCCCTCCTTCTCTCCTCTCCCTCCAACTCCCTCTCCCGCCCTCCATCTCTCCCTACCACCAACCCTTCGTCCATGAACGCCTGTATAATAGCTATGCTCCGTCCCTCCGTTGTTGAGAAATATATTCTGTTGCTTTGACGACGTTTTCTTTGTAATAATATTGTGACGTCACACAAAGAACTTCGGCTAGATAATATTATATATATATATATATATATATATACTATGGCAATGAAGGCGAAATAGCATACCCGCACGCATCAGACCAGGCGCGCATGCAGTCATCCAGTCACAGAGATTTCTGTGCGTTTATATTATTATGTTAATACTATATTTAACTATTTTAGAAGATTAGTTATTCATTAGTTCATAGGCTACAATCCTTACCTAGAACCATCATCGTTGACTACTTACAATTTATTATGTTTTATAAGGCCCTAAGCTAACCTCCCCAGACAACTCTTTGTGATGAAATGTTATATTCACTTGAACTGGCGCTCGTCTTACAATTATGGTAGAGCGTCATCGATCTCCCTCTCGGCTGACTTGGCTTTTCTACAGGCTGACGAAGTTCTTTTCGATGTTTCTTCTTGTTGTAATTGTAATTGTAATTGAACATTTGTATAGCTCCACTCAGAGATTAAGAGGCGCTCCCGACCCAGGGCTCTAACAAATAAGACAGTCTTCAGGCGTTTCCGAAACAGAGGAAGAGAAAGGCTGAGAAGCTCAAGACGCAATTCATGCAGAAGATGGTTCCAACTGGAGGGGCTTCTGGATTGAGCAGTTGAACCACGCATGCGAGCGACAACCAGCAGGCCTCTGACGGCAGAGCGCAGAGCAGAGCGACCAGGGAGTGTAGAAACCGATGTGCATAAGGCCTGAAGGTATGAAGGAGCTACCCCGAGCAGAGAGTTGCGCATAAGTGTGAGAATTTTGAACTGAATGCGCTGGGGCACAGGAAGCCAGTGAAGAGTTTCCCGAATGAAGGTAGATATGTCAGAGTACTTTGGGAGACCACAAATAAGGCGGGCGGATGCGTTAAGAATGGACTGAAGCTTGGAGAGGTTTAGTGAAGAGAGACCGGCAAAGATGGAGTTGCCGAAGTCAACCCTAGTACAGATCAGTGCGTGGACGAGAAGGTTGACCGCGTGAGGAGGCAGTGAGTGAACGATGGTGCGAATTTTGCGTAGATGATAAAGGCATGTTCGAGAGATGCGATTGACATAGTCTGAAAATGAGAGAACTGGATCCAGGGTAACGCCCAGATCCCGAACTGAGACAGAGTAGTGGACTCTGGGAAAGTAGCGCGGCGAAATTCCATGTCAATCTTGGCTAGTTGCGCTCCACCGCCAAGCCAGATGAATTGGGTTTTGTCTGAATTAAGGCGGAGACGGTTAGAAGACATCCAAAGGTCCAGTGTCGTGGTGGCCTCAAGGACCCTGGCACCCAGTGAAGCAGCTGCGCTGGATGGACCATGAACAAAGTGCTTGGGTGTAATCGGCGTACTGATGAGCAGAGACCCCCTTGAGAGTGAGTATGTCTGAAAGGTCGGCGGTGTAGAGAATGTAGAGGAGTGGGGCCAGCACTGAACCTTGAGGCAAACCATATGGAATAAAAGTCCAGGGAGAGCGTGTGGACCCGAAGACGACAGAGAGAGAGAGAGACAGACAGACAGACAGACAGACAGACAGACAGACAGAGCGGTCAGAGAGAAAAGAGCGGAACCAAAAGAGGGCTGAATCAGCAATGCCAAAGGATTTAGATAAGCACTCGAGGAGGATGGCATGGTACACGGTGTCAAAGGCGGCACTGACATCGAACAGTGCGAGATGAGTGACGTGACCTTAGTCGCCTGCACTAAAGACGTCAGCAAGAAAGCGATTCATTAGAGATTCAGTAGAGTGGTACTTCCTAAAGCCGGATTGGAGAGGAGGCATTAGTGAGTTGGTGTCGAGGTAGTGAACGAGCTGAAGTGAAATGCATTTTTCAGAGAGTTTAGAAATGAAAGAAAGGTTCTAGATAGGGCGATAGTTGGAAGGAGTTCCTGGGTCTAGGCCATGGCGCTTAAGCGATGGAAACACCACTGCCCTTTTGTGTGGGACTGGAACAGAGCCCTGAGGCAAAGAGGAGTTACATAACAACAGTAAAACACGGAAGAAATTTGTCCATAAACTCTTTTATTATAAATGGAGGAAGCAGATCCAGCTCGCACGACTTCGACGAAGAGTCCAGAATGAGGCGGCTGAGAGCATCCGAATTTAGAGGCTTCCATCCGGTTAGACTGGCTGCTGTAGGGGGGAAGGAGGGAGGCGGAGAGCCCTCAGTAGATCGACGGGTCACGGCAATCTTCTCGGTTATATAATCCAGATAATCGTCGGCAGTGAACGAAGGTTGTGAAGGGGAGCATGGTGCAGCGGAGCGACCGAGGACTCCAGCGAGTGAGGATCATAGTCGACGCTGGTTACTATCAGCTCCTCCCAGTATAACGTTTCCCTGAAGCGAAAATCTCTGTGCATTTCTCAGAGGTGTTGAATCCAGACGAGACGATCCGCCGGCTCGCGGGAGCGACGATATCTGCGTTCAAGGCGTCTTACGTCCCGGCGTAGGGTGCGACAGTGAGAGTCGAACCAGGGCACGAGTGGTCTGTGGCGGATCCGGTGAGAGCAGAGCGGAAGGAGAGTGTCGATGAGAGGAAGAACCGTCGAGTCGAAGAGAGCAGAGTTCCTCGGTTGAGTTCTCAGCCCGTGAAGATAGATCAACGCAGTCTACGCAGAGAGGACTATTGAGCAATCCAGTGCGGGAAGGTTTAAGTTTCCGGAGGGCGTATGTTGGCTGAGCCATATTGTGGCCATTCTGTTCGAAGTGATTCTTCTAGTTGAATTCAGCGCTTCTTCCAGCTTATCTTCTAGCTAGATCTTGATGATGATTGGGTGGCGAATCAAACACCAAAGTCAGAGTTCGTATAATTCGCAAACGAAACGTTCTACGTTGGAATTATAATCGCACTGTTGATTCGATACTGACGTTAACTATCAATCCCAGTCGATCGCAAGTTGAAACGACGTGACTTCCGATAGTCCTCTGAAGTTTACAACGTTCGCTACTCAACGAAGTGTGTCAGCGGACACCTCCTAACATTACTCCCTCTATTGATCGTCTTTCGATCAACAAATTACCTAAACTTGTTGTCCGATCAGGAGTTTGTTTGCTAAACTGCCTCGTACGACTACCGACGCCTTCGCAGTCAACAACAACAGTGACTTGATTCTGCATACCGGGCGTGAAGGCGCCAAACCGCGGTTCATTCGGCAGACGACATTCTCAACCGTCCGTATTTCAACTCAACCAATCACGTCTCGACAACATCGTCACGGATTAACTCAGCACCACCGGTTATCCCCGAATCCTAGCTAAATATTATTACCTATATCGCTGGTTCTGACGCTGGTTCAATTGATTAATTGAATCATTAATACTATACAGTACAATTGAATCTCATCCGCGATTAGTCAGCAACATCCCAACAATTACTGTAGCCTCACTCCTTAACCCGTACATGCATATATAAAAGAGCTTGTATCTACAACGTTTAGTCGTATGACTTGTGTGGGGTCTCAAGGAAATTCGCCGCTACAGATGGCTTAGGCTACTTCTTTCCTGCAGAATAGAACCACTCATGGTAGCCCACGGTTCCACTAAGTCCCCCCGGGTCTTTTCACCATTTGGTTTACCCCAAGGCTCTGTCCTTGGTCCTCTTCTATACATAATCTTCACGGCGGACTTTGGACCTCTGCTTTCTGCTGGGGCTACCCTGAGCTAATCTTACGCGGATGAGATTCAAGCGTACTGTGGCGTTATTGCGTGGCGCTGTTGAACGCCTTAGCAACGTCGGCTTATTATGACGTCATTGCCTTAGCAACGTAGTGGGCCGAGATTCGCTCTAGCCTAGAGTCCCCGGGACCGGTTGCTAGGCAACCATCAAGCCTGCCCAGAGTCCCCGGGACCTGCCTAGAGTCCCCGGGACCTGCCTAGAGCAAACGGGAAGCCTGCCCAGAGTCCCCGGGACGTGCCCAGAGTCCCCGGGACCTGCCCAGCCTTGATGCGTCGGATTGCTATAAATAGCGCTACTTAAGAGCTCAGTCGTCGCTCAGTTTAGGTTTAGTTCAGTTCAGTAGTTGTCGTGAAGCTCAGTTGAAGTTCTGTAGCAGTTGATTTGTAACTTGTCAGTCGATTCTTCGTTCGTTGAATAATACAAGTGTTTGTGTTGACTTGACTCCGTCGTTTCTTTGTCTAATTGACGATCGGTGGCCGCAAGCATCGTCTAGTCCTTTGCCTGACAGGAGAGGCCAAGCCTGGCCGGACATAGAGGACTGGAGGATTTGTGCGACGCTATCCTGGTAACTGTTAAAGAAGAGATGAATCCAACCAGGTTTTCCGGGAGAAGAAAGATAGTTGGACACTTGACCGCTTCACCCGAAGGACGGAGAAAGGAGAGAGTTTTCCACAGTGGTCCCGTAAGTGGGGTCAAGCCAAGCTTTCTCCATCGAAGTTGATCAACCCGTTACAGTACGCCCACTGGGCGATCTCTGCGGCGGGAACAATGAGCAGGGCCAGTGAACCCCGCAGGCATGGATGTCATCAAACCGCTTGCGGCTTAATCTGACCAAGACACAGCTTATCTGGCTTGGAACTCGTCAGCATGTTTCCAAATCCTAGGGTCGGGAAGTCATGGGCGGGGCTAATGCCTAGAGAAACACATCGCGTGACGCATCTAATTAATATTCATAGCCTTGACGCAGACGTTTGTTTATCTGAGGATCGGCAATATATCTATGGGCTGTAATAAGTCTGTCAAGAAATAAAACACTGTCGAACGATGTTCAAGTTGATAATTTATCGTTTTAGCGTTCTTTCTGTAGGTTGCGCTTTTTAACACATCGTTTCATCGTTTCATGTAGGCCTAGTTTAGCGTAAATTTTACGCCCATTGTATCGTATCGTATCTGAGAATTTGTAAAGCGTCTCTTACAGTACTAGCTATTCAGAGGCGCTCTCAGCGTGACAGCCCGAGGAAATAAGAAAGTGTTCAAGCAACGAAGGGATGAAGGTGGGACCCCGACTAAAATCTTAGGCCTACTGCGGATTGAGGGGGGAGGTCGTCCCACATAGAAGGGCCCACGATGGCGAAGGCACGATGCTTGTCCGTGGCAAACCTTGCCCGAGGAACTAGGAGATCAAGTCGATCCGCAGACCAGAGAGGGCGGGAAGAGACAGCAGATAGAGGTTTGTAACTCTATTGTTTTCATCAATCCAACTTCTACCTTTACGAGAATCCTTTCCATCGATTTAGCTTCCATTAAACAAGAATTCGATTCATCAATCCAACTTATATTTAAGCAGGAATTATTTTTCATCAATACGATTTTTGTTTTATTAAGAACTATTTTTCATCAAACCATCTTCTGTTTAAGCAAGACTCTTTTCACCCGGCCTACTTCTATTTAAGCAAAAATTATTTTCATCCATCCGACTTCAAGTTAGCAAGAATTCTTATCGTCAAACCCAGTTATAGTCGACCAAAGCTGAAACCCATGCAATGGCGAATAATTAACAACGCTAAACTACACGATTACCCAACTCCTATTCAAGCAAGAATTATTTTTATCAATCCAACTTCTATTTAAGCGAAACAAATTATCCAACCTCTAATTAATCAAGAATTATTTTAATCAATCCAGCTTCCATTTAAGCAGGATTTACTTTCATCAGTCCAACTTCAATTTAGGCCCTGAGCAAGAATTACTTTCATCACTCCTACTTCTATTTAAGCAAAAATGATAATTATCCAACCTCTATTTAATCGAGAATTATTTTCATCAATCCAGCTTCTATTTAAGCAAAGAAATTTTTGATTTCAATCCAACTTCTATAGCCTATTTAAGCAAGAATTACACCGTCCAATAATTTAAAACGCTCGAACGATAAATAAGTTGTACATGTAGGTGCTAACTATCTTGGTCTTTTTAGTTTGCCGATATAACCCGATATTCTTCTTAAATATGATTCTTAATTATTTTGTACACTATTTTGAACCAGTTGCTTCTTAAATAGAAGACTTCGAAAATAACTTGTCGGAACAAACAACTACAGGCAGAAACATTCGTCATATTTTATGAATATTAATGAGATAAGTCACGTGGTTATACTTCTCTAATCATTAAGTCCCGCCCATGTCTTCCCGACCCTAGGATTTGGAAACATGCAGCAGATTGCTAAGGTAGACCTTGGTTACATTGCCTCAAAATATCTGCACCTCGCCTTCTCATCCTCAGTCCAAGACCTGAGGGTAACCTTATACCAGGAGATTACTTTTATCTAACGGTTCTAGGGAAATAGGAGCCGGACAATTCGAAGCGGATATTTCGGAGCCGGGAAATTCGTAGCGTACATTTAGGAGGGCTTAATTCGGGGCGGACAATTGGGAGTCGGATAATTGGGAGCGCTTATCGATCTGGGCATTAATTCTTACTAGACCTCTTTTGAAACATGGAATTCAGTCTAACTTAGATCTATTCGTGTCTACAAATGCAAGAATGTATGAGCTTTTGAAACCAAAGATATTGTTTGTCTTCCATAAAGCTCAGATATATTTGCATTTAGACAAACGATCAATGTTTGGGACGAAGAATTTTGTTAGAAAGATGAGACGACGATGGGGTGGACTGGCCAACCGCCCACACTGGCCAAGGCTACAAAATGTAAATCGCTAACACTCCATACCTTTGGCTGTCTTTCAGGCTATAGTTCAAGGGACTGCTCTTATTCTTCTTCTTGCACTTATTTCATCTTCATCATGTATTCCGCTCAAGAAGCACCAATAAGCAGAAGCGAAACGAGATAGATAGATAGATTTCGTTTATTAAGATACAAAGTTGACATACCGTATCTACAAAACGGACAGTCTGAACCAATGGACCTCTCGCCCACTGAATCATTTTTATACTACCCAAGCATTTAACTATTATTTCTTCGTTCAGTGTGATTTTTTCCAATAAATCCCTTCTAGAATTCTGTACGCATAATTATCGGGTCTCTTGCTCCCAAACCATTATACTATTTCCCTCTATTACAGCCTTTTTTATGACAGTCACGTGTATCTTGTCGCAACGAATCGCAACTTATTGGAAGTGTGGTTTTATGACAAGGCCAAAATGAGACATTTTGTCAATATATGTCGGCGAACTTCAGGTCTTCAGCAGCTCCTGGTACGCAGACAATCGTCAACATGTCTCACTCCGATATAGATTACATGAAGCTCATGGTATATTTGATACTGCACTGCATTAGCATTGTAGCTCGTGATTGGCTATTGTAGTACATATCATGCTCTTTTGATTTTAGAAAAAAATGTTGACCGAAATGCTTCCATCCGGAATTCACACACCCGTAACATGAACTCCTCTCTACACAGTGCTTTGAAAGATCGAGGATCACAAAGTAAAACCATTCTGTTAGCGCTTGTCGATCTGGGTGCGTATGAAATGACCATAAATTTTTACGAGACGTCTCTTTTGAAACACGGAATTCAAACTTACTTATTCTTATCTACAAATGCAGAGATGTGTGAGCTTCTGAATGCAAAGGGTATCTATTGCCTTCAATACAGTTCAGATGCTGCATCTGATAAAAGATCAATGTTTGGAACACCAGATTTTGTCAGAAAGATGAACATCAGAACATACATGATACATCAGAACATACATGATAATTGATGCGTTGGAACAGGGCTACAATGTCCTACATACAGACGTTGATATGATATTTGTCCGGAATCCTTTACTCGATCTTCCCTGCCTCAATGGATCGTGTGATGTCGCAATTATGTGGAACAGCACTAATTATAATGCTGGTTTCTTGATTATAAGAAGTACTAGCGCAACTATTGATTTATATAAAGATATAAAAAAGACCACAGAAACAACAACAGTAAATTACCAAGTGGCTCTGAATCAAGCGCTAGGAAGAACGAAAGGAAGGCTGAAAATAGAAAAATTACCAAAAGACAAATATTCGTGCGGAAAATACTTTTATGAGGATCTAGTTGGACGACATTTTGGTGATGATCCATCTTTGAATAAAACACAACCTGTAGTTATTCACAACAATTGGATCGTTAGTATGGAAGCGAAAATATATAGATTTAAGGAAATGTTACAATAAAGCTACGACTAGAATGGTTACTACTCAAGCAAAACAGCGAAGTATATCAGCTTCGAAAACCCATTGTTAAAAGCATCAACTGATAAAGAATCAGAAGAAGCAGTATGGAGCAGAGAAAAGACAGCGTTGCAAAATGCTCTAATGATTGGCGCATTACTGAATCGCTCAGTTATTCTACCTAAATTTCACTGCGGGAAGAAACTCTGCTCCCTCCTTAATTGGATAAAAATAAGACACTTTGATATTGTTTTCAAAGATAAGTATCGAGAGAGTTTATTTGTGACTCATTCTAAAGTTCCAAATGATATTTCGTCCTCATTATCATCACTATACCTAATTCAAAATAGAAGCCTTGAACCTGATACTATGTCTTTTGATGGTGCTGTTCAGTATGAGCCATCAGATGAAGTCAATGGGCCTAGCAAATCAGAAATACTTCATTGGTACGGTCACGTCACCGAGAGCGTTTTGCGCTTTATAAATCTGTTTGGAGAATTTAAACTGTTGCAAAACCTCCCACTTGGCTTGTACAATACATCAATCAAAGCTTTTGAAACAGCATTTGTAAATGGCAAGTACATTCAATTTAAATAGATGCAATCTGTAGGCCTATCATATAAGTTTAAATAGATGCATAGTATCTAATGTCATAATTATATAGTTTGCTTATTTTATATTCTCATTTGAACTCTGTAACTATCTTTCAGATTTCATTTTTATTTCACAAGACAATGGCTTTTATACAAAATAACATGTGCTAATTATAGATTATGAAATCGAAAACACTCTGAATGCATGCTTCACATTTCTTACTTGTTTCATATAAGAATTACTTAATCTAGACTATAAAATGAGCTATTCATTTCCTGATACCATTGACAGATAAGGTACTAAACGAATTTATGGAACTGACTTATTTAAATACAGAGTAGGTCATTTTTCTTCTTTGTGTGCCATAGTCAGTCCTGATAGCTGATACCCAAGATTTCTCATCATTTAACGAGGTCATCTTAGTATTTTCTCTGGTCATGTTTTTGATAAACGAGCTTTTGAGTTCCTCTTACTGTATTATTGACCTATGGGGCTGCAAGATGATTGAATGGTAAAACGCTATCACGAAGATCAGAAGGATGCAACATAAGGTTAACTCAGCCTTCCATTCGCTAGGTGGCGTTTGTAAAATGAGCGGTAGGACAAATGGGCTCTTTGCAGGCTGACATACAGTTAAATTCGACTCATGCTATCGTCTGTTACTACTATATCATGTACAGCCCCTACCCAGACCCCTTCCCTGAGAGTTTTTCGAAAAGGCGTAATTTTTGGCAAACTCTGGTTACGCCACTGACTGATAGTTCTTTAACTGGCTGGTTACAGATAAATGTTCCGAGCCGGTAATAATTTGGAGGTTCGCGTTGAAAGCTCTACGACGAAACCAAGGTTTATATGAAACAACCATGTTCTCTACATAGAGTGCTGTATGCATTAACTTCAACTTAATATAAACATTAACTTTTCGAGTCGAACAACACAGTGCAGATCGTTTACAATACGCTTGCGAATCATAATATCATAACATAATCAATGTGTTTTTTTTAATTACAACGTTAGAGCAATACCGGATTATTAGAAAATAGTTGACTATTAAAGCAGTAAGGAAATCGACAACATGACCATTGTGGCAGGTAGCAAAAACAGTAATATGAATTTCTACAGTAGCCTAGATTCACAAAACTGCATAGAATTAGGCAACTGGAATGTGCTCTGAAGCCTGTGATGATCGTGACAAAACTGATTATTAATAGAGTAACAAATTCCGTATAGGCGAAAGCCCATTCTATAAATTGGCACTCAATTTTCTATTATTATTATTATTATTATTATTATTATTATTATTATTATTATTTTTTTGCCTGTGTTCCATCAAGAATTTGATAAGAACTTTTCTCAGACATGTCATATTCAGATTAAGACACAACTAATATCTTATGAAATAATGAACACCTTCATTATGCCAAAGAATCAGAAACGACAACATCGAGCAAATATGATACAAAGCACAAACAGAAATAAGTCCAACCCAATTAAAAGTCAGTTAGCAGTTCAGATAGCTGTAAACAAGTAATTTAACTTGGTATAATTATTAATTTTTTATAAAGTGCTTAATGTTTCATACTACTAGAAAGCTGGTAATAAACTAAACTCATTAAACTAAATTACTTTTTCTCATTTTTGTATCGTTTAGTTATTGTTCTGCCTCTGTGGCGTAATAAAGTGTTCATAATTATTATTAGATAACGGCATTATGTTTAGTCATGAATACCAATGCAAGGCAATCATCGTTACAGTTACATCGATTAACTATGTCCTCAAAAGTTACATCGATTAACTATGTCCTTAAAAGATTGAGTATAGCAACATTTGCCGAGAAGTATAATATGAATAAAATTATACAGCGATGTGCTTTCAACCGGAATACAACATTAAGCCTGGCTAGTTCTTAAATAAATTTTTACACTTTACCATTTCTGAAACCCAAACATTAGACGATAATAATGGTATTTCAGCATAGGGGTCGTCCATTAATTATGTCAACAAATTTTAGGCAGTTTTTGACCCCCTCACCCTTGTCAACAACTGTCAAACATTGACGGACCCACCCCTAAAAAATTAGGTCAACAATCCCAGAACCCCCCCTACCTACAAAAAAGAAACACAATGACTCAATACATGTAGAATAATTTTTTCAACTTTTTCACACTAAAAATGCAATCTCGAATTTAAAAATATATGAGTTTAGTTTATTACCAGCTTTCTAGTAGTATGAAACATTAAGCACTTTATACATTTTTAGCATTACCTAATGTTTCGCTACCATTTTGAAGGTCTGGGTTGATTTATTGGAAAAACATTTGTTGACGTCAAATTGTACGAACCCCCACACCCCCGGCCTCCCCTTGTCAACAACTGTCAAACTTTTCTAAACCCCTCCCCCTATTTTGTTGACATAATTAATGGCGACCCCATACATGTACATTCAAATCATTAAGTTGTCCGGCTGGTAGTCGATGCAGGGATGGTGTAACCCAATGGGCAAAGAGAACCTCTTCTTCAACTTAAGATGAAGAAATTCATCCAAATTGGAGGCATGAGACTAGATACAGTTACACGCACTGTAGAACGACCCCTTGAAAAGATAAATAAAATGTTAGATATCCAAGGCCACCATTAAATTTTCACCTAAATGGGTACCTGAGTGCTTGAACGAATTTATCCATTTGACGGGATGCACACCATTATGTCTAAGAGAGCACACAAACATGAATGTTACATTAGAATATAGTTTCCGGACTAATGGCATGAAACAGTTATGCCTTAATAAATTGTATGGAAAAGTTTTATGCTGATGTCAGTGTTATATGCAATCGCCTAAAACGGTTAGGATAGCGATACACGTTGCAACGTTGTTTAGGCGAAATTTAAACGTTCGTGCAATTAATTTCTTATAATCTCTTGCAGCGCACAATACCTAAAAAATTAATTCAGCTTAAAGGTTAACTTTAAAAAAATTTGTTTCCATGATAACGTTCATTGATTACAGTCCATATTAAGATTATTTTCAATTGATGCTATTCGGTTTTACTGTTCTTCATTTGCATCTGAAAAACGCACATTTCAAAAATTCAGTCTAAGTTGACTTTAATTAAACAATTTTTGAAAATATACTAAACTTTCTAAAATCATTTCTTTAATGTATTCAGTAAGTTTGCGCTCTGTTTAATAATGTACATAAAGATTTACATATAAAAAATAGCATACCAATGATCACTCAAAAATATGGACCGAGTTAGGTTTGGAAATGAGTTCTTCAATTTATTCTCGTGCGCTCGCATCTCGTACCGTTTAGTCTGTAGCTTTTCTTTAGCAATTCACAATGCATTGCGACTGCGTGCCTAACACATTTTTTATTAGTACTGGTGTAGTTGCTACATCTCCATAATGGCTCTTTGAATTAATCGGCTATAGTCTATAGTAGAGCTGTACCGATTAAACGGCCATACGCGTAATCGGGCCGATTATTAGAACAATCGGTATAATTGGGTATCGGCAAAATAATCGGTTAATCGGTGCCGATGTAAAATTGTATTATAATTTAATAATTTTACTTAAATTATTGCATATTCCAAGTTTTTCATCGATTTTCATCTATCGTTTTACGTCCCTTATTATTTACGCATTAAAACATATCGTTAACAACTTCCCAACTTAATTTAAACGTCCACCCTTATAGTTGTGACGATAGATTACTGGTTTATGTTTCGGAACCGAACATTTTGACTAAACAAATAATGAAATATTCGGTTTCATAATGGGTAGGCCTATTGGCAGTTTAATAATCGGCCATACGCGGTATCGGCATAATCGGCTAAAAGCGATATCGGTACAGCTCTAGACTAGAGCGTCTAAAGCGAGATCCAATTCTAGATAGGAGACTGAATAAAATAATGTCCTCCAGATGTGATAGAGGGCGCAGTTAAATTGCAAAAGGAGAATATCGTATTTTTAAGCTCTATCAGATTCGTTTAATCGGTATGCTCAAACACTTAGCTCAGTTTTCGATCGTCAGACTATGGAAAACTACTAAAATAAATAGCATAACTAATCTGTTTCAGGAAGACTAAATTCTCTGCTTTGTTGTAATTTATGATGGTGCATAAAACAGTCAAAACAATTTACCGAGGCAGAAAGCACAGGAATAGTACAAATACTCACCTATTAAAAATTAAAAAAAATTGTAATAAGAGTTCATTGACTTGTTCTTATTCTGCATATTATGTACGCATTCCTTCTTGGTTTACGTACTAGATCTAAAGTTTGCTGAAACCTCTATTAGACCCCTAGGCATTGTTTTTCGCAGTTCATCAAAAGTAGCGCAACATAAGCGCTGCAGTGTTGCTTGAACAGCATAACTATAGTGATTTCAATATTTTGACGTATATTCTTGATATATCCTGCTGGAAAGTTTAGTTTAAGGCCACGCTAAAAGTTTCGATACAAATGTTAAAATGTATTAATGTTTTCTACAAGGTTTCTGTTTAAACGAATTAAACAACATAACATAAAGCTTCACACAAATGTGACAATCGTCATCTCGAAGATGTCCGATGATGTACGACGATACATCGACTAGCTCTCTGCGTATTTACACGCGCAGTTCACAGATTGCACAGTTTACCGAATTACAGTTAAAATCATTCCACGAGTAGTTTCTTTCTGGCGTAATTTCAAGGCAGTTTTCCAGATTTTCATAGCAGTCGGGGTCATTTGGGTGCCAGTTGGTATAGTTGAATGGTATTTCAATTCCTCTCAGTGGTTTCCAAACGTAAGGATCTCCACATCGACGGGGATTTCTCGTCTGTCCGCCTATCCAGATTTTTTCACACTGCATGCATGTGTAACTGATACGCGTGCAGTTAGCATTACTACCTCCTAAAAAGTCAAAATGTGTACGATAAGTGTGTTAAGATTAGCTGTTTCTGCGATAACTTTCATTTCATTTCATTTCAGATATTTATATAGCGCCCCTTCAAGATTTCTATTCAGAGGCGCTCCCGACTACAGCGCGGACACTGAATCGGAGTTTCACGCCGAAGCGCATGAGCAATTCGTAATCGTAATCGTAATCGTAAACTCGATATTTCTACAGCGCCCACAAAAGCGAAGTCGCGGGAACCAGCTTATTCACAGGCGCTTAACCAAAACAGAATCGATAGACAGGGGGTCAAAATCCAGAGAGTCAGGCAGGCAGACAGTCAGACGGCTAAGGTGGATGATGCTTAGAGTTGAAATGGCGAGGAAGGTGAGGGGAGAGAAGGAATCGGGATAGGATTTGTGAAAAGCAGTGTTTTCAGTTTTGAGTGGAAGACCTGTGGAGAGATAGCAAGAGGTGAGGTTTTGGTGAGTTCATAGGATGGATCGGATATTTGTCGTAGCACAGGCGGGAGTTTGTTCCAAAGAGGCGGGACAGCTATTGCTATGGAACGATTTGCAAATTTAAGCGATGAGGTGACGGAAGGGCGGAGCAGTGTGAGGGTGGAAGATGAACGGGTTGAACGAAGAGGTTGGACCGAGAACAACTGACGGAGATACGAGGGCTGAGAGGATTGAAGTGTATTGTAGGTGAGGGATAGGACTTTATATTCTATTTGTTCAGGAATTTTGAGCCAGTGGAGTGATTTCAAGACAGGTGTGATGTGGTGGTGTTTGGGGGTTTTGGTGACAGCACGGGCGAGGGCATTCTGAATGGCTTGGAGGCGATTAATTTGAGTGGTATCTATGTTGAGAAAGAGAGCATTGCAGTAATCTAATTTGGCGTGAACTATTGATGTGGCGATTGTTGATGAGGTTTTGAAGTCAAGCATAGGGCGGATTCTACGCAGGTCACGGATGTGCATGAAGCAAGAACGGGAAAGATGGGTGATGTGATCGGAAAAGCTAAGATTCTGGTCAAAAGTCACACCTAGGTTGCGGACAGGAGAATTTGCTATGAATGTGTGAGTGGATACAGAGTCAAGGCTGAGGGAAATAGAGGGATCTGGGATTTTCTTGAGTTGCTCACGGAGGCCTATAAGAATGAATTCAGTTTTAGAGGGGTTGAGGCACAACATGTTTGAAGTCATCCAGAAGGAGATTTGTTTTACTACACCAAGGAGATGAGTCGGCGAAGCTGCTGGGAGAGAATGAAATGAATAATTGGGTGTCGTCAGCGTATAGGTGATGGTCAACTGAGGATGCTTTGATGAGTGAGCTGAGTGGAGTAGTGTAAAGGATGAACATTAGGGGCCCAAGAACAGAACCTTGCGGAACACCACAGGTGAGAGGGCATGATTGCGATGAGGTTTCTGGTGTTTTAACAGAGAAAGAGCGGAAGAGAGATAGGTCTGAATCCAGAGGGCAGAGAAGTGTCGGTAAAACCGAACCAGGTAGACAGTCTTTGGAGTAATATGTTGTGGTCAATGGTGTCGAAAGCTGCAGAAATATCAAGGAGGCACAGACAGGAGACTTGTTGATGAGAAATGGCAGAAACAAGTTTATTGTAGAGGCAAGTGAGAAGGGTTTCGGTTGAGTGCCGCTTGGTAAAACCAGACTGGTTTGGGTTAAGGAGTGAGTTTGAAGTCAGGTAATCATTTATCCGAGACAGAACTATGCGTTCGGTTAGTTTAGAGATGAATGACAGGTTGGAGACAGGTCGGTAGTTTGAAAGGATTTCTTTATCAAGTGATGGTTTCTTGAGAAGTGGAGTGACTAAAGAATGTTTGAAGAGGAGGGGAAAATTGCCAGTAGACAAGGAGAGGTTGATTATTTTGGTGATGATGGGAACGAGAATAGATGAGCAGTCTTTCAGTAAGGAGGTAGGTATAGGGTCAAGTTCACACTGCTTATTTGGAAGAGATTGTAACAGATGGGATATTTCAATCTCTGACGTTGGTTGGAAGACAGATAATGATGATCGAGGTGGGGAGGGTGGACGGTCGTGAGTGGTGGGAGGAGTATCTGGAGGTGAATCGATGGTGGTTTTTGAGAGTAGTGATTGAAGAGAGAGACGGAGGGTAGTAATTTTGCCAGAGAAGAAGGAACAAAACGACTCAGCTATTGAGGAAGGTGGAAGAGAGTTTGGAAGTGGGCTTGAGGAGTTCCGGTGGAGGAGTTGGTTAATAGTTTTCCAGAGAAGGCGAGGATTAGAAGAACGGGATTGAACTAGTGAGGAGTAAAACCTCTTTTTAGCCGTAGCCAGAAGGTGATGGTATTTATTTGTGGCTGATTTTAGGGTAGATAGAAGTTGAGGATCACGGGTTCGTTTGTAAGTGCGCTCAAGGCGTCGACGGAAAGCTTTGAAGGCCTGGAGATAGGAATTATACCAAGGGTTCTTGGAGTGGGAGCCGGATTTGGTGATAATAGGAGCGTGCTTGTCAAGGAGCATGGAGAGAGTGGTGTTGTAGGAAGACAGTAGGTCATCGAGAGAGGATGGAGGATTTAGGACGAGGTCTGAAGAGGAAAGATCTTGTGTGAAGGCTTCAATGTTTATGGAGCTGATGCGGCGGAATGAATGAGAGACGGGGTCAGGAAGTGGAACAGGAAGTATGTTGAGGCGTGTGAAGATAGGGTAATGATCGGAAGGTGTGTCAAAAGAGAAAGAGATATCGGGCGATAACTTTGAGACAGATGATGTGATGATGAGGTCAAGTGTATGGTTGTGACAATGGGTGGGGAAATTGACATGTTGAACTAGGTTAGTAGATTACAAGAGCGTGAGAAATTCTGAGGCAAATGAGTCAGAGGGATTATCTACATGTATGTTAAAATCCCCCGTGATCAGGAATTCATGAGGAGTAGTGGCAGCAGTGGAGAGTAAGGTTGTGAATTCTTGCAAGAAGACGGATGTAGGACTTGAGTATGAGGAGGAGGAAGGAGGGCGGTAGACATTGAAAATGGTTAGTATTGTGTTAGGGAGTTTTAGAGTAATTGAGGCGCATTCAAAGGAGCGAGTGAAGGACTTGCCCAGGGTCCCTACGCAGCGGCTTGAGGTAGATTCGAACCCGCAACCCTCCGGCTGCAAGTCACCAAACATACCCCTTGAGGTGGATTCGAACCCGCAACCCTCCGGTTGCAAGGCACCGAACATACCCCTACACCACCGCGTGGTTAATATTCTCCTCAATCTTTTCTTTATCAACGTTCTCACTCGCCTCTCTATCGGTTGCCTATTTTCCTTTATTTGACTTTTTTAATTGATTCAATACTCTCTCTTATCTCAACGTTTTAACTCATTTATAACGTAGGCTTATTGCATAAAATTTATTTGTGTGTAATAAATAAACTCTAACACATTGGTCATATGGGTATATTTCACAACCGGATGCAAATTAGATAAATTTCCGTCTCCTCCTTTGGGCGGCTTACACAAAGAATAAAATTATAATGTATAATTTTTAAATACATCATAGGGCATAAGTTAGTTATAAAAAATTATTTATGTTATATTATTTAGATGATTATTAGTATGAGAAAAAAATTATAAAGTCCAATTTTAACCCGAAATTGCATTGCCTTTCTAATGGTGCGTCAATTCACGTGACGTTAGGGTAACAGCTGAAGCGCTGAACTGATGTTTTATAATTTTTAGATCATTAACTTACATATTATATCCATTGCTCCATATGGTTTTTATTAACTTATTAACGAACTAAATAATTAAAAAATAAATAAAACCCTCTGTCTTCAAATATTGCTTACAACTCCGTTACGAATGGGTTTCTGCCATCTGTGGAATAAATTGAAAACTCAATTTTTGAATTGACATCTTCGATAGCAGGGAACATTTCTGCATTGATTTTACCAAAAAGAAATCAATATGGATGTTTGCTTCTGTTGACAATTTGCGGAAATTTATCCGGTAATGTTATAGTATAAAAAAGATTTACCACTCCGTGACGGTAATTACTGCATTTTGCGTGTATATATAATTTTGTTTTCTTTCAAAAATAATATTGAAACTGGCCACTATAAAGTAACTTTTTTTTATATCTTAACTCGCCCGGTAAGCGTGGAGACCTAATTATGAATATTTTACAACTCCGTTACTACAACTCCGTTACTTTATTTTTCTACTAAAACGAATTTATTTAATGGTACATGTAGATAATTTATCGTCATACAAATTTATTTTGCTGTGTAATAATTTAATGCACACTTAATTAATACTAATTAATCACTAATTATAAATAGTGGCGGTATCTTGTAATGTGTATTTAGTACGTAACGGAGTTGTAAATATTTAGGAATCAAAGTTGTATGTGTTTCACACAGTAAAAACTAAAATGAAAAATTAGGCCAAATCTGTCAAAATTAAGCTCTGCTCAATATTAAGTATGCTTCAGCACTGCTAGTAAAATATTTGTGTAAGAAATTTTTTAAATTTTGCATGACTTTAGTTTTCCCTAATTCTATTTCTGAATATTTGCCTCCGGTTGTGAAATATACCCATATATGTCACGTTTGCATACGCCAACAAATTTGTTTATATAAGTAAGAAAGTGCATAGGTCTGTTTCAATAATTAAAACGAAGGTTGCTGAAAATTCAAATCTTTGATATTTAGCAGCAGAGCAATAGCATTAGAAGGGATTTAGTTGAATTTTCCTGAAAGGAGAACTGTTGGTTGAACTTTGCGATGCACTGACGTTGTTTTTCACCAATATAGAAACTGTGCCTCAGCTACAGTGTCCGAGGTTTCTCAAGAAATTTTCATAGGGACCAAAGATGCTACAGTGTGTATATTATTAATAAAATAATAGAACAGTAATCTCGGTGCATGCGTGCCTGGTCTGAAGCCAGGTGTTACGCTGTTTGCCTCTAATGCGTTCTTGCCTTCATTGCCATCTGGCTTACGTCATTCACGTCAACGCAATAATTACAACGTTGTCATAGCAACGCGAGATCAAGACGTTTGGGTCCTTCTACATTTCTATAAGGGGCGGGGTGGGTGAAGCGACGGATCGCCATGAGGGACGTACGGGAGGGACAGACGGACGTAGAAGAGAGGGAAGGAGGTACGGGCGGCAATGATAGACGACAGGAAAATACGGGGAGGAAGGGGCAAGCACGCTCGAATACTGAGTGGGGTCGCTCGAGACTGGCGCAGCCAGCGAGTAGTCACCCGTATAGGTCAATGATATCGAAACCGCTAGGGGTCGCTCGAAACTGGCGCAGCCAGCGTGTAGTCACTGTTAGAGGGCGCTTGAGTTGGAACGACACCGTTAGCAGAAGAGGGGAACGGGAGGGGAGCTGGAGATTTGAATTTAAACTGTCGCGTAGATTCAAATTTTCGTGTAATGAAAGTCGGTAGGTGGAGCTGCTATGAAGTTCAAACCGTAGTGTAGATTCAAATTTGCGTGAAAGTCGGTTGGTGGCGCAGCAATAAAGTTTAAGCAGTCGCAGAGATTCAAATTTGCGTGTAATGGAAGTCCGTAGGTTACGCTGCTATCAACTTTTAGCCGGAACGTGTGATGCCTTTGCGCTGCGCGACAGTCTGTTGCCCTATATGGGATCTGCGGGCCGCCGGTCATTTTAAGTTGTGCCGGCGCTCCCTAAACTCTACCGTCTTAGAGCCGGAGATTTTAAATTTAAACCGTCGCATACATTCTAATTTGCGTGCAATGAAAGTCGGCAGGCGGCGCTGCGACGAAATTTAAGCCGTCGCGTAGATTCAAATTTCCGTGTAACGAAAGGCGGTAGGTTGCTGCTATCAACTTTAGACCGTCGCGTAGATTCAAATTGCCGTGTGATAAAATTTGCGCTGCACGATAGTCTATTGCCCTGTATGGGCCCGCGGGCCGCCGGTCATGCGATTTTAAGTGGAGCGTGCGAGCTCCCTAAACTTAACCGTCTTAGGACAGGCAAACATCTAGTTTATTTATAATATATCAAAATAACTCATCGCCTTAGCATTCACGATCCTTACGGCGTTGTATACTCTTAAGAGAAACGTCCGCTTTTGGGGAAACAGCAGAATGCAATGTAGCAAGGAAACTAAAAAGCAATAATTATCTGGCATAAGGATTTCTATGAACTCATTTATAACGTAGGTTTATTATTATAGTCCTCAAAATATTTCACACTCATGGCCCCAACATGGCATCGACTTAGCATTTACAATACCAACGGGGTTTAATACTCTTAGGAGAAAATTCAGCTGCTATTGGAACACCAAAATGCAATGTAACAAGAAAACTGAAAAGTTATTTGTATCTGGCAGTAGCATTTGTACCCAGATTCACCCGGGTTTCCCCAGGTGTAGGCCTAAATTTTTAACGGCTGCAAATAAAGGCTACTAACTTACTTACTATAGGCTTACGGCTTCAAATATTTGAAATGTCTATATAGGCCTATCTTAGGCCTAAATGATATTTAGAGGTGAAAATAGTTGCTTTGTCCGTGTATTTGAATTTAATTTCCTGTGACTCAGCGGCTTCCTCACAGGCGGCAATATCAAAGGAGCTTTTGAAAGTTACTGACGCCCTAACGTAGTTATCTCTGACGATAAATTTAACCAATGGCGACGCTGTTTGTGATTGATGCATCTTTAATTTAGCATTTGAATTTAACGTGCTCTTGGTAAGCTGCTTCGCATTTGAATTTAGTGTACACTTATTGAGCGTCTGTGCCAAATATCGAAGAACGCGCTTCCGTGTAGCTCTACTGTAATCCATCCTTGCCGTTTGATGGGTTGGAAAATTAACTAAAAATGTCCATATATCGGAATTGAAAGTAAAATTTACGCGGAAACAAGTGGGGTTGAGATAAAAAATTCGCATCAGAACGTTCGTTAAAATTTCACATCACTAAAGGTTTTAATTGGCGAATTTTTAGATGAGCTTACCTAAACATTCGCCGAAGCAAACTTCTTATTAGAAATTAACGGGCATCGTCATAGGTTGCGAGAAAACGGGCTTGACCTAGATTTAAGGCGTTTGAATAAATGACCAAATCGAAATTAAAATTTAAAGCAAATTGAGAGTCGAAAATAGTACTGTTGACCTACAAATTCTTCTAAGAAGGTTCTGTAAAATTTTCGCATCGCTAGAGCGTTCAGTTCGCGAGTCTTTAGCCGGACAAACAAATACACGGACAAACTTTCAGATTTAAACTATAAATAAAAATACGCGTGACCTGAAATTTACTGAATTTCCTTGAAATTAGGTGAATGGAAAGTCTCACGAAACAATACCTTGTCAATGGGTGCTGGCAGACACTTGAGTTTTTGCAAATTAAAGATAGGCATACAGTTGCGAGAAATGAAATTGTATCGTTATGCCATTAGCAGTGTATTATCTGATAATGCCTTCCTTATGAAGTTTAGAAGGGCATGTAACTACGTACTGTTGGATTTCGATCGAAGATATTTGACAACGGCATTGTTTTCTTGTTGGCTTGTAATCGCTGCCAAATGCACTCCTGGCATCACTTGTCGACATCTCTCAGTCGCATTTTCCCATGCCAGTCTCTCAAAAATGACTCCGTAGCAGCTACCTACTTCCGGCAGGTAATCGAATCCAGGAGGACAACCTTCATAAGAAACATTTGAAACGCACCAAAATATAACTAATGGTCGCATACAAACTTTATGTATGTATGTATGTATGAGCACTTGTTATAGCGCCCCTTCAAGATTTCTACTCAGAGGCGCTCCCGACTACAGCGCGGACACTGAATCGGAGTTTCACGCCGATGCGCTTGAGCAATTGCGAGTGAAGGACTTGCCCAGGTCCCTACGCGGCGGCTTGAGGTGGATTCGAACCCGCAACCCTCCGGCTGCAAGGCACCGAACATACCCCTACACCACCGCGCCCCACTTGTGAATGGATCAGTGAAAAAATATATGAACACTACATTTTCAGCAATTGCGAGTGAAGGACTTGCCCAGGGTCCTACGCGGCGGCTTGAGGTGGATTCGAACCTGCAACCCTCCGGCTGCAAGGCACCGAACATACCCCTACACCACCGCGCCCCACTTGTGAATGGATCAGTGAAAAAATATATGAACACTACATTTTCAGTAGCACGTCATTTATTAATGTATACTAGCCTCTGTGGTTGGGTAACTATAATATTTTTTTGCGTTATCAGATTATCATAGAATATGCAATCTGTGAAATCGTGTCTTAAGAGAGTTCGAAAGCTTTTCACAAGATAGCCTGTTGTAGACTATGACGTCCCGCACCTGTCTCTTCATTCATTCATTCATTTATTCATTCATTCAGAGCATTTATATAGCGCCCCTTCAAGAAGATACTCAGAATCGCTCCCGGCCCAGCCACGACTAAAGAAAAAAGACTTGAGGGACTTGTAGAACCCTGCCGGATGGCTCACAAGTAAAGAGCAGAGCTTAAGCAAGAGGTCATTTCAGGTCAATTCCACGGACAATGAGGCATAGATCCCCAAATTTTTTATGCAATTTGGTTACAATAAAGGTATTATTTAAAGGCCAAGAGACCATAGTGTTTAAAATAACATAAATTGATAAACTTTGTTCACGTGATCGGCGGCCATCTTACACTATTGATGTTGACATGTTTTGTGCGATTCTTACACAGAAATATTGAAAGGTTTATTTTGTAAATAACTGCAGCAGTTGGTTGATATTAACAAAGAAGTTACATCATTTGGATAGAGGTTCCACTTGGTAAGCATATTCAAGTTAAACTCTGAACAATTTATAACAGTTCATTTCTGTGGCAGAAGAAATTTGATTTGTACTTTTCAATGTTACGTCAGTGACAAATATTGTGACTTATTAAAATCCAGCCAAAAGTGATACACCAAAAATTCTGAAATGTTGTAAACTTCTGACACAATATATTAAGAATACAACTATATAGAAAAGGAGAAGTTATAATTTAAGTAAATGTATAAATATTGCGTCACTGACGTAACTTTCAGACTGTCACTGACGTAACGACTACATGATGGTTACGTCAGTGACAGTAGGAAACTTGCTTAAAGTTGGTATATACTTGTAAATATGTACTTCTAAATCAGTTGCTGACATCTTAACTTCAATTTGAAGTAAGCCATCATAGTAATAATTATCATCCTAAAAATTTCCTCATAAATGTAAACCATATTAGTCATTTGATTTTTGCACACAGGGCACGATATGACACAAAAGACTGGAATGGAGCGAACTCGAATGTACCGCATGAGGATGTTACCAGAGTAGAGGCTGGCTATCAGGAAGAACAATGTTGAGCAGCAAAAGAAATCAAGACTGGAGTCGGACAAAAAAATAAATCTTAGCCCGAGAGTGCAAAGTATAAAATGTGTAAACTTCGTCAAAAGCTGAAAAATGTCGCCACACCAACTCAATCAGACCATGCTGCAACTCCACCAAAGATTTTCTCAGGCATATGGAAAAGCTGTTAATCGACTCAAAAAATCTCTTCCTAAAAGTCCGCGGAAGAAAGTTGCCCTCGTAGACATGGAGGACCTACTGGCCAATGCTTTGTATCCATGTTGTGGAGGATGGCGATGGCCTACTACTATATTATCTGGCACAAGATGTCATCTATGGAGAAGACAATTGGAGCTCCAATACCAGTCAACTGAAGGGGCTTGTTTACTTTCAGTGGAGACATTGCAGCAACCAACAACATTGGATTAAAACATTCTTGCATAATTATGAACTTATAACTAGTTAATTTACTGCATTTTGTTGTTAGTTTTCAGAAGCGTTACGTCAGTGACATTTAAATGTTACGTCAGTGACATTTAGGCACCATGAAAATTATGACTTTTATGACTGCTAGACAAATTTTGTAACTTTCTGTGTATTCTACAACCTGTACCAATAATTTTAAAGACATTAATAAAATTTCAGAAAGACATTAATAAAATTTCAGAAGAATATGATGTTTGCATAAAGTACAAAAATTAGGACGTCAAAACGTGTTACGTCAGTGACGACACAGAAAGACCGTTTTTAAAACTAACTAAGTACATTTTCTGCCAAGTCTTTGTTGGCTTTTAAGAAGGACAATATAGTTACATTCTTTTGCATTACAATTTTTTCTAAACAGCGATATCATAGTGTGCTGGAATTAAAACCGCTGCAACATTTCTGTATGAATGTTACGTCAGTGACGGTGGAATGCACCTTCAGATGGAAGGTCCCACAATCGAAAAAGCACGGCGCTGCTTAATAGCCAAGCGAGCCCGTGGAACTAGGAGCTCACTCCTCGTCGTAGAGCAAAGCGCCCGACGCGTGGCAGCGTCGGACACTGGGCATCAAAGATCACACAAGTAAGATGGAACACAGCCAAGAACGCAGCGAGAAACCATAGCAGCAGTGCGGTATGAGATTCGCTGCGACATAGGCAGCCAGTGCAACACATCACTTATGTATGCAGAGACACAAGGCCGTATCTATGGGGTGTTTTGGGTGTTTAAACAACCCCCGAAATTAAATAATGTAAACATGAAATCATGCACTAGCGCCTTGTTGGCAGCTTCTCTCGAAGCGTTTGTGTAATGGAAGACAGGCAGTGAAACGAACAGAATCAGACAGACAGTCAGGCTGACCCATGCAGTCTTTCAGCGACACAGCTTATCGATATACCGACATGATTCATGATCACATTTTCTTCCAAAGTCTCATATATGCCCCATGTTACACACTCCCTGTATATTATTCCCTTTCCAAAATCACCAGCCATAAAATCAGGAAGATATCTCTCATCAAACTAGCCTCCCCACATTCTGTTTCTCATGCATGACACCAAGGCGTGCGTATATCAAATTTCTAGCAGCCGCAGTAAGAGACAAATCATTCAATCATTCAAATCAAGCTGTGGTAGACCTATAGCCTACAGTATACAGTCCCCGTACACTATGCATTTTGGAATGCTAAAAATTACAAATCTCTGAGAATCTTTTGGATCGGCTACGCGGCCATAGTGAATGAAGTTGTTATGACACATACATGTAAGTTTAGATGTCAGTATAGCCAATTAACCGACCCTTGCGGAGGTTAGCTCATTTACTGTTCATAAGTGTTACATTAAAAATCTTATTTTGCAGTCAAAGTTGTTCAATTTTATGCACATTTCATTTGAATCCAGCTGAAAGGTTTATTGTGGAAATATCTAACCATGTCTGTAAGTGATTTGGCAATATCCTGCAGACCTTAATGGTCATGATTTCATAACAGAAATGCAACATTTACTCTCTGTGCATAAGACAAAGTTTGAATATGCCCAGTTAACACCACTGGACCTGTTGAACTTATGTAACACAGTACAATCTTTCCGATCTATTTAGAAATGCTTGTGTTAGCTTACGAATACTGTTGACAATCCCAGCAGCAGTAGCGTAGCCTCTGCAGAGAGATCATTAAGTAAATTCAAGCTGATTAAGGATCTTGAAAAGTCTACAATGTCTCAAGACCGTCTTGCTTATTTCATTCATTCATTCATTTATATTTTGATTCATTCATTCATTCAGCCATTCATTAAAAGTTTCATTCGGAGGATTTGGCCTTGCTGAGCATTGAGTCTAACATTGCCCGAACAATTGATTTTGATGCTCTCTTAAGAAATTTTGTCGAAAATCCGGAAAAGCTCCTTTTAAAGGAAATAAGTCTATTAAGCCTTTTTAAAGCAGGAACTTCTTATTTGTGGCTGGGTGATAGTTGTTGTGCCTCCCCAGGTTTTTCTTTAAATCGAGGCTTAATATTTTCATTTGAACTTCTGACTGAAGCGAAGGCATTCCCTGACAGCAGCACACCATAAGACTTACACTGTTATCTAATAAATGTTGCATTGTAGTATAACAATTTGAAAATGTTGCACTGGGACTTCCATGTATAATAAAGGGTGTTGAGACAAAAACAGGAAGGTCCATACTCCATAAGAGGGGCCTGAAAATAGTCTTGAACCACCTTACAAAATTCTTCTCAAAAACCCTGCTGACTCTTATGTGTACAAATTGTTGCTCCTATTAGTACTTCAGCCATTTTGGACAGACTGAATCTTAGTTTTGAAGCTCTTTTTGTTTACAATTGATTAGATCATTACAATACAATGCGATTGGTCCATTTGTAAAATTGATGCTCTTAACCCTAGGGCTACCAAGTTTTTTTTTGACATCGGCTACCAAGGGAGGTGGTTACCCCCCATGGATTTCGTGTTTGGTTTCACATATCATAACTTGTAATAGAGCAATGGATTCAGCATTCATTTCTGCACAGAATGGTATATTTAGTTGACCGTTATGTGAGTGCACCTCGAAATTACATCACTTTTAACAACGGAACCCATTAATTAGCAATATTTTTATATTATTGCGTACATTTTGTACTTTTGGATAAACAAATATAAGATTATGTGTGTTTTGAAACTAATCTATGTATAAAAGATGCACACAATCATACCTACACATGTTTATATATAGTATAAATGTACATCCATACATATATATCCATACATATATATCGGTTTTACGTTGTAATGCTGTATTCAGCCATTTTCACACAGATTACGCGTATTATTATTTATTTTGATCACTTCCGGTATTCAAAAGACAAAGATATAGGTATGCAAATGAAGCCCTACATTCCGTCTAAAGAATGGTATCTTTGTTTCTCTTTCAGGAAGACAAATGAATGCGCTACAGACAAAAAACTAAGGGGGGAGTGCTTCCATTGAGCAATTTTTCACGCATATTACGCGTATTATTATTTATTTTGATCACTTCCGGTTTTCATAAGACAAATATGTAGGTATGCAAATGAAGCCCTGCATTCCCTCTAAAGAACAGTATAATTGTTTCTCTTCTAGGAAGAATAGTCAATAAGCTATAATCGAAAAACTAAGGGGGGGTGGTATCCACCCCTGGTGCCTCTGGTATATCAGGTATAACTTTTGAATGGCGTGGGCTACCACCATGATGTTTACCTCAAAATGTGCGCCAAGGAATCTGCTACAGCTACCTCAAATGCAAAAATTATATTCCATATGGAAAAGAAATTATGCATAAAAACGTAGGGGGTGGTTGCCCCTTGGTAGCCCGAGGGTTAAATCGTATAATACTAACTGTACTACAGTGTGTAATGTATAGGCCGCCCGGACCCGACATGAGAGCTCACGACGCCCCTCCAAACCCCTTACGCTGCAGACTCGGTTGCTTGTCGGCTTGCTCAAGCACGAGTAAACACCCCCCCAACAAAATCCTGGCTACGGCCTTGCAGAGACATGAGAGAACTTTAGGAAGTCGTCCAACAAGACGAGCGGGCGAGCGTAGAACTCGATCTAGTCGCCCCAGAACCCCAATGGGAAGGCCAGCAAGTAAAGGGAGCAACAGTTGTCAATTCGACTGGTAACAAAGGCGTGAACAAGGACCACGAGCGCATCGTGTGTGTGTGTGTGTGTGTGAGAGAGAGAGAGAGAGAGAGAGAGACAGACAGAGAGAGAGAGAGAGAGAGACAGAGACAGAGAGAGAGAGAGAGAGAGAGAGAGAGAGACAGGGACAGAGACAGACAGGGCAGAGACAGAGAGAGAGAGAGAGAGAGAGAGAGAGAGAGAGAGAGAGAGAGAGCGAGACCACTCGAAGCTGACGAAGCTGATAATAACAACTCCGTGCAACCAGGTTCACATGTTGAGACAAAGTAAGCTCAGAGTCAAGAGTAAGTCCCACATCACGAACTGTGATGGAAAAATGATGTGAGGAAAGAGCAGAGTAAGCTGGGAAAAGTCGATAACTTGAAGTTGCCTACGGCCACCCGACCAAATAAGTTGTGTTTTAGAGGTATTTAAGAGTAGCCGATTGGAGGCCATCCAAGAAGAGAGGGCATCCAGAGTCAGACACATCTGGCTTACCTGGCTCACATCCTTGTAGACTATGACGTCCCACGCCATTCTCTTCTCACACCCTATCTGTTTTCTCTAACCGTCTACGTGTATGGTCGGCCAATATACTGATTTATAAAGGTGACATAATGGTACCCTATTTTTGAGATTGATGTGTAGAGTTTTTCCTGAAAGGCATAGACTAACAACAATTCTTCACTACAGCAACTGTGATATTATTTTAAGACCTACTGATATTGTACAAAAACAAAGAAGGCAGGAATTAATAATAGACGAATGTCGATTTGTTGAATATAACATCTTTTATGTATAGTTTGTTGTGATTCTGTGGAATCGGGCTCACAGTTTTACTGAACAAGGCCACCATATTTGTTTATCCTGCCCTGTAGCTATTATGCTCAAGTAGCACTTAAACATTTTCGAAGCTGTTTTCGACAATGTTTGACACCAGTGGGTGAAAGCGGATGTCGACTAAAATCAACATGTAGGGGTAGAGAACTGCAATCAATGCTTAACGTTGCCAGACGTCGATGAAGGAATACAGTTTGTTTTTAGACGCCAGATGGAAGCACTGGACACGTGACGAACTGACGATATTAGTTTGACCTCCTCAACAGATGCCGGATAATTGAACTAACGCGTAGAGACAATATAGTTTTAGAGTTTTTTTGAAAACATGGCGATACTCTTGCAACATGATTGCAAAACAGTAATAATTATATCTCTCTATTACCATACGGGCTAGCTAAACATAATAATTATAATTATCTCTCTATTACCATGCGGGCTAGCTGAACATCATTTTCTAGCCGGATATAAGGACATAAATCACAAAGCAGTCTGTGTAATCTGTAGCAGCAGGACGAAAAAATCCTCATCAGTGTATCACGTGTAAACACCTAGAATCCGGTTCATGCGATTGATTGCCTTGAGCGATCATCAAGTACAGGTCTTTTAGCTGAGCCATGATGCAGAACAGTTATGGGCTCTCGTACATTCCACGCCTCTGTTCCAAAGGAATGGAATCGACTACCACTTTCTCTTCGTGTCTCAACTTGACTTCCTTCCTTTAAAAAGCGGCTAAAAACTCACTATTTCTCTTTGGCTTTGAAGCACTTGGTTATCTAACTGCATCTTCACCTGGCGGCTGACTATCTGCGCCTCAGATTCACATTTCGGTGTGACCTTGCGCGCGTTACAAATTTATTTAATAATAGTAATAGTCATATTGTAAAAAGTGAAGCTTATGCTAGAGTTCAGGGCACACTTTCAGTTTTCTGACAAAATTTTAGCTTCCTACTCCAAGGAGAAATACCAGAGATAACGACTGAATTCCTTGACTGCCGTTTCTCTGATGAAACGCTCGGAGTATTCAAGAAATCTTGCAAAAAGCTTCACATCATTAAATGGTGATAACTCTACTTACTTACATTTGGTCAGCATCGTATTCTTACTTTCGAACAGCCGCTTTAGCGCCGCTGAAATTCGTGTGAGTCTCTTTGTTGGTTGTCGGACTCGATCGTCTTGGTTAACCTTCTATATATGTACGCGCAGTAGATGAGTAGCTCTCTTTCAAGAAATGTTTGGCAGAAATTTGCTTCTTCAAGCAACAAAAAGCTGTTGCACGGGAGCTTCTATTTCCAAACGGAAGAAAAATGTCGACGGTAAATCTCTCACGCTGCAGCGACATCGTATAGCAGGAGAGCGGAACTCAAAGTTTTTAGTTTTCAGATACAGTATGTACCTTTTTACCAGACTAAAAACAGATAGCCTAGCTGAGATGCCGGTGTCTCGTGATTCTCTATCCGTCCTAGCATTTTTCGGGGGAATGAAAAATCTATCTCCCTGGATAATTTACACCGGCATAGAATATCCGGGGGAAAACCCATTTCTATTCCCTATCGTGTGAAATAATCCACAGGGCGAGGAATAACAATTCACAGGTATCATGTATTGTTTTTTTTAAATGCGTGTAATTTTGTAATCTATGCTTCAATCAAAGTCCAAAACCGGAAATAGGTAAAGCGACTGACTCTAAGACTAGTGTTCTAGGTGTTCAAAGCAATCAATCAATCAGATTCTTTTATTTGTGGAACACAGGTTTATTTGCTGACACAGACGCATTCTTATACGGGCAATATTGTTAAGGCATTCTAGAGACAGTCACAGAGCAAAGATCAAATATGTTAGGAAAGGTGTAATAAAGTATACCCGAAATAAAGTTATGGTGATCTTTAACAGGTAATTATAAGCTAATGTTTAGAGCAAATCAGACCGAAGTTACATTAGGAGAATCACCACACGTTTATTGGGGCTACTAATTAGTAAATGCCACCCATATCTGTGGTGATATCCTAGAAAAAGACAAAGTCCGTGACCATTGCCAAATCACTGGTAAGTACTGAGGAGCCGATCATAAGTGTTTACAAATGAGTGCAAACTCACGCTGCTTATATACACCGATAAGTGCAAGGTGCCCGTAATCTTTCACAATCTACGAGGTTATGATAGTCTGCTCTCACAAACGAATAACAAGCCAAAACACAGTGCTGCGTTATGGCTTAGTAATAAGTCATCGTTTAGGCAATAATGTTCCGGTTTTGTTTACAATTAATGAGCGTGAAACAAATTTATCACTCCGAATTAATCTGAAGTAAGTTATATAGGGTAAAGTACCCAAGGGTGAGCACCCCCAAATGTGAGCACCTTTGAAAATTTCACGTAATTAACAAAGACGGTGGCGCCACTCAATGAATATCCGTAGTAGTAACGTAACAACAGGCATGTCCGAAAACGTTAAAAGAGATTTGTTGGCATTTTTTTTCACAGAATGGTCCAAGATGCTGATTACACACAGGCTGACCTTCATGGCAACCGCTGCTAAGGTTGAACGTATCTATAGAGATATCCTGATCAGTTGCTCTTGATTGATGGTTGTCTGCTTATCATTTTCGTCTTAACCAGGACAAGACCCAGTGTATTTTACTTGGTACCCGTGCCAAGTAGGGTGAAGTGAAAAAAACGAACATTAGAAATTCGAAAATTAAGCCAGTGGAGCTCACGTCGCATGTAGTCGGATATGTGTGAATATTTCAGCAGGTCAGCCAGAAGTCTGGCTGCTGCCGAACGATACCAAAAAAAAGAAGCTATTCAATTGGCTTTTCAAATGGTGATTGAAGACAGCCGTTTTCATTTTCTTTGGATTTATCGTTTGAGTCCGTTACGCAACTGTATTACCTTTGCATACTTATAACCACACTTTCAGCACAGGTACTTAATTGTTTTAGCACCTTTTCCACATTTAGAACATGGTCTCGTCGCACCATTCTTTCGCAATTGTGCTAGGTGTTTAAAGCAGTACTGTTCTTTTACAGCTGCGAGACCAGAGTCGTTTTACCTATTTGAAGATTTGCCCGATTCTTATTGCACGATGTGCGACTTGTTTCTAGCTGCCATACTAGGACGTCGTACTAGGGGTGTCCAGAAAAATGATGATTCGCAGAAAACCATTCCCTATTTGTCCATTATTCTTTTCATATAATGTCTAGAAATATTTTTACATAATTTTAAAATGTTATCCTGAGGTCTCTCAAAGCATACCTTACTTAAATTCCCAGGACCGAAGGCGCCCATGGAACTTGGGTCCATTGTCGATTTACTCTTTTTATCAAAAAAATTAACGAAAAGTCTGAGTTGCATGAACGTTTTAATGTTTGTTCGTCTTGATGAGAGCTACACATCCATGTAAAATATAGAAACTAAATGTATTCATGATCATTCAAGGTCAATTCAAGCTCATAAGAAACGAAGTCTAACAAAAATCAAAGAAACATTATCAGATCTCGGCCAATAATAATTATTGGCCGAGATCTGATTTTTGTTAATAATATTATTGTTGAAATTGGTAAATTCTTTCTTGTGTTTCTCGTCTTGATAAGGGCTACCTGTGATAAGAAACAAGGATACCAAATGTAAACAGAGCCTTGGTGGCGATGCGCAAAACGCTGATCAAAATTTTATTTCAAATTATTGTTGAAATTATTTTTTGTAAATCGTGAGTTCAACGACATCCTCTGGTAACTAGGGCCTTTGACGACGTCAGAAAAACAACACTGTATGATAACAACAACCATTAAAGTCGCCCTCCTCCTTTATCCAGGCTTAGGACTGGCTCTGCCAGAGTACGAGCAGTGGCGGAATTATAATATTGCTTTGGATGGACCCAGAGTTTAACGACAGCTTATGACATCATAGGCCGTTGCCGTATGCAGAAATTATTTTAGCATATAACAGCAGCTGTAATGGATGGATTCACAGTTTAACGGCAGCTTATGACAACATAGGCCGTTTCCGCCGACAAAGATTATTTCTTGGCATATTACAGCTCCTATTGGATTGGATCCACAGTTTAACGGCAGCTTACGACAATATAGGCCGTTTCCGCCGACAAAGATTAGTTTTGGCATATTACAGCTCTTCATTAATTAGCTCCTTTGGATGGATGGATCCACAGTTTAACGGCAGCTTATGACAACATAGGTCGTTGCCGCCGACAAAGATTACTTTTGGCATATTACAGCTCTTATTTAACAGCTCCTATTCAATAGCGTTATGGGGTCAAAAAAGTTACACTTGAGAAAAAGGCGTGTATTAGATTTCTCACTTTCCAAGCCAACGAATTCTTTTAAGACATTTAAGTTTATTTCCTCGGTTTCCCTAATTAAGCGCGTTTGAAAATTATTCAAAAAAATGTGTTGAAAAATAGGTAGAATTATTAATAACTGAAATCTTGCACGATGTTTGTAAGCAGAAATATAAATGTTTCACTTGCATTTGCTAGATGGCAGTGCAAATGCAAAAGTGCCCTAAATTAGGGTGTTTCTAAAAAAATGAAAGTGTCAGAAATTTATTCTCCAACCTATCATTGCGTGATACCTGATGGAAAGAGTAAATAGTAAAATTTTTAGCGTGATAAAATAATATCTAGGACTTGCACAAACTAATCAAAGTTTGTTACATCTAGTGTTTCAGTAAAATTGTTAAGTGAAATAGAAAAAATACTAAACAGTGAACCCACTAAAAAAGTAAACACGCATGAAAAATGTAAACTGCAGTGTAGTGGTAGAGTAGCAGTGCAAAGTAAGTTACATAAAATAGTCACTCAATACAATCGTTAAAACACTATAGCTGCAGTGTAGCGATGTAGTGATGTAGCATCTACTGGACGCAATGAATGGCGAACGCAGTTCAATAAAGCACTAACTTACTTACTTACTTGCTTAAGTTAAAAAGCCATTCCACCAACGGTGGTAAATTTTACTTATGGATTATCGCATTTCACATGACTTTACTTGGCCCCAGAGATCAGTTGGCTCTATTGACACAGTCAAAGCAAAACGAACTGTAGAGTGTAGATGTTTGACTCTTTTTCGAACATGATAGGAAGAAAGTTCCTATGTTACAGGCTAAGCACAGACCTGTGAGAACTGTTTTCCAGATAGGCCTACTGTTTCTGCCAACCATTCTATTCTTCTGCATTGCCTCCAGTTCTGGTTTTAGATACATTGCTATGTACTAAGATGTTTTAGCCCAGTCACTCAATCAATAATCACGTTCTTGGAGAGAGGGCGTCAGCGTAGCTGATCGAGCGTTGTGTCGATGAACATCCAATTCTTTCGTCTTTTTGCCGGTCTCGCCTCTATCTCAACATTCTACTCAGTCAATCTAAATCAGGAATTCAGGTCAGATCGTTCCTATTTCATCTAAAATAACCTCAACCTCTGCAAACTCCCTCGGATTAAGTTTGAATTTCCCGCTTGCATCCTTCGTTGTCACACCTGTATAATGTTTAAGTCGCAATACCAGACGAGCAGCAGCGTTGATGACCGCCTGAAGCCGAATGATACTGCGCTGTGGCAAGCCAGCAAAGGCGACATTGCAGTAATCAATTCGGCTCAGGATTAAACTTTGCATGAGATGGCGAGTCGCATCCTGTGTGAGGGACCGAGATACAGACCTCAGCTGTCTTAGGATGCCGAAACTGGTCCTCACAAGTCCCGTAATGTGTGAGCCTGTGAGGTCATTGATAGGTCGCTGTCGAGGATAAGACCAACATCGCGGATCTCGTTCTTTGGCTCGACAGCATCCGCACCAATGACGAAAGGACTGCGATCTAGTCTTTCCACTCTGCTTGAGAACGAGCACCAGTTGAATTCTGACTTGGATGAATTCAGCTGCAATCGATTGCATTTCATCCAGTCAGCAATGTCACTGATGCAACTCACTGAGATGGACCGCAGATGCTGGACTTCGGTTGGATCAGGACGGCAGAAGCCATAGACCTGTGAGTCATCCGCATAGAGATGACCATGGAGACTATGTTTGGATATTATGGAAAGGATGTCGGCTAGGGTGGTCCAGAAACATAAAAGTGAAACTATAGGGGCCAAGATACCCCCTACATTTTTTACACTTGTCATTTGTATTAACCTGGCAAAATTTCAGCTTCCTACTCCAACTGGAAGACGGTGCTCAATGACATAAACTTACACCATTGTAATCGTCATGTAAAAGCAAAATGTGTTACAAATTGTGATCATCTTGGTAACTTTATTATGGAATTATGCAGTTATGTGCTCTTACTAACTTTTATATTTAGGACTCATTGGACAGTTCTTATTACAGATTTTGCTGTCTACTTCCTGTTCATTACCAGACATTGTACTGAAATTTATTTTCGTTGATATATATGTACAAACGGTACTGTTATGAAACACATAATTCCAGAATTCATATCTTTGATTGCAATTCATCTGCATTCTGCAGCATTTCATACATTGATATATACATACAAACAATATATGTATATATGTACAGATATTATATATATACATAAATACATACATAAATACATACATAAATACATACATACATATATACATGCATACATACATACAAAGCTAAAAATGAACATGCTGATTCCGTAATAGGCGAATCTATACCAGATTGTCCCTTGGTGATTACCAGGGTTGGTAACTGCTTTCCGAGATTTTTGAAAGCATTTAACCGCTTATCAGTGCTGGTTTCTGAAGGTGACAAAGATAACCTGCTAGGAATTCTAAAGTTGGCCTCTGGATGAGGACTTAATGAAGCCAAGTCTATTTATGATCTGCTGGAAGCATGGAAGTTGACTGAAAAAAGTTCAAGTCATGAGCTTTGACACTACTTCTGTGAACACTGGTCGCTTGAATGGAGCATGTGTTCTTCTGAAAAATATAATTGGTCGAGAGCTCCTGCGATTGGCTTGATGTCACCCTTTCATGGAACTGATCTTACCTATGGATTTCACTTTTGAGCCTTTTAATGTCTTATGTTTCTTTTCAGTTTGTTCGAGTTTGGTTTTTGAGCCCTAGGCTTACTCCAATCTAAGTATCGATTGGCTGTCTTTCTTTTCTTATTTGTATTTTTTACATGTATAGGTCTAGGTGTCCCTATTTAGCGGGGTCCGTGATCCCTTCTGAGCGACCGTGTAGCCAGTTATACTGTACAAGTGTACATGTCAAACCGTTGCTTTATTGTTTCATTTGTTTTTTCTCTTCTTATGGTTACAGAAATAATTGATTGTTTGCTTGATTGAACTCACCAAAACCGAACCTATTGCTATCTCTCCACAGGTCTTTCACTCAAAACTTAAAACTGTGCTCTTTCACATGTCCTATCCCAATACATGATTCTTCCATTGCCCCTTACCTCCATTCGTCGTTTCTAAGCATCATCCACTTTAGCCATCTAACTGTCTACCTGCCTGACCCCTTTGAATCTTGGCCGGGAACCGATTTTTAACCAACCCCACCTTTCGATTGCATTTTGCCTAAGCGCCTGTGAATAAGCTGGTTGCCGCGACTTCGCATGTTGGCGCTGTAGAAATGTTGAGATCATGATCAAGTTGCACATAGTCAATTCTTTGGTTTCGATCCTATTTTATACAAATACAATAATACATGTAAGTGCAAAAGTAATTCAAGTGTTTACAAACCTTAATTTAGACCTATCAAGGTTTGACTGGTATTCGTATATAGGCCTATTAAGAATACGATGAATGAAATCAAACAGTAATATATAACCTGTTTGAATCTCATTGTAGGATCTGATACTAATTTACCAATGCAAGGGGTTTGTGGCCCGCGTGCCCAAGTCTCTTCTGTGGCCGATCACCTATCAATGCACCAAACATTAAAAAAGAACAGCTTCCATATTCCACGTGGAACGAAGATGGTTAGTTCGTTCACTTCACTCGACCTTTGAACCGACAATGGAGGAATCCCAGGATCATGGACACGGGGCCAGTGCATCGCAGAACTAGCCATTACTTCCAACCAATCGCATGTACCAAATTATGCTGCTTGGCGACAGAGGCAAGTGCGCGAAAACAACTTACACTTGATCAGTAGCCTACACGGAGTGAACTCGCAACCGGATGATCGGTATATATATATATATATAATATATATATATATAATATATATTATTGATAACACTTCGGAGTATAATACAGGTATACTACGAAGTGCGCTGTCGCTATACCTAAGTACTAAAAAAAAATCCATATTGCATTTTATGAGAGCCGTAAATCAACTAACCGAATCGGATCATACCTGTCTTTCTTTGCAGAATTCTAGACCAATTTTGTTGTCGAATAACAATTTGGCGAATTTCTTCAGTTTTCCACTTCATCTCCTGTAAGGACTGCGTTTCGTTGCCAGGCTGCTTAAGAACAATTTGACGGATTTCTTCAATATCTGATTTCATCTTCTGATTAGACTGCGTCTCGTTGCCATGGTGCTCAAGCAGGAATTGGCGAATAATTTCAGTTTTAGACTTCATCTCCTGCGTAGCCTGAGTTTCATTAAGCACGATTTGCTGAATTTCTTCAGTTTTCCATTTAATCTCCTGCACAGCGTGAGTTTCGTTACCATGTTGTTTAATCATGATTTGGCGAATTTCTTCAGTTTTAGACTTAATATCTCGCAAAGCCTGAGTTTCGTTGCCATGCTGTCTAAGCACGATTTGGCGAATTTCTTCAGTTTTAGACTTCATATCCCGCAAAGCCTGAGTTTCGTTGCCATGTTGTATAAGCACGATTTGGCGAATTTCTTCAGTTTTAGACTTCATCTCCCGCATAACTTGAGTTTCGTTGCCATGTTGTTTAAGCACGATTTGGCGAATTTCTTCAGTTTTAGACTTCATATCCTGCATAGCCTGAGTTTCGTTGCCATGTTGTTTAAGCACGATTTGGCGAATTTCTTCAGTTTTAGACTTCATCTGCTGCATAGCCTGAGTTTCGTTGCCATGTTGTACAAGCATGATGTGGCGAATTTCTTCAGTTTTCCACTTCATATCCTGCATAGCCTGAGTTTCGTTGCCATGTTGTTTAAGCATGATTTGGCGGATTTCTTCAGTTTTAGACTTCATATCCAGCAAAGCCTGAGTTTCGTTGCCATGTTGTTTAAGCACGATTTGGCGAATTTCTTCAGTTTTAGACTTCATATCCCGCAAAGCCTGAGTTTCGTTGCCTTGTTGTATAAGCAGGATTTGGCGAATTTCTTCAGTTTTAGACTTCATATCCTGCATAGCCTGAGTTTCGTTGCCATGTAGTTTAAGCACGATTTGGCGAATTTCTTCAGTTTTCCACTTCATATCCTGCATAGCGTGAGTTTCGTTGCCATGTTGTTTAAGCACGATTTGGCGAATTTCTTCAGTTTTAGACTTCATCTGCTGCATAGCCTGAGTTTCGTTGCCATGTTGTACAAGCATGATGTGGCGAATTTCTTCAGTTTTCCACTTCATATCCTGCATAGCCTGAGTTTCGTTGCCATGTTGTTTAAGCATGATTTGGCGGATTTCTTCAGTTTTAGACTTCATATCCAGCAAAGCCTGAGTTTCGTTGCCATGTTGTTTAAGCACGATTTGGCGAATTTCTTCAGTTTTAGACTTCATATCCCGCAAAGCCTGAGTTTCGTTGCCTTGTTGTATAAGCAGGATTTGGCGAATTTCTTCAGTTTTAGACTTCATATCCTGCATAGCGTGAGTTTCGTTGCCATGTAGTTTAAGCACGATTTGGCGAATTTCTTCAGTTTTCGCCTTCATATTCTGCATAGCCTGAGTTTCGTTGCCATGATGTCTAAGCACGATTTGGCGAATTTCTTCAGTTTTAGACTTCAAATCCTGCATAGCCTGAGTTTCGTTGCCATGTTGTTTAAGCACGATTTGTCGAATTTCTTCAGTTTTAGACTTCATCTCCTGCATAGCTTGAGTTTCGATACGCAATATTTCGCGAATTTGTTCACTTTGGGACTTCATATCCTGCATAGCCTGAGTTTCGTTGCCATGTTGTTTAAGCATGATTTGGCGAATTTGTTCAGTTTTAGACTTCATATCCTGCATAGCTTGAGTTTCGTTGTCATGTTGTTTAAGCACGATTTGGAGAATTTCTTCAGTTTTAGACTTCATATCCTGCATAGCCTGAGTTTCGTTGCCATGTTGTTTAAGCACGATTTGGCGAATTTCTTCAGTTTTAGACTTCATATCGTGCATAGCTTGAGTTTCGTTACGCATGATTTGGCGAATTTCTTCACTTTGGGACTTCATATCCTGCATGGCCTGAGTTTCGTTGCCATGTTGTTTAAGCATGATTCGGCGAATTTCTTTAATTTCTGACTTCATCTCCTGCATGGCCTGAGTTTCGTTTCCATGCTGCCTAAGCACTATTTGGCGAATTTCTTCGCTTTGAGACTTCAACTCCTGCATAACCTGAGTTACGCTAAGCACGATTTGGCGAATTTCTTCATTTTGCGACTTCATTTTCTGCATATCCTCAGTTTCGTTAAGCACGATCTTGCGAATATATTCAATTTCCGACTTCATCTCCTTCATAGACTGAATTTCGTTGCCATGCTGCTTAAACATGATTTGTAAAATTTCTTCAGTTTTAGACTTCAAATCCTGCATAGCCTGAGTTTCGTTGTCATGTTGTTTAAGCACTATTTTGCGAATTTCTTCAATTTCCGACTTCATCTCCTGCATAGCCTGAGATTCGTTACCATGCTGCTTAAACATGATTTTTAGAATTTCTTCCGTTTTCGACTTAATCTCCTTCATTGCCTGAGTTTCGTTGCCGTGCTGTTTAAGCCTGATTTGATAAATTTCTTCAGTTTTAGACTTCATCTCCTGCATAGCCTGAGTTTCGTTGAGCAGGATTTGGCGAATTTCTTCACTTTGAGACTTCATCTCCTGCATAGCCTTAGTTTCGTTGCCATGCTGTTTAAGCATGATTTGATAAATTTCTTCAGTTTTCCATTTAATCTCCTGCACAGCGTGAGTTTCGTTACCATGTTGTTTAATCATGATTTGGCGAATTTCTTCAGTTTTAGACTTAATATCTCGCAAAGCCTGAGTTTCGTTGCCATGCTGTCTAAGCACGATTTGGCGAATTTCTTCAGTTTTAGACTTCATATCCCGCAAAGCCTGAGTTTCGTTGCCATGTTGTATAAGCACGATTTGGCGAATTTCTTCAGTTTTAGACTTCATCTCCCGCATAACTTGAGTTTCGTTGCCATGTTGTTTAAGCACGATTTGGCGAATTTCTTCAGTTTTAGACTTCATATCCTGCATAGCCTGAGTTTCGTTGCCATGTTGTTTAAGCACGATTTGGCGAATTTCTTCAGTTTTAGACTTCATCTGCTGCATAGCCTGAGTTTCGTTGCCATGTTGTACAAGCATGATGTGGCGAATTTCTTCAGTTTTCCACTTCATATCCTGCATAGCCTGAGTTTCGTTGCCATGTTGTTTAAGCATGATTTGGCGGATTTCTTCAGTTTTAGACTTCATATCCAGCAAAGCCTGAGTTTCGTTGCCATGTTGTTTAAGCACGATTTGGCGAATTTCTTCAGTTTTAGACTTCATATCCCGCAAAGCCTGAGTTTCGTTGCCTTGTTGTATAAGCAGGATTTGGCGAATTTCTTCAGTTTTAGACTTCATATCCTGCATAGCCTGAGTTTCGTTGCCATGTAGTTTAAGCACGATTTGGCGAATTTCTTCAGTTTTCCACTTCATATCCTGCATAGCGTGAGTTTCGTTGCCATGTTGTTTAAGCACGATTTGGCGAATTTCTTCAGTTTTAGACTTCATCTGCTGCATAGCCTGAGTTTCGTTGCCATGTTGTACAAGCATGATGTGGCGAATTTCTTCAGTTTTCCACTTCATATCCTGCATAGCCTGAGTTTCGTTGCCATGTTGTTTAAGCATGATTTGGCGGATTTCTTCAGTTTTAGACTTCATATCCAGCAAAGCCTGAGTTTCGTTGCCATGTTGTTTAAGCACGATTTGGCGAATTTCTTCAGTTTTAGACTTCATATCCCGCAAAGCCTGAGTTTCGTTGCCTTGTTGTATAAGCAGGATTTGGCGAATTTCTTCAGTTTTAGACTTCATATCCTGCATAGCGTGAGTTTCGTTGCCATGTAGTTTAAGCACGATTTGGCGAATTTCTTCAGTTTTCGCCTTCATATTCTGCATAGCCTGAGTTTCGTTGCCATGATGTCTAAGCACCATTTGGCGAATTTCTTCAGTTTTAGACTTCAAATCCTGCATAGCCTGAGTTTCGTTGCCATGTTGTTTAAGCACGATTTGTCGAATTTCTTCAGTTTTAGACTTCATCTCCTGCATAGCTTGAGTTTCGATACGCAATATTTCGCGAATTTGTTCACTTTGGGACTTCATATCCTGCATAGCCTGAGTTTCGTTGCCATGTTGTTTAAGCATGATTTGGCGAATTTGTTCAGTTTTAGACTTCATATCCTGCATAGCTTGAGTTTCGTTGTCATGTTGTTTAAGCACGATTTGGAGAATTTCTTCAGTTTTAGACTTCATATCCTGCATAGCCTGAGTTTCGTTGCCATGTTGTTTAAGCACGATTTGGCGAATTTCTTCAGTTTTAGACTTCATATCGTGCATAGCTTGAGTTTCGTTACGCATGATTTGGCGAATTTCTTCACTTTGGGACTTCATATCCTGCATGGCCTGAGTTTCGTTGCCATGTTGTTTAAGCATGATTCGGCGAATTTCTTTAATTTCTGACTTCATCTCCTGCATGGCCTGAGTTTCGTTTCCATGCTGCCTAAGCACTATTTGGCGAATTTCTTCGCTTTGAGACTTCAACTCCTGCATAACCTGAGTTACGCTAAGCACGATTTGGCGAATTTCTTCATTTTGCGACTTCATTTTCTGCATATCCTCAGTTTCGTTAAGCACGATCTTGCGAATATATTCAATTTCCGACTTCATCTCCTTCATAGACTGAATTTCGTTGCCATGCTGCTTAAACATGATTTGTAAAATTTCTTCAGTTTTAGACTTCAAATCCTGCATAGCCTGAGTTTCGTTGTCATGTTGTTTAAGCACTATTTTGCGAATTTCTTCAATTTCCGACTTCATCTCCTGCATAGCCTGAGATTCGTTACCATGCTGCTTAAACATGATTTTTAGAATTTCTTCCGTTTTCGACTTAATCTCCTTCATTGCCTGAGTTTCGTTGCCGTGCTGTTTAAGCCTGATTTGATAAATTTCTTCAGTTTTAGACTTCATCTCCTGCATAGCCTGAGTTTCGTTGAGCAGGATTTGGCGAATTTCTTCACTTTGAGACTTCATCTCCTGCATAGCCTTAGTTTCGTTGCCATGCTGTTTAAGCATGATTTGATAAATTTCTTCAGTTTTTAGCGTCATCTCCTGCATAGTCTTAGTTTCGTTGCCATGCTGTTTAAGCATGATTTGATAAATTTCTTCAGTTTTTGACTTTATCACCTGCATAGCCTGAGTTTCGTTAAGCACTATTTGGCTAATTTCTTCAATTTCTGACTTCATCTCCTGCAAAGCCTGCGTTTCGTTGCCATGCTGTTTAAGCACGAGTTTCCGAATTTCTTCGCTTTGAGACTTCAACTCCTGCATGGCTTGAGTTTCGTTAAGCACAGTTTGGCGAATTTCTTTAATTTCTGACTTCATCTCCTGATGTAGGTTGATTAACATCTCGGACTTAGTATCTATAGACAATTGACACTCATGCGTATCATCATTTCTGTTGGAAATGGTCGGCTGACAATTGACAATGATTACACAGTTTATCAACAGTAAAAGTTTGACTTCCATGACGTCCAGCTATTACTGAGAACGGACTGAGAACTGATGTTTTGATGTCTGTTGGCCCCTTTGGCAAATAGATTTCATCTAATATTCTTATGATACAACGATTAGTTATAGACTACTAGCAGTCACTAAGAATAAATTGAGCGTTTAAAATGGATGAACTAAAAGACATGTGCTCAGCGATTAAATATCAATATATGGGCTTATCTAATTGCATATAAATTGGACTATTATATAGATTGAAGGTCATGAACTAGTCTTACTTGGTAGAGTAGCTTTAAAAGGCCTTCCGTGCATATGTTCGGGTCTCGTGTTAAGTTTCTAGTAATTTCATGATGGTATGTAGGCTGATTAAATATCAATATATGGGCTTATCTAATTGCATATAAATAGGACTATTATATAGATTGAAGGTCATGAACTAGTCTTACTTGGTAGAGTAGCTTTAAAAGGCCTTCCGTGCATATGTTCGGGTCTCGTGTTAAGTTTCTAGTAATTTCATGATGGTATGTAGGCTACATGGCGCATTTCTTTTTGTATGTATGTTTGAGTATGTATGTATGTATAGGTATAAGTAAGTAAGTAAGTAAGTAAGTAAGTAAGTAAAGTAAGTGTATCCTTCATTATACCAATTGCTAACCGCATTTTGGTTTACAAAGCAGTCGCTTTTGTGGTTTAGGGAAGCCTAACATACCATAAAGTCGAAATATGCAACTATTCCTGGCGTTAAACTACATTATAAATCATCCGCACTATAAATGTTTTCCGAGCCAAACTGTCAGCGTGCGGTAGTACTCGATTGTGGGCTTTTGGACGCAGTGAGTACGGAGTTTGTTTAATCGGAGGTAATAGTCCGTGTAATACGTGCGCGGTGTTGTTGATGACAGCTTTGAAGAGGCGGTCGTCTGCAGCTGCGTACAATTGTTAACCGCATTTTGGCTTACAAGGCAGTCACTTTTGTGGTTTTGTATGTGTATGTATTTATCTATGCATGCATCTGTGTATACAACTATATTTTTATGCGTGTTTGGTGATCACGTAAATTGACTGAGAATTGTTTGATGCGTGCAGCTTGAGAAAAAAGTTATTCCATTCGGAAAGAGGTGGTTGCATAGAGGCATAATTCTTGCATTTCAGTCACGTTGAATCACTCACACTTTCCTCAGTCACACCTAACAGTCTTTGTCATTGCCTGACATTAGGTCGAACCATAGGCGGAGACTTGGTCCTGGGTTTGGGGGGATAGACGAAGAAGCGGCCGAAGGACGATCGCCGAGGCGCGCAGCGCCGAGCAGGGGAGGGGTTTGGGGGTGTGTGCCCCCTCCCCACCTCAACATTTTTTGAATTTCCACACTGTACTGGTGGTATTTTAAGATGTCATCTGAAAAAAATGTGCTCTATTATTTCAGTGCTGATAGGAACCAGCTATCACTCGTAGCTAACATGTAGTTTGATTCTTGCTTGAGTTTGACTGCAGACTATAGCAAACCAGACATTTATAGAAATTATTATAAAAAAGAGAAAATAGGCCTACGTTCAATTTCCAAGAACGCCATAAGCCTTAAGGCAAACAAATTACTGACCAGGACACAATTAGCAGAAATAGTTTACAAACGGTACACAAACCAAGCAATAAGGATTCAACTACCGAATCGGGAAGCCATGTAGTAATGATGTCTATAGCTGTAGGCTACTAAATGTTCAAGGATCATAACATTTTAAAATTTGATATTTTGACATTTAAAAGACAACGCTTGAGAGAAGCCATTTAGTTGTAGAAATATAATATTTGTTAAAATATTATATTACCAGTAGATAATACTCAATATAATAATTATGACAGTAGGCCTATCATATAGGCCTTATTATAATAGTAAATAATATCATTAAATACTATCGTTATATATTATAATAGTCCATGTAATATTAAAATGTAAACAACAACTCAAAACTATTATTATTTTGTTACAATTCCATGGGAGGTTAACATCTTGGGGAACATCTGCCCCCAGAGGGGCCTGAATTAAACAATGATTTTAGCAAACATATTCTAAATGTAACCACCAACGTGCACCGCTGGCGGCGCTGTGCGCTCGCCGGAGGGATTGTGGAAATGCGGAACGCAAATCCAAAGCTTGGTTGACGAACAAATACAACATCATTTCAAAATAAACACCATGAAACCAGCCTCAGGCATGGAAACAACAACGGCAATAACGCGTTCAATTATCTTTATTTTTTAAAAGCTTATTTCAGTCTTTGGCAACCATCCACGTATATTGGTCGATATATATAGGGCGTCCAATAAGTTCGTGAACGATTTTGCTTGCAGAAAGCAGAAAATTTATGCAACATACATTAATAATGCTTATGTCATTTGAAAGAGCTGTTTGTCCCAAAACCAAAAAGTGTAAAAAGTGTGAAGTTTTTGCAACTAGGAAATGACGTCATCAAGTTATGCTGAGAGGCTATTTTTAGCGAATTTTATGCAGTTCGCGATCGTTTTTCGTAAACAAACTCGGAAATGGGCAAAATAGCAGACGTTCAGTTACGCTCGAAAGCTGCTATTCTTGCTCAAGAAGGATATTCATATTCCGTTATAGGCCATAAATTAGGACGATCGAAAGGTTGGGTTTCAAAATGGGTTGAAAGAAGCAAGCAAGGCGAGTTAGGCGATCATGCACGATGCGGTCGACCAAAGATTTTGACACAGGCTGCTATTAAAATAATCAAAAAGGCGAAATACAGACGAGGATTTGGATTGAGACAGATAGAAAAATCTCTCAAGGCAGGTGGACTGAAGGGCAACAAAGAAACAATCAGAAATTACATGAAAGTGGAGTTGAAGTGGAGAAGTTGGAAACGCAGAAAGACGCCATTGCTAACAGACGCTCAGAAGAAAAACGGTTGTTATTCGCGCGGCAGCATAGACATTGGAAATTCGAAGACTGGTCTAATGTTTTGTTTAGTGACGAATCGCCGTATCAAGTGTTCTATGTTCCAAACTCACGCAATGACACCGTTTGGGGTTCGCATGAAGAAAATGTTCCTGTCGCTTCGCAGGTCAAGTTTAGTCCGACTCTTCTTGTGTTGGGAGGTGTGACAGCCTCAGGATTAACGCGACTACATTTTGTACCTCAGCATACATAAATTAATCGGAGTATTATCACAGTATAAATAATTATTTATACTGTGGTAATTATATCAATAACATTTTAAAGAAGGAATTGAAACCAGTTTACGACAGACTGGACACTTCTGGAACGATCTCGAAACGACGACTATTCACTGACAACGCCGTTAGCGTTTTCCAGCAGGATGGTGCGCGAGCACATACATCTGCTGTTTCGCGAGCATGGCTGAACGAAAATATTCCTAACTACATTGAAAACTGGCCTCCAAACTCTCCTGATCTCTCACCGATTGAAAATCTCTGGAGTATAGGCCTACTGTCAAGCAGTGTCTAACAAAGATCCTGAACCAAAAACTCCTGCTCAGCTAAAACGTCGTTTGCGAAAAGCATGGAATTCGATATCGCTTGAAACTTTGCACAACCTCATCGAATCTTTGCCCAGACGAATGAAAGCTGTTATAGCCAGCAAAGGCAACACTATTGCCTATTAAATGGTACAATAATTATTGATTTTTGTTGTGTAGTTTTTTTTAACAAACTAGCAAAATCGTTCACGAACTTATTGGACACCCTGTATATATAGCCTATATATATATATATATATATATATATATATATATATATATATATACCGTCGACTGTATACGTTTAGTTTTGCTGCGCCGTCCGAGAACACCAAAAAGTATAAACAGTGGAATGCAAATTTATAGTATTCATGAAATATTTCAGAAATATTGGGGGTATAAGCGGCTCCGTCCCATCCACCTGAAGTTTCGGGGGACCGTCCCCCTTTCCCTCTAAGGGTCCGCCCCTGGGTCGAACCAAAGAAGGCCACTTGATGCTTTCCCAATATGCTAGATATATACCTGACTAACCAGCCATAATTGATTGTTGTTAAAAAAGTGATCCTAATTAAGCGGGGATTGTGCCCCTTTTGGGTCTCCCCTGTTCCCTAGCCAATGCACCGATATGTATTAGTCAAGTTATAATTGTTTTTAATGGTTATTTGCATTGATCTTCTGGAAATAAAGTTGTCAGTTTGTCAGCTTTGTTTACCTTCAACTGCAATTTGATTGAGTTGATAGTAGACATGTCGTTCCATTCAGTGCTAAACCCATAATATTATTGTAAGAAAACTCATTACAATGGCTGCAAAGCTGACAACACAAGACATCGATCAAGGTATATTTAAAGGAGTGGTTCTAAAATACAAAACTTTGTAGCGTCAAAACTACATTTATTTGGATTATGTGGTTTAACTATTTGAATTATCAACTAGGCCTGCACTTGATGCTCTGATGTTGGAAACTCGCGACACTAAGGTAAAAGAGAATTGTAATCTGTCATCCGTGTCAACGGATATAATTGAGCTACTTGGATAAATTACCTTAGAGCTTAATTTAATTTTTTTATTGTCGAGACTAAAGTAAGTATGCAATTATGTAATTAGGTAATTAGGTAATTATGTGAGTAAGTATGTAATTCGGTAAGTCACATCTGACAAGCGCACGTGTATTACATGGCAGAGCCTATCGAGCCTATAGAATTAGCAGTGGAGGCTGTAGACATGTAGATCGAGTGGATTGGACGAACATTGAATAAACCGGTATACGTCTTCAGCCTCCGTGTGTTGGCCTAAGCGGTCTCAACTCCGTTCTGCCACTAATAATCTAACATGGACAGAAAGACAGCATCTCGACATCGAGGTCATTTTCCTTTTGTGGCTCAACAGTATGGAATGGTCTGTCTCTTGCGCTTCTGTATCCTAAGATATCGCTGGAGGACTCTCAAAAGGTGATGAAGGCTCAAATGTTCATTATAACCTCACCATTATTTACTTATGCGGATTTTCCATGCATTTAATTTTATTAGGCCTATATAGCGCTTTACAAATCGACTTATAATAATATTAACACAGCAACACTCATCCTTTTTATTATCACGTGCATAATGCCTGCATGAGAGGCTGTATGACCATTTTAAAGTAACATTTGATACCTACCAGCAACTAGGGTCAGTTTCCGATATCTTCAGCGGGAGTTAGCAAGTAAATATCAACTCGACTCGAAATTCTTCTCGAGCTATGGGCTTTACTGGGTTTCAATATAAGTTAAGAAAAGTTAATTATATTAGTTGCCTATATTCATACATGGTTCAATAGCAGTAGATGTGGAAGGCATATATTTATGCATGCATACTGATCAGGTAAATAAAATGAGATTTGTATTGTATTGAATTGTATTCAGACATTCATAAAGTGCCTCTAGTTCAGAGGCGCTCCCAGTGCGCAAGGCTACGAGAAAAGAAATAGGTTTTAAGAAAGGCAAAGGAGGAGAGGTTGCCAGCTAGAATTTGAGAGCGAGTAAATAGATGGAGACAGCGCATTTCAAAGAGAGTGGGACCAATACATTGAGATTTGGTCCATTTACGCAGCCCTAGGTACAAGTAATTCTGTTCGGAAGAAAGATCCACGTTTACATTAGGCAATTGATGGACTTTGAAACACACTTTTCGTAGTCATACCTAGCAGTCCATGCTATTACCTATTAACAGTTAGATCTAACCAAATGAGGATGCATCATGTTTTTGCAACACGTTAACATCTACTATCACCCTTGGTTGGTGATAATAGTCTGTGATGGTCACTTAGTCTGAAATACGATTCAGTTGATACTAGACAATCGTAATTGCGCATCACTTGATTGTGTGTTAGGATTATAAGTATCGAAGCAAACTTATGGTCACGAATTCAGGCTCCAAAAGTAACCTTATCTAATGATAGTGGCAGTAACAGAGAGATTTGTCAGTACCCTTAGAAATATCGATTAGCGAGCATATCAACTGTCAGAAAAACAGTAATTAGCTAAATGAGGCTAAACATGCGCCTTCCAAACATAATTATGTCTTTCTGAGACAAATAACATTCATTCCTTGGCCTGCCAGTTTACATCCGTGTTCAACTGTTCATTGGCTCAAATAAACTGAATTTATAGAACAGTTAAACATGTCGTAATCTAAGTACACTTTTATATAGCGCCTGTAGCAGAAAACTCATTCGAATTGCTCACAACCTGGAAAGACAAGACCTCATAAATATATCTAGAGGATAGAGGAGTGGTTCTGGAACGTAGGCCCTAAAGAATTATCGTTGAAACGCAGAAACTATATGATTAGGATCAAATGGCTTGATTAAGTGCACTTTCAGCTACATGTGAAGCTTCATGATTAGAACTTCGGACGCAAAGTTGAAAAAATCACAGTTTCGTCCGTTTCAACCGTTTTAGTTGAACAACTTTAAACATTTCTGTAAAAGCTTAATATTCTAGAATCTTTGCACTGACGAGACTTATTGTAAGCAAAAGCCGCCTTTCTTGTAACTCACTCCTCAACCCTAACCAATATGGTTTCACAAAGCACCACATCACAGAAACTCTGTTTGTCCCTCTGTAAATAGATCATCTCTGCTGTTAGTCATCAACAAGCCTCATGTATCGATCTTCTCGTCATATCATTCTCGTTTTTAAATCACTCCACTAGTTCAAATTCCATGAAAGTATCCACTTAAAAGTCCCATTGCTAAACTACAACATCCTACAATATTTTTCGATAACTCTTCACCCCGATCTACCCGGAATCCCTTCTATCTCATTCTTTTCCAGTCTTCCACGCAGTACATGCCTGAAGTTCTCCAACCGATCCATATCCCACAATGCACCTCAAATCTGGAACGAACTTCTCTGTGAATTCCGCATATAATATTATCAGTGCCTCCACAATGCCGCCACTCGACCACCGTCATCTGCCTCCGGCTGCTCTACTTATGACCCCACACTCCCACAGGATTTCCATTCCAATTTGAAGTATCGCCTTTTCAAGAATTCCTGCCATAACCCATCCAATCCTAGGCCTTCGAAACTTTCTGGTCTTGAACGAAACCCGCCTTAGCAGCCTCTCTGCCTCCTCTTCCTGGTGTCTCTGGCAACCTGACTCGGGTCTCCATAGAACATTGATCTCTGGACAATCTCTGAGACGACATAGAGCTCGTGAATAAGCTGCGTCCTGCGCTTAGCTTGAGAGTCGCGCTTTCAAATTTTGGAGTTTACAATTACAATTAAATGATCAAGTAAGTCAGTAAAGTGGTAGCCTTTATTTTCTTTTGCGCATTGCATGGTACAGTTAAAGCGTCTAAAGCATAAAACTGCATTCTTCGGATTTGTAGAGCTTGATTGAATTTGATATTTCAGGTGCATGTGACGCTACGTGGTTAGAATTCTGGACGCAAACAAGGTGAAGGGGAATTACAATCCGTCATCTGTATAAACTGTTATGCTGGGTAAATTGAAATTTTTTCGTAGAGCTGAATAAATTTTTTATTTTTGCACTGACAAGACAAGGTAAGTAAACAAATAATCAAGTAGGTAAGAAAGAAAAAACGTAAAGTAATATCCTGCATTTTGCTGTTGTAAAGCGAACAGTATTACAATGTTATCACGCGATTAAACAGAGCACAATTCCAGCACATAAGTATAGGCCAAGCATTTAAGTTTTAACAATAATTATTGGTAGCTTATTAGACTAAACCCCACTTGCGAAGAAATTAGGCCTACTTGTTCTGAAGAAGAGGTAACATAAGCTTATGATGGTAGTTGTCGGGTGTAATGTGACGGCTTGCGGGCCACCTTAATTATATTGTGACACGACGTTGCATATATAATATTATATATATAATTATATATATATATAATTATATATATATATATATGCATGAGTGGGCGTAGAGATAAGCGTGAGAAATTTGGTATATTTATGATCACGCTCTTTCAGTTGCACTGAGCATTTAATGTAAGCCACGTGTTCCATGTTAGACCCTATGTACATTTAAAACGGTTCAGCTATTCACATGTTCAATCCCATGCTAACTACCTGCATACCATCAGGCATCAGCACGTAAACAGATTCCAGTTATTTCATATACGATATATTTTAGCAAGTAAGTAGGCCTAATTTCCTATGTTATTTTGTGACCACTTATATCTCACAAAGTGGAAAATATAAAGTGCTGCAGACAGCATCATTCCAGGCGTGGCCAAAACGTGGCGAAAGTAGGAAGAGTAGATCAACTGATAACGGTGAGCAAAAGTAATAGCCCCGCGCAACAAAGGGCCCCGCGGCGGCCCAAAAACAAAAACTACATCGCGACCATTCTGTCAAAACTTAAATTAATCAAGAATGAGCCTCACAGCCGTATGATGCAAGAACGATTGAACTGTCATGAGCACAGAATCAGATGCGTTGGAGTCTTTGAATTTCTATGATATTATAAGAGACTTTGCTGAGAGCCAAACACTAAAGCGATGTTTGTAGGAGAATGCCCTGGCAATGCAGGTAAGCTTCTAGCAAACATTAACTCATCACAATCTCACTTTCAATTTGTATAACAAATTAACAATAAGAACGTTAGCGTATGTCAAACTAAACTTTTATTTTACACTTGTAGTACAAAGCTTGCTGTGTTAGCTGTGTTAGCAGTTTAGTACTGTGCTAATAAATTTAAGAAAATGACAAATTAGTGCACATGTAATGCATTAATGCAATACGCTGTATCTGAGACTGATGGATTGAGGCGGAAATTAGGTTACGTTTAAAGTTAGGGTTTGTGTCTAGGGCCCCAAACTCCTTAAAACGGCTGTGGGAATTACAATAGTTCAGGCACGTCAGTCAGTATGAAGGAATGGAACAAGGTCGCTGCAGCGTTAAACGAAAGATATATACGCCGTATTGATCGTATCTTACGAAGCTGGTAGAAGCAAGCCCTGCGCACTAAATGCACTTTGATCAGCCATACATATCTCTCTGTCGATGAGCACTTTAAGGTCACGAATAAGGCATTCGCAAGCCCAATCCGGGATTCATGACAGGAGCTCTTCACCAATTTTATACCGCTTTTGTCCAGTTCAGATCCATAGATATTGCGTTTTGGCCGTGTTAAGTCGGAGTCGATTTGCTGACGTCCACCTTTAGTTGTACCTTCTTCAACTTATCATTCTCTCTCCTCTCTGTCTTTTTATCTCCATAGAATCATAATATTTGATAGGCTTAAATTCGGAAAATTTGCGAGAGAAGCCATCCTGCCAACACTTAGATGCCAATAATAAAATTAACTCGTGTATTGTATTCTATTGTATTGTATTGTATTTAGAAATTTATAAAGTGTACGGGCCTCATCGATACTGAGACTGTCTCAACTGAGTTCTACCACGAATTGCAGTCTAGCTAAAAGTATTGATGGGAAAATGAAAATGATATTGATGGGAAATGGGTCGAGGGCATGGTCAATAGGCGTAACATACAAACTCGTTGCGCCTCGGTATCCTGATATATCGCAGGTGGACTTCCTACGTATACTGCAGACACATCTGTTTACGTCATTTTACTAATATCTAACTAAGCGAAGTTGCTATGCATTTATTTGCATTATTTTGCCATTTAGAGATCGAAAATGGTTTCAACTGGTAATCGAAATTGTTTACACCGACAAAGAAAGTAATGACGATTGACGTCCATTCTGTTTGCGCAGATGCTTTCTTGCTATAGTTTCTCAGCGAATCAAATGGAAGCCTTCTAATATCATACATAGTAATCTGGATCAGTCAACACTATCACAGCTTTTAAGAGAAAGCTAAGGATATTCGGCCATGTTATGTTATGTTATGTTCTGTCATGTTAATTATGCCCTATGCACATCCCGGTTTTTCAAACTAAAAGTATGCGCATGCATGTATGCATTATGCATGCTGAGCGTACATACACAATGCACATGTATGTAAGTATGCATGTATACATATGAGTAGATTGGCATTAATTTTGTTCATGTATGCATGTATCTAACAGAAACATAGCATGTAAGTAATGCTATTTAATTTAAGATTGTATACCTTTTTGTTAATGTGATTTTGTTTCTTTTAAGCTTATTTGACTTTGAGGACAAGGCTTACTCCAATCTAAGTACTGATTGGCTGTCTTTCTTTTCCTATCTGTATTTTCTACATGTTTAAGTGTCCCTATTTAGCGGGATCCTTGAACCCTTCTGGGTCTTCGTGTAGCCAGTACATGTCAAACCGTTGCCTTATTGTTTCATCTGTTCGTTTTCTCTTCTGATGGTTAGCCCTACAGAAATAAATGATTGATTGATTGATTTATCTATTTATGGACGTTTGTATGCATGCATACATGAATGCACGTGTGTGTAACAAGTATTTAGATTGCGTCGTTTGGGAAACTCTTAAAGACGTTGAAATATCGCTATCCAATAATATAGTAACTGTAAAGACTTGGAGAATGGTAGGCTATAGGCTTTAAGTCACTAGACCTCGAGGAATATCATATGAATTAGACATCTGGTTCCTCATCGCTTGAGACAACCCCATTATTTTCTTAAATCGACTGAAGAGCTAAAGGCGATTAATTAGAAGAACACGTTACATTCAGAGAACAGACTTTCATTGTGGATAAGCATGCTCTATACTAAGAGCTAACCATAAGATGCAATTCATCATTGTTGTCGTTAGCGCCATCGTCGGCCAAGTTGTTAACATCATTCACGAAAACGATGGAAACGTACATAATAGTTCATGATTATACTATGTTAAAATAAAGCAGCGTATAGTATATTTGCGTAAAACATCTGACTGCATGTTCACGTGATTTCTTCAGCAAGAAGATTCTTATGTCATTTTATGATCAATTATATTTCGCAAAGGGGAAAGTTAAAGTTTTTGCATCCATCATCGTACCAGATGTTGCCTCTTTCTAGCGTAATGCTAACACAAGACTCCCTATCAATGCAGTTCGGTTCACCCGCTTTCCAGTTGGTATAGTTGAAAGGTATTTCGATTCCCTTCAGTGTTTTCCAGACGAAAAGACTGTTACATTGACCTGGATTTTTTCTCTGCCCACTAATCCATACCGAATACTTCCATCCACTGTCAACGAGTAGCTCAGCAGGATCGTTATTATTTTCTAAAACAGCCACAATTAAATCGATTTCAATCAATTTTAATGTCCTTCTTACTTTTTCTCTTAATTCTATCCGTCTTTTGTACGCTCACAGTTTCATTTAATTGTCCACCTTGACGTCATTCCCTGGTCTGCTCTTCCTCTTGACTCACATTTACTGCCTATTCTTCGTTGAGGTGACTATAGTGTTCAGCCATTAGTTTTCTTTTAATGGTCCTTCTGGAGAAAAGATTTTCAATTTATATCCTCATGAGGTCTGGTCAATTCAGGAAATATAGTTCTCGCAATTCTATCATTAAGATTTTAAATGTTAATTGTGCATGCAGTCGTATTAGTGCTAGCTTTTTTTATACTTACTGCTGAACTGCGAGTGGAGATATCTGGTAATGGCATCCTTTTTCCCTCGACTTGTAATCGCAGCCAAATGGACTCCTGGCAAAATTCCTCGGCATCTTTCAGTAGCATTATCCCAGGTCATTCTTTCAAAGATAAATATGAAGCACCTATCTGCTTCTTGTAGGTAATCGAATCCAAAAGGGCACTCTGCATAGGACACAGACAAAAAGCAGCAGAAGAAAAGATTCAATTAGAATAAAAAATTTATTTAACTGAAAAAGGTAAACACAGTTTTTGCTGTTACATGCCAGTTTATTCGCAATCCTCTTATCACTTGGAGCTGGTTACTGGAAAAATATTGTGCATATTACCGTGCTTTCGATAAAATCCGTGATCTTTTAAATTATGCTTTTACCATGCGTATCACGAAATTCCATCAGAAGATAAAGAGCTATGGACTCGTTGTTCTCCCTCCCACCCTCCCTTTCTCCCTCCCTCCTCCCCCCTCTCTGTCTGTCTGTCTGTCTGCCCGTCTCTCTCTCTTTCGCTGCCATCCCGCACAATCTCTTTTCATTGTCTTTCTTCCTCCCCGCCTCTAACCGTCTGAAACAGAAGTTTATTTCAGATCAATATACCGACTAGCAAATTTCGTGTCTTGTGTCTCCTATAAGGTATGTTTTGTAACATTTATTAATTATCATAATTTACTGTTTATATGTCAGTTAATCTGATACGATCACATTGGTAAAGCTCCTGCATATCCGTAGTTCCGTACGCTTTACTTTTTTTGACCCTTCTTGGAGCATGTTTGACAGAAAATTTCCTCTTTTCAGGCCATGCATAGATCTGTGAGATCCCGTGGTTTTTCTGAAACAGTTTCTGCCAACCATTCTCTTCTTCTTCGTTGTCTCCAGCAACGGTTTATTTCTGTTTCTGTCATAAATAGGCTTAGTACTTGTCTTAGTCCACGTATATCAGTCAGTATATTAGAATGATGATTATTATTCACCTAGTGCTTTGCCGACATATACAGTAGTGTTTCGCAGGAGTCTGTGCTTGGGCCGCACTTGTTTACGTTCACTGCACCAACTAGGAAAACTGCCCGACAATCATTCACTGGGATATAATCTCTATGCTCATGATACTCAAAGCCACATCTCGCTTGACCTGTGGCTCGTCTGTGCTGCTGTTGTCCACTGACTTTTAGGAAGCACATTAGCGAATGGTGGCCAATAATCTCCTCCGCAGTACATCAGAAACTGAATTTCTATTATTGGACATCGACGGTAACTTTAAAAATTCAATGGCTTGTGTCTTTCAATGTGGAAACCTGGTGACTCAAAATTATCGTTTAGTTGGCAGATGCTGTTCATTACTTAGTCGTTGTTTTCATTTCTACTATGTCTCTCATTTATCATGCATGTGGTATTTGCAAGTCGCCATAATATGCATATTCGTGACATACATGTACATAGAAATTAACCGTTATGCCCATGTCTTCAAGGACATCTATGACAAATACAAAGACTTCAATGCAACTACATTACTGTAACGCGCGTCTTACTTATATCAGTAATTAAAGCATGCTGAAGCTGCATGGCTTTCAGAACTCTTTTGATAGAAACATAACTAATACGTCAAAAAATGCACGCAAAGCATTGTGCAAAGCTCACCGAATTTCTGTCCAGCGCTGGTAATACAAGTGTTGTACAGAGTTGTTGGAGAACGTCACGACGAAAAAGAGGAGCGAAGACAGGCGTCAATGCTCGCAATACAGGATCCTAAGAGCAAGCAGTTCATCGCCGGCGAAGACCTTACTTCCTGGCATCTCTCTGCCACCTGGTCTGAGAAGAACATTTTTCATACCCAGAAACTGGTTTTAGACCGTCTCCGCCGTAAAACTGTCAGCACAAAAGACAAAGACTCTTTTGGTCTTTCAAAATGGAGTCAGATGCTATCCACTTTGCATCCAGAAACCGCTAAGTTGGACGTGTTTATAGAAACGTGCAAAACATCTACAAGATATGAATGAATATCGCCCCAGACACTCAGAAATTGAGCGACAGAGGAGCTTAGTTAATGCGCTAAGCAGTCAATGTACGTAGTCATGCCTGAAGTTAATCATTCTAGTTAAGCTCCTACTCATACATAAGCCATAGATGCTGCACAGGAAAGTCATCCATTTTTAGGTACATAAATTGGTCAGCGTAAACTGGGTCTTCGAAATGGAGAAATACTAAGTGACGAATCGTGTACAACGAGAAAATGAAAGTTTCTTAATCTTTTTGGTGTTTAACTTGAGTTTGTACCCAATCGAGGATGGTTGTGACTCATGTGACGAATAGCTAGGTTATTCGTTTCAAATGCGCTGTCAGATAGGCTCGAACGTCCAAAGACGGTCAACCTTCATTGTATAGGAAGACCGTAATGCATAATTACTTACAATAGTATAAAATATTACAAATAGTATAATAATGTCACCTATCACGCAATTAATTATTAATGTGGTGGATGTAGGTTACAGGAATGCAAGTAAATCGTCACATTTAATTTATAGACTCGATATAATTGTCTGCATCCATTGCGCAAAGTGATGCCTTGCTTTTAGATCATTATTCAGATTTAAAAGTGTAAATCATTTTGCGCAGAATCTGATCAAGGGACTGATCAGTGGGTTTTAGCACCATTTCATGAATTTCGGCTACATTGCAATTCATAAATCTTGATTTATCTGGTAGCTGTTTTGACATCACAACCTTAGTTGCTACTCATCTGTGTCTATAATTAATGCCTGAGGGGTTGCGTGCCACGTTTGCCCAGGTCGGGTGATATTCTTTCTGTGGCCGATCACCCATCTCTATACTATGCAACACACAATATTGCACAATATAAATCAATTAATCGCATCGGATCGCATGGACCCTTATCTGTTGATTTGCAGGACATACATAAAGAAAAAAGTTGTTAAACTTATACGAATGCATTCGCTCGCAGTATAGCTTCCAACCCAAATCTCAAAAGTAATCATGTTAATGGTAAATAGGGCACATATTGTCCGATGTTGATTATTATTTTCTAACCTGCAAGTCGCTTGACATTCTATTGCCGATCACCCATCCAAGAGTGTCCTACTAATCAAATTCAATTTCACAGGGTGTTGAAAATATATATGTCAATGCAGTAGCTCTATGTATGGATCAAAGATTATAACAAACCCTTTCTAGGCCGACTTAGTTGTTGAATCACGGCTCGTCGAATTTCTTCCGTTTTCGACTTAAGCTCCTTCATTGCCTGAGTTTCATTGCAATGTTGTCCAAGCACGAGTTGGCGAATTTCTTCAGTTTTAGACTTCATTTCCTGCATAGCCTGAGTTTCGTTGCCATGGTGCTTGAGTACGATTTGGCGAATTTCTTCAGTTTTAGACCTCATTTCCTGCATAGCCTGAGTTTCGTTGCCATGTTGTTTAATCACGATTTGGCGAATTTCTTCAGTTTTTGACTTAATCTCCTGCATAGCCTGAGTTTCGTTGCCATGTTGTTTAATCACGATTTGGCGAATTTCTTCAGTTGTAGACTTCATCTCTTGCATAGCTTGAGTTTCATTGTCATGCTGTTTAAGCATCATTTGGCGAATTTCTTCAGTTTTGGACTTCATTTCCTGCATAGCCTGAGTTTCGTTGCCATGTTGTTTAATCACGATTTGGCGAATTTCTTCAGTTTTAGACTTCATCTCTTGCATAGCCTGAGTTTCGTTGCCATGTTGTTTAAGCACAATTTGGCGAATTTCTTCAGTTTTAGACTTCATTTCCTGCATAGCCTGAGTTTCGTTACCATGCTGTCTTAGCACGAGTTGGCGAAGTTCTTCGGTTTTCATGTTCAATTCATGTGTAGCCTGTGTATCATTGCAATTTTGTTGCTTAAGTAGGCCTACAATTTGGTGAATTTCTCCAATATCCGACCTCATCTCATGCATGGGCTGTGCAGCGATGCAATTTTTTAGTTGAATCACGATTTGTCGAATTTCTTCATTTTCGACTTCATCTCCTGTATCGCGTGTGTTACGCTGCGAACTGCATCTTGCTGTAGGTTCATCAATAGTTGATGAATAGACTCCATTTCAGACTTCATATCTACAATCAGTTCATACTCGCGTGTTGCATCATTTCTGTTCGAAATAGTAGACTGGCAATTGGCAACGATTACAAAGTTCATCAGCAGTAGAAGTTTTACTTCCATAGTGCTCGGCTCTAATTGAAGACTTATGTCTTGATGTATGTTTGCTAGTTTGTCAATAATATTGAAGCCTTCTGTAAAATCTTATGACCTAGCGATCATTTATATACAACTGTTGGTCATTATGAATAACAGCTTGAAGGTTTTAAAATCGAGGAGGTGAACACTGAAATCACATGCTCAAATACCACACATAAATATATTTAATCGTTGAAGAACGTGACTCTAAATTAAAAGATTATAACTGAACTAATTTGCAAACCCGTTCTGCCTGGGCCTTCTGCTGATAATATTATGCACGGGACTCATTTTGCCTCAACGTGTCCGATCAACGATATTGGATACTTCTTTGGTAATATTTCCTGATGTGAACAGTATACATAAATATAATATATCCATGTATGTATGTATTAGGGTGGTCGCATCTCTATTGGAAAATTTTCAACTTCAGTTGTTTACTTTCGCCAACCCGGCATTCCGTGACATTTGGTTTAAAAGTAATGTAGCCCAAAAATTATCAGGATTGAACAATATCTAGGACTGCCACAACGTCTTTGAAATTTTGATTTTTACAAATAATTTTCGACATTTCGAGTATTAGTATTTGATTCGCATTTTTGGACCTATGTTTAGTTTTCAACAGAAAGGCTGGATGATTTTACTTAGGCACAACTGAAAAATAGTTTCTACAATGTTTATGTTCTCGTTGATTGTTTATTATTTATTTTCATTGGCATTTTAGTGTTATTTGATCCATGAGTTCCTGAGACCGCTATTCTCAAATCTATCCAAGCAAGCATGTTAGGTCTAACTTAAATCTTCAACGCACGACAGTAGGCCAACACCCTAAGCACATAGTGTCGCATATATTATGTAATATATTATAATACTATAATAGTATATTATACATTATAGAATTATATATTATACAAGCACAAAGTTTCCATATAAAAGTTGTGTTCAGTTGTGACTATACATGTACCTACTGCTCTTCCTTCCTCTTGCATCAGCCATTTAACATGTGCTTTATCTTCACGCTTAGAACCTACTGTATTCTTCATTGGTAAAATTGTAATCAACAGTACTTTACATAATAGGGACACCAGGGAAAGAGAGGCCCTTTTTAGAACACATTCTATATTTTCAAAAATGTATACATGTAAAATAATGCCACAATTTTTCATAGGCATGTTGGAAACTCATAAAGCTAACAGAAATACCTTGAAAATTGACTATATGTGATAAAATATTTTGCAAAATACGCCAAAACACAAAGTGAAAATGCTACTCTTACCCCTACACCTTGGGCAAAAGTGGCATATAGCCTACTGCTGCTCATGCTCAAGTGGTTGGACAAGTTTGACATGAAGGCAGTGTTAATGGTAGGCTAATTGAGCTATCTGAATGATTTGTTTCACATTTAACAACAGAAACGAGAAAATGAATTAAAACTGTCATTTGTAATCTTACGTAAGAAAAAATTGATAGTTAACGACAGTAATTGTAGTAAAATTGCTTGTCGATGGGCTCAATAATGGCGCAGCTTTCATGGCACCAGTACTTGCATGTTAAGCATTGAATCCACGTTTTTTCATGTTGGTCGCTGTAAACTGTAAAGCTCTCTGCAGTAAGAACAGTGGAAGCTGGTGTCACTCTCCATTTATGACACTCTGGTTCTGTTTCTCCTGCTTGTGGTTCTCCTGCTTCTGTTCCTTCTGTTGCTGGTTCTACTTCTGATTTTTCTGCTTCTGGTTCTTCTGCTTCTAGTTCTTCTGCTGCAGGTTCTGCTTCTGGTTTTTCCGCTCCTATAGCGCCTCTGCTTCTGGTTCTTATGCTTCTGGCTCGTTTGCTTTTTTGCATCCAAAGCAACTCGTTTTCGGCACCAACAATTACAGGAGCGATCAAGGCCCCATTGACATTGACTAAGTACCTAAGTAGCAATAATAATAACTGTAATAACTAATTTTAATCACTAAACAGTGTAATCACCAGTAATCAGGCATGCAATATTGTCATTGAGTTGTAATCTGGACCTACTACAAGTGGTTGCATGTATTCCTGGTTTAAATATTCATTGTTGATTACAACTGTTATGCTTACTGCTCGAGTGTTCGTATATCGATATGGTGAAACTTTGATGGTGTTGTGGCAGTCCTAAATAGTAAAACATTTTCATACAACTTTTTGTGTCATGTTTCTGGATGGAATTGAACCAAATGGAACCTTGGAGAACAGTAGATTCACACTTTTATTTTTAAGGACCACCCTAGTATGAATGTATGTATGTATGTATGTATGAATTGTATGTATGTATGTATGTATGCATGTACGTATGTATGTATGGATGGATGGATGTATTTATAATTGTATACGCATGTAGTTATAAATGCATCGCGCATTTTGCTCAAGTAATATACTGAATTTCATCGATTCAAGCAGACTTAGAGCAAGTATGCTTAATTCGTATCGGAAAAAGACATAATTATTTACGGTTGCATAAGACTATTCTAGCGTTTCGTTCATGTTGAAACTTTCGTTCGTACGCCTTGTAGTACTGTAGTCTCTGCCCGGGGTCGATGAGAGGGGGCCAGAGGGCTGCTGCCCTGGGGCCCGGTTCTATGGCAGGGCCCTTGGTGGGACCCGGAAACGTCTAAAACATTGTTCAAACTGAAGAAACCTGTCGGTTTTGGAATAATGCAGAGCGTAGTCCCTATATGACGAATGCTTCATGATACATGATATCTACACAGGGTCACAGACGTGTGTATTTGCTGTGTTGTGTCTTTCTAGATCACCTGGTGGGTAGGACGATTTGACCCACAGTAAAAACGAACACAGTTGTATACGAAGACAGGCCTACGTTCATTCGGATGCACGGCCAGGGTTGATTCCTCTTTCTGGCGTACAACCACTGCATACCTTTTCAATTGCCTTTGCCCATCACTGAGCTTCAGCGCTAAGGAATGCTTGAAATAATATCTGCATTGTCTCAATCGAGCGCGTTTTCTCTCGTATTCGGTATCTTTCAATGTCTCTCTGCAGCCTCCAGTTTGCATGTACCCGGCCTATTGCGAAAGTAGTTCTTCATGTTCAGAATACAGTCGCTATCCATTCGTTTATTTTAAACAAAAAACAATTTAAATTAAATTTTCAAGTTTAATTGCTTCAATTGACTATCTGGGTAATGAAGCGCCATAGAGGAACCGATCCAATGAATTTCTTACAAAAAACAAGCCAATAACGAATGTGATGGTGGAAATGGGACTGAAGAGGTTAGCATTGCAGACAGGCTAATTCTATTAGCAATGTTGTTAACGAAAACGATTTAATAAAAACTTAACACAGTCTCAGTTGCTCAGAAAATTTAGGAGTGAGCAAAGTAGCAGATGTTGGTCATCGCTCATCAGAATGATTTTGGACCATAACTGTTGGTGCAAAGTTAACTGATGCAGAAAAATTTCGATTTCTGACTGAATTCTATAGACCTACTCCACCAGAATCGTATGCGTGTCCTAGCACCCCTCTGGTAAAATAGATACGCCACTGAAGTTATAAAGGCTATCCTACTATTTCACTTATTTAGGTCAAAACTGTTGTGGTGATATTATAGTTCAATAGGTCTAACGTGAATTTGAAAAACACTGCTTATCAGTATTTTGAGATTCATAGGCAGCCAGCCTAGAATTGACAATTGGTTTTATAGCAGGGGTAAAATCAATCAATCAATCAATTTTCGTTTATTCCGAACACCAGGCTGACAGAACGCAGCTTGCTACATTAGTTAGTCGTATATTTATATATGTGTTCATTTGTATGTCACCTTCTCCTTTCTGGATATCGTTTAATTTAATTCCTTAAAATCTTTTACTCGATGTATATTTATGAATTTAAATATGAGTTATTATCAAAATAAATGATAGGCCTACTTTGACTTACTGCTGGATGTAAGTTATCATAATGAATTATTGAAACCAAATTACCAATATTTGATATCATGTTGCATTAATTTGATGTTGAATTAGCAGATAAATTACCATCAGAAATTTAGAGCTCAATAAAAGGAAGAAAGATTAGTGAAAGTCAGGAATACAAATGAGAGACAGACTAAACTGACATATCACAGAAGTAGGTTGTTAAGTGGGCGGAATCAAACATAAATGGACAGGCACTTAGGTATATCGGGACAGGGGCGGCGCTGGCCGGGGGGGTCCAGGGGTCCGGACCCCCCCAGCTGTCGTTCAGACCATTTCTCCAATTCGTGTAAATCCGAATAGATTTTTTTGGTTTTGGGGGGGGGTATCTGGTTTCGCTGACAGCCTTGCAACTAATGTCATGACTTTGTAACTCTTTAAATATATTAAATTAATATTATGATCATCACTATTTTATTAGGTCTACTCAAATTCTTTAAATTATATTTAACTTACTTACTAAACCTCTCTGCACTGCGTGCTTATGATTGGTACGTCATTGGTCCGTGTGTACAGTGTTGACTCTTAGTGAAAATAATAACAATAATAATTTTTATGGCATCATTAATAAATAGAAATCCGCTTACTGAACTGGTTGATGATATTGAAGCTTTTGTACTTATTTCGTCTGAAAAAAACATTCTTGACGCTCTTGATCCCCGCGCGATAGTTGCTAAATTTGCCTTAAGCCCAAGAGGCTTGCCACTATAAGACACAAAACTTATAAGCAATAGTTAAATATCTTTTAAACTTGTCACGACACATATTGATGTTTGATGTTTTCTTCTGTTTCAATGTTTTAACTGGATGTTTACAAAATCAAATTAATTAAGATAAAATAGTAATTACATGTTTGCAAATTTTTTGACCAAGTCAACGTAACAACTAACAAATCAAGTTCATTTTTAAGCTATAAATGTTTAGTTCAGAGTGGCTAAAATGAGCTCCACATGGCAACATTATACTCCAAAAAGCGTTGGCGGCTGGGGCTCCGCCCCAGACCCCGCTGGGGGCTTACGACGCTCCCCCAGACCCCTAATCGTGGGCAGCTTCGCGCCTTCGGCGCTCGCAGTGCCTCGCACTCGGGCGCCTGCCACGCAGCTTGCAAGTTAATTTCATTTTCGTGGACCCCCCCAGAACTAAAAACCCAGCGCCGCCCCTGTATCGGGATCTACTGCATAATTATATGCATCCAAGAATTAATGCCACGCAATAAGCATGAGCCATTCGGCGAGGTCAATATATAGGGCTGGTCAATGCGTTTTGAACGATATTCTCAAACTACACATCATGCGCATCCTTCAGGAAACTCTTAAGAAAGTAGAATGAGAGGTATTAATGCAGAAAATTCAAGAAATAATAATATTACGACAGCGCCGTTGACCCAAAAGCCAGTTTTGCGTATTTGGCATTAATGTCGTATTAAATCGAAATTCAGTGTAGCATAAAATTGAAATAGAATTATTGGCCTAAATAAGACGTTTTTTTGTTGCGATATATACGCAGCGTCCCAGTTTCTTAAAATTCTACAGAGGTGTACGAAAGACTTAGACTGTTTGGATGATAGTACATGTACAACCAATGAAATCGTCTTCAATGGATCGACTCAATCAGCTTCAAAGGAGATGGCCAACCAACTTGTTGTGTTCTGTGCCCTCGTTATTCGGAAGTTTTATGAACGGCGTTGTACTAAGCGTTCTACTTTCGAAGAAACTTAGATCAAAGGAGTGTTATCTACTCATCATCAACCAAGTCGTACTCGATTTCCTTTCCTGTTTGTTTCTAATTCCGTGCTACGTCATAAAGATACACAAGATCTACATGGAAGGTGGCTGGGGAAAATTCGTCTGTATCGTATTCTTCAGTGACAACAGCCTGTTTTCCTTACAGGCTGGGTCTATCACGAATCTTGTCCTGATCGCTGCGGAAAGGTATTTGAAGATCGTTCATGTGGTATTTCACCGAACCTACTTTAGAAGATGGATGTTGTTTGCAGGCTTGGTCTTCATCTGGATCACTGTTATTTTTATCAACATCGTATATGTTTGGATAATCGAAGTTGTAGATGGCGTATGCTTCTTCAACCCACCCAAAGGAGACTCCATCATAGCCTATAATGGATCCGTCATGGTCTGGGAGTTCATAATTCCACTGATACTGTTCGTGTATCTCTACAGACGCATTCTGACTGAACCAACTAACTTTAGGCCCATAGCCAATGTTTCGTTCCTGTCCAAGATTATTGAAAAGATTGTTGCTGCCCAACTTACTCACTATCTGGACAGAAATGGCCTTCTGCCAACCTACCAGTCGGGATTCCGCAAGGGCCATTCCACGGAAACCCTGCTAGTCCGCCTCCTTTCTGACATTTATGGGGCTATCGATAAATCTCCGGTCACCCTTCTGGCCCTGTTCGATGTGAGCGCTGCATTCGATACAGTAGACCATGAGATCCTCCTGTAGCGCTTATCTGTCTCCTTCGGCCTTTCTGGTAATATGCTTGGATGGCTTACCTCTTTCCTGCAGGACCGTTCCTTCATGGTAGCCCATGGTTCCACTAAGTCTTCTTGGGTCCCTGCACCATTTGGTTTACCCCAGGGCTCCGTCCTTGGTCCTCTTCTGTACATAATCTTCACTGCTGACTTGGGACCACTGCTTGCGGCTGGGGCTACTCTGAGCCAATCGTACGCTGATGACATTCAAGCGTACGCCCACTGCTTGGCGGGGCAGGCGATCTCTGCGGTAGAAACAATGAACCGGGCCATTGAGACCCTGCAAGCCTGGATGTCATCAAACCGCTTGCGGCTTAACCCGACCAAGACACAGCTTATCTGGCTTGGCACCCTTCAGCCGCTTGCTAAGGTAGACCTTGCTTCCATTACCTCAAAATATCCGCACCTCACCTTCTCATCCTCAGTCCGAGACCTGGGAGTAACCCTAGACCAGGAGCTTACGTTTGTCCAACACATTAATCTCCTTTGCCGTAGCTGTTACTACCAGCTCCGGCAACTCAGGGTGATATCCCGGTCCCTCTCCCCAGATGCTGCTTCTACGCTGGTTCATTCCTTCGTAGTCTCCCGTCTGGACTACTGTAGTGTCATATATGATGGGCTCCCAGCTTGCCGGCTTAAATGCCTTAACAGAGTCTTGCGCACGGCTGCCCGCCTTGTGGGCCGCATCCCTAAGTTCTCTCGAGTCTCCTGGTACGTGCGGGATGTCCTCCATTGGCTCCCCTATCCGCAGCGCATTGCCTACCGGGTCTCTGCATTGGTCCGGCGCTGCACTGAGGGCCTGACTCCTCCATATCTGCGGGAACTCTGATGCCCTACTGTGACTGTTCCGCGCCGTGGCTCGTTACGCTTAGCGGTGCAAGCAGAGTTCCTTGTCCCCCGTGCTCGGACTGCTATCCGACAGCGCCGCGCCTTCTCTGTGGCTGGCCCGGTGACCTGAAATGGGCTTCCGGTGGCACTGCGTCTGACCTCAATAGCACACTCTGCTCAGTTCTTCTCTAGCCTTAAGACTGTCCTGTTTGACCGAGGTTGGGCTGGGAGCGCTCCTGAGTAGACTGTCTTGAAGGGGCGCTATATAGAACTACTGTAATAATAATTCTCTTATTCATCAGATTGAGAAACCAGGCGTTTAACGGGACCTAAACTAACCAAGCAATGGCCACTAGTCTCCAGACGAACGCCCATCGCAGTCAGATGAATGTCACTGTTACTATGATCATCGTCTCATCGGCTTTTGTCCTCTGTTGGCTTCCGAACCAACTCTTCTATCTTCTCGTGTTCGTCAACCAAGCTTATTACATAGATGTAGTCTACTACGCGACGGTGTTTATCATATTCCTCAACGTTTGCATAAACCCTTTGATCTACGCTGCCAAGCACGAGGAAGTCAAGAGCCATCTCAAGAAATGGTTCTTAAAAACTAGAGTGCAGCCAGAAGTATCGACAGTTGCCGGTGCAATCTAAAATGCTGTATCAAGAACTCAGCATTTGAATCCGCCAGTTTTACTGACTTGGCTATATTAAGCTTAATATTCTTAAGTTTGAGCGATATTCTACTTATGCTCGTTGGACGTTTGATCGAGAGTAAAACAATAATTATTGCTCTGTGTTTAGAATCGATTGAGATGTATGACGTTTTATATTGTCTTGTTACAACAATAAACTCTATAGATAAGCCTAACCGTTAAAAGTTGGATCAAATTAGCCTAATCCTTTCATAGTTATTGTTGTTTACTTCATTCATTCATTCATTCCGAGCATTTATATAGCGCCCCTTCAAGGAACCTACTCAGAGGCGCTCCCAGCCCAGCCACGGCTAAACAGAAAAGACTTGAGTAGGCGGTAACCTACAATGCCCTACAGCATAAGAGGGAGAACGGTTTGTATGGTCGGCTATTTTGAAGTTTTGATTTTATATGAGACTTAATGGATGAGTCAAGGTCAAGTAAACGAGGTAAAAACGAATGCTAGATAGGTCATTATAAGACATAAAGGGAATTTTGGACGCATTCCTGGTCTGAATTCACATGAACCCGTAATTTCATATGGTATTATTTGTCAGCAGACAAAAGGTCAGGGTACAGAAGAACTAAAGGAAGATTTACTAATGGCTGAAACAATTAGCTTGCCCTTAGGAATGCGTCATATGCTAGACTTTGAGAACTTTGACTTTTCAATTTTTTTTATGCTTAAATGCAAAATTTTGGTGTTGACCAATTCAATGGGACAGACAGACAGCCAAGGCAGAGACAGACATTCCTAAGATAAACTTTAGAAGTGTTCTGTCACGATAGAACACTACCAGCGTAGATTGATCTTGAAGCTGTTCTTATCTCACACATAAGACCAAAGTGAATATTGCGTCTGCCATCAACAGGAATTTCTACCACAGAGCAATTACTTTCAGCCGGAATTTAAGGCACACCTACGTACATAAAATTGTGTACATATGCTACGTACTACCTAATCAACACTGGTACTGGAAAAGACAGTTGCTACGTAACACAAAGTAATAGGCCTACTAGCTATGAGGATTGTCTGTAAGAGGATTATTTCTAAATTGACCATAAATTGGTTCACATGTGTCCTTAGACAGTGCTTGTGTTTTCGGTATCGACTTTAATCTTATCCATGGTTTAAGCTTTTGAACGCAATGTTTCAATCGGAGACATCCAATTTTCCATCCTTTCTGAATTGAATGACACCTTAAACATTTGTCAATTAAGAAAGTCATAGCATTGTAGTACCAGTGGCAGTGGCGTAACGAGGGGGGGCAGGGGGCGGCAGCCCCCGGGCGCAGGAGAGGGGGCGCAAAATGAGGGTTTAGAAACATTTTTTTAAAGAAATCAGGCAAGAATAGGTAAAAAGTAGAAAAAAGTAACTATTATGCACGAGTGTGGCAGGGGCGCAGGCGCCAAGGGGGGCGCAAAATGAGGCTTCTGATAATGTAACCACTTTTTCATGAAAAAAAAAGGTCATCAGAATTTTTGCGGAAGTAAGAAAAAATTTTCAGGAAATTCTTGCCCCGGGCGCACGAACCCCTAGTTACGCCACTGCTCAGTGGCAATCACTGACTTTTGCTGTTCCTAAAAATTATTACTGTAAATCACTATACATTATAGTTGTCAGTCAGTGCTGCTCGTCTAAATGTGACTTAAAAACGACTAGAGTACTTCAGCAAGACAACGTTTTAATCTCAAACTTGTGTTGCTACACAGTTGCTGAGACAGGAAGGAATGTGGGGGCTTAGCTAACCCAAATAGTAGGGGTGTCCAAAATAAAGTTTTTGGGAATTTAAATTTGCACACCCTCTAATATTGTTGATTATATATAAATTTAATTTCCTGCAAAATTTCAGGTCTCTATGTCAACATTTGGGGGTTGCTCAATAAGGCTGAAGATTCAACATATAAAAAAGCCTCGCTAATGCAATTTAATAGCAGCTGTAAACAAACAAAGCTTGAAATAAAAGTGTCACTGGTCAAATCATAGTTTGAATCATGGGGGGGGGGGTTCGTAGGCTCATAGCTTTCAGTCAAAAGTGCCATATAGCTATTAAGTATTATAGAGCCTCACTGTCCCAGTTCCTTAATGCTGTGAAATCTTGTAATTAAGCTACCGAAGACTGTAACACTTTAGCGTGTTCTTGCGAGCATTTTGGTATTCGCTTCCTGTTGTCCTCAACAACCTGTATCAACTTCTGCATTTCTTGCTCTGATTTTGTGGTCGATTGGTAAAATGTACTGAGTTTGTACTCATCAAAGCCACTGAATGCTCTGCTGAATCATTAACAACTTCCAGCGACTTGACGACTGTCGTGCTGGTTGTCACTGCTTGTCAGCGACGATATCTCATTCCAGGCATCTGGATCGTCAACTGACCAAGAATCTATGCTTATTCCAACAGATTTCAAGGCAGCAGTTGAAGAGGAAGTCACCAGTTCATGCTGTGTCTTGTTCTCCAGCTGGTCACATGTTGCTTTAATCCTGCAAACGTTCCAGTCACTTCCCCTCTGGATAATTGATTGAACCATTAACCTTTATCTTCAGTGGAAACCTTCACAGAAAACAATGACAGTGGCACAAGTCCAAGGCACCACAGGTGGTTTGTAGCTTTTTAATTGCAGCCTGTGACACACCTTGTTTATGTCAGAGTACTGTTTGATCATTTGGAATAGCAGCATTTCGTTAAATGCGGCGTTAAATGCGGCATCGGCACCCACTACATGGAATGAGATACCGTCGCGGACAGGCAGAAACATAGATATGTAGGCCCTACTGCAAAATTACAAAACTCTGTAAGATTCTCCAACACCCAAGTGGTAAGCTGAATTCATCACGAAAGAGGTAGATTTGAAGGCAATATATAACTTTAACCATCCACCTCGCGATGTGATAAGCTCCTGGCGGCCAGAAGTGGTAATGTTTGGAAGTTGGGAGGGGACTGTCCAAAATTAGAAGTGTAAGCTCGATCAATTCTTTGTAATCTTCTCGTGGTAAATATGCCTGTCTGACAGGAACACTTGCAAGAATTAACACACTTCTTCGCAAAGCTGTTGCAGCAGCACGTTATCAAGTCGGGTGTCATTCAAAGATCTGTAGTGTGCTTGGTTGATGTTTGGCCAAAACTTCTAAAATATGTTGAAAAGAGCAATATTTGGTCCATAACTGGCCATGCAATATACTACACAAACTTCACCGATGATGATCTTATGCATGAGGTGTTGACATGCTAAGTGCAACACATTTTCTGCATCAACTGTTCCAGCAAAGTACATGCGCTATGCTTCGTCCCTGTGTTTGATGCCGTTGTATCAAAGCACATGCCTACAACATCTGTTGCAACATAAGAGATTCAACAACTGGAATGCAGCCTTAGCTTATGCCTGTCCAGTGCCAGAAGGAATTTTAATTACTCCGAGTATCTTATCTACGTTATGTCCTGTAACACAGAGAGCAATCCTGTCAGCATTGCCATTGGATCCTCCGTGTTGGTGCCGTTATTCACATCTAGAACTTTGGCCTCATTGAGCAACCTCTAAAAGTTATTGAATTGCTGAACATTTTTGGCAGATGATATAGTATTGTAAAAGGAACAAAATGAGCCTATGTGCATTCGAATCGGAGAAAACGATTTTCCCCCCATGTATTTCTGGACACCCCTAACCCGCACTCACTACAATGTAGCACGTATATAGGATTTAGGTACGCAAGAAATTCAAGTTGAGACATCCGGACGTGTAAGTGTTTTTCAACTACACCCTGTTCAAATTTGAAAATTCAAATCCTGCATTCATGCAATGCAGTGCCGCTGAACAGCTGCATTTATTTTTAAATAAGCCCAGAAATATCCATTCCGTCCATCTCTAATGTCACGAGATTTCTACGTCAATATAGTTATCATTGCTCGTACCACAGTCACATAAACTGATGATGAAGATGCAAAAATAATAATGCTGTCGCTGAACGTAAAATGGTGGAATAAAATGAATCAATATTTCGGAATATGAATTTAGTGAATTTTTAGTTTGTTGTAATACTGTGTTTCCAAGCTTTTATTTTCAAATAAATGATATACAGAATATAGGCTATAGCACATAACTTACAAGCCGCCTGTCTTCTGTCACGGTTGGTAATTTCTGGAGCTCAGTCACAACAAACAGACCTGATGCTAGTTCTCTCTCCAATAAAACCGACCATTATTTTATGTAAGTCCAATAGCAATAAGCTACTGTGATGGCGCGTGGTTTGCTGGCATAATTGCCATAAAAAACTTTAGCATCAATTTATTGTTTCTCAGTTATATTAATAGAGATAATTTTACGAATGGTCTGAATGTTCGAAATTGGTAACGGAAGTCGATCCGCCAATAACTGACGAATTCCTTCTATATCGATCCTGAATGTTGTGAGTTTCTTTTTATCGAGTGATTAGAAGGTCAACTGTAAAAGATCAATAAGTAATCGAGAAGATTACGACAGGATTTACACATGCAGTGCCTTTCAATACTGGTGTTGAAGTAATGGAAATTGAGACATACTATGGAGACCATCTCACTACTCTGGAGCAGTATTTTATGCAATCTGATCCACTTCTATTTTCTATGCCTCTTATTTACAAGTGATGAAAACCACTCTGTTCGATCATGGTCTTGTGTAGTCAGGTCCGGAGTGCCTCTGATAAGTTTTCTTGAAGAGGCGCCATATAAATGTCCACTTGCAATATTGCAATTACAAATGCACCTGGATCACGAGAGGTTTGAGGCATGCTATGCGCTGCTTAAATACTATTGTTGAAGTAATAAGAATTCAACACTTTAGACAAATGAATGCAATCTTAAAGCAATATGAACATTGAACACATTAGCAGGGATGAACAATAGCTACAGTAAAAAGTTGTTCAAATACAAATACTTTTAGCTACTTTTGAAGCAGCTTAACTGGTAGTCAGTAACTAGTTAAAGAAAAAAGTACTTAGTGAACAACAACAAGAAACAGGAGACATTGAGTATCCAATAAATATTATTTTGTCGAAATAAACTGCATCACAGACGTATATAGTTACGGAACTAACTAATAATTATGTAACATAATTTGAACACATTAAGTTTATTTATTTAGTATATAGTCTGGTTAAATACAACGACTCCTTTAGGTTTGCATGTTCTGCGAAGCTCTATCCAAAAGATAAACAATGTCTCTGTAAAACTTTTATGCTTACATACGTGAGGCCATCGTGTACGCATATCACACTTCAACGCTACCATAACTTCTATTTGGTTCCAGGGTATATGGTTTCTTTTTAATCTGGTATGTAATATAATAGTATCATTCGGAATAAATAGCATCAGAACTGTAACCGCTTATTTATTCATTCATTCATTCATTCTCGAGATTTATATAGCGCCCCTTCAGAAATCTACTCTGAAGCGCTCCCAGCCCA